>OX451218.1:105035344-105189592 GCA_949628195.1 Phasia obesa | reverse complement strand
CACAGAAAAAAAAATCAATACAAAATGTTTTTTGGTTTATCCACAAAAAATATATTGCAAACCTCTAAAAACCGTAAAAAGTCAATAAAAAGGTATGCGATTTACTCAACTTTCCTGATTTTAAAGTGTGTTTACATTGAGTGTACAAGTCATATGGAATGTCAAATTTTCCATATGTAAAACTATACATATAGTGTAAACCTCTTGAAACATAACATATGTTATTTACCTATGTGCAATAACATGTGTTAGTTTTTTATTTAAAGCACGCTCTATTTGATGTGTAAAACTATATGACAACAGCTGTTTTCAGTGATGTTCACTTTTATTTTTAAAAATTCCGCTCATACATTTTTATCATAAATTTAAGGAGTTTAAAATTAACAATATCTTTATACTTTTGTTAGTAACCTAATGTTCGAAGATTTATATCGATAGGTGATATTAATAATAAAGTTATATAATCTAATATAGATACATATATTATATATCCACTTGCAAATTTGATTATTTGTACGTCAATCACGGCCAAATCGAATTTAATGATATTTAGAACATAGACAGATCTTTATTTTTTGTGGGTCCATTGGGATATGTCTATGTCAAAACTAGGGATATTTTTATACGAATGACTCAATTTTAATAGAAGTTGAGAACACAATTTTATAAATGTGATGAAAGGCAAGGTGTGCTTATCTTTATTACCGGTACTAAGACTGAATTAAATTAAAATTTTACTTTACTATAGTGTATTATTTTTCAAATCTTTTTTAAGACGATAATTGTGTAAACTGTAATATTACCTAATTAACAACTTTGGAGTGTAGGACAAAAAAATGCTATTGAGGTATTGTGGGATTTGAAACTGCTGCAAATTAGTTAATTGAGCCGTTGCTTTTGAAAATGAGAGAACTCCAATTTGCGAAAAAAAACCTAAATCTTATTACAAATTAACAAAATTTTATGTTTTTAATCCATGTTGAATAGTTCTATTTTTTATATTACAATATATTAAGAAGCATTATCAGAATTTAGCAATCATACTGCAACTATGGTGAAAAATCTACGCTATGTAACCTAAGAAATATAAGTATTGTAATTTCTTTCTTTCTTTTTCACTTTTTACTTTAAAATTAAATTAAATTTTAATTTTTTTTTTGGTTTTTTGTTTTGCTGTACCAAAGTAGATTGAAATGATATTGAAATAAAATATGTATATATGTAAGTAAATAAACTATTCAATTTTTTGGTATTATAATTACATTCCTGTAAAAGAAAATCAACGTTTTCATCAAACATTGCCTTTGAAAATGAGACAACTACATTGGCCAAATCCTTATTAAACTTATATGCAATAAGACCACAGAATAATAAGTCTATTACTGCTTGTGATTTTTTTAACGTCATTCAAATGCAAAACATTAAATAAAATAAAATGGAGTTCTTTCTTTCATTTTCAAAAGCAACGGCTTTTTAAAGAAATTTAATTCTTTTCTATTGTCATAAGAATTAGGATAAAAAATATTTTATTCCTAATAAAAAAGAGCGAAAATAAATTGACATTAATATCAACAAAATTATTCATTTAATTGTTGCTGATATAGTTCAAATGATATTAATTAATACTCATTGTATTATTTATTATAATTATTTTTTGTTTTTATATAATTTCTCTCTTACAAATTGATTTCTGTACTGTTGTAGAAGCTCCCAAATGATAACACAAAATGGTAGTTCTTTGCATAGTTGACATCACTAGCGGGTTTCTAATAAAATGAAATGGCGGTAAAAATATGCAAAATTGGCTAATAACTTATTCCAGCAAGACCCAATAAAGCTAATATTATTAGTTTTATTATATAGACTAATGACTTAAAAAAATAATCCATCAAAACCACCCTTTGAAGACCAGCTGTATTTAATATTTTTGTTTCTAATAATAGGAGGTTATGTCATATGTACGTAACATGTGTACGTTTAAACACAAAAATTATAAACCATATGTAAAACACTGATTTTGACATACACATGAAATTCCATATGGATAGCAATTTTGACAGTACATATGACTTGTACACTCAATGTAAACACACCTTTACCGATGTCCCAAAACAATAAGTCTCAAGCAAAAGCTTTGCAAATTCACTATACGATGCTGAATTTAGTTGTCCGTCGAGCTGCTTACTTAAATTTTTGCATTTATCAAAATTAATTTTTTGCCTAATGTCCGGCTAGATTGGCAAAATACCTCTCTGTGCGTCGTCAGAGTAACTGTCAATTTTTTATCAATACCGCGAGGGTAAGATATAAAATTAACATTAAATACATATATGTATGTATGTTTAAAATTTGTAAAAGAATAATTGTTTAATAATTGCTTATTAGTAAAAGAAACTAAAAATGTACTTTTTTGCTTGCCAAACAATATTATTTGCTTTTTTTATAGTGAAAGAAATTAAAAAAAATTTTTCGCCCGCCCCCTTTTTTGCAATAAAAAACAACAAATGTCAGTGTAAAAAATACAATAGATTTAACGTTTTATATCATAATATAATTATCTGTACATGAGCTCTGATGATTATATCATAACCCTGATATAATGCTAATAAATGAAGTTTATGGGAGCTGAATTTTTGTGATTATATATATATTTGACATTCATCACGATATAAACGCATCAGGTGTGGACTCCTTGTTAATGACCTCATTATGTTTTGCACCACTTCATTAAATTAAGCATGTTTTTTTTAAAGAAAAGAAGATAAAAGTTCAAGTATTTAATTTAATATTTACGATGTTTAACCAAAAACATGCAAACATGCACATGCATGCAAACCAGCATAAATATACATATGTATGTACATGCAAAAAGAAAAGTAGATATGTAAATGTATACTTCGTTATGGTAAAATAAAGAAAAAATGAAGCAAGACTTAAACGAATTTGGCATAATGCAGCGTATGTGTGTGTATGGAAATGTGAAATTTATTCACAACATGCCTCATTTATATCTGTTTCAAAAACACATACCCACATCCTTACTTTTGTATACATGTATGTATGTGGGTGTGTGTGTGCTTACAACTTAAATTTTGTTTATGACTTATCTTATTGTTGTTGTAGCTGGCTACCCTTGCTAATGCCCTTGCGTTTTTTGTTGTAAAGTAAGTGAAGCGTATTTTTTTAATGATGGCAAGGTGCATCTTAAAAATTCTATTGTTTTAATTTTTGTTGTTTGCAGCTTCTATCTCAGAATATTTTTCCATTTTGTTTATTTTTTATGTTAAACAGGTGCTGCTTTTGTACATTTTCTGAAGCCAGTTTAAAGAAAAAAAAAAAGAAAAAATAAATAAATAAACTGCTTGCGACACTCGCTGCAAATGATGGCAACTTAAAGTGTGGTTAAATGCAACACCAATACGTGCTGGCGTTATTGTAGAGTTTCTTTCTAAGGCGCCAACTAAAACTATATTTTTTCTATGCATTTTCTCTATTGTCTTCATCTTTAAAGTTAAACAGTAAATAGTTGTTAGTTTTAAGTTTGTTCTTGTTATTTTTTTTTTTTTTGTATTCTTCCTCACAAAAACTTTAAGAGTGTAAATATTGTTGCTGTCTGCATCTTTACTCATTTAATGGCAGCTGTAGATGATATAATAGTACATTATTTTGGAAAAACTAATGCATTAAACACATAGATGACAGCAGGATACCGACTACAGCCTGTCAAAATTAAAATACACACGTTTATATGAAAACGATTATTTTGACGACATCAGAGCTACATGACTACACGACAACCGTTGTGGTTGTAGCTAACTTAGGCTAATTTCTATTTTTGTTTGCGATAATTTTATTTTATTCAACAGAATTAAATGTCATAAAATTAAAAATACAAATTCATTTACAATCAAAAGGTTTTGAGCAAATATATTTATTTGTTTTAATATGATGAATGTATTTTTTGAAAAAGTATTTTTTTTTATAAGTTAAATATGTATTTCTACAATATTTTTATAGTTTTGAAGTATGTAGCTGCCGTCTTCAACATAACTCAGTAGCTGACTACACGGCGAGGATTGCAGACAACGGCATTTGTAGTCGTGTAGCGGTGTAGCCGCTGTTGTCTATGTGTTTAATGCTTAAGTGTTACAAAAGAGTACATTTGTAAAGAGAAATTGTTATTAAACTTGTTAAAAGTAGCATTAAATTTATGAAAAAATTCGTGTTTTTTATAAACCAACAAATTACTATTAACAAAGTTCCATCACGAATCTGTTTATAAAACATTAAAAAACTTACTGTGTACTTTTTTGTTTTTCTGGTACAATTCGTTTTTTTTTGTAATATTTCAACTTGCATCCCTGTTTCTATTGTTGACTAAAGTAACTAAATAAGTAAGTGCTTGAATGGCATGTTGAAGGAGTTATTCAAAAAGAAAGTCTCACTTTTTATATCTCTTTAGCAATTTTGCTTCCATAAACGTTTCTGCGTATGTGTATGTTACAAAAGAAAAACTTGTCATCTTAAGCGTTGTTTTGATGTCATACAAGACGTCTGCTCATTTTCATAATTGGTTACTCAAGGGAATTTTCTAATTTACATAGTGAACATTGAAACACAATACAATGAACTGT
The DNA here is from genome assembly GCA_949628195.1 of Phasia obesa. Lineage (NCBI taxonomy): Eukaryota > Metazoa > Arthropoda > Insecta > Diptera > Tachinidae > Phasia > Phasia obesa. The sequence goes on along the minus strand of OX451218.1, from coordinate 105,184,958 downwards.
TTTAAAATGTTGATGCATACAATCTTACAAACTTAAGTGAAAGAGCATATATATATATATATCGCTCCCATAATGCAACATAGTATTTAAAATTTATTATATATAAAAAATTATTCAGGATTATATCTCTAAACTATACCGGAGATATATAGTCATAACTATTTTTTATCCATTGAGACCATTAAACTTGCATGTTGAAAACTTCAAAAACATTTTGCCAAGATTTTTTTATTTGAAATAAGACGATGTAGCATATTCAAATTTTGCTTACACTGAAAAAAGTTTTTACAAAATTGTTATTTAATTAAAAAAAAAAAAAAATTCTTCACAGAAAATATATGAAAACTTCCGGCAATTTATTTGATAAAAAAAATTTTTGTAATTGAACAACTTCAACGAATAAAATATGAAAACAAAAAAAAAACAGAAAGCAGAGCAGAGACAAAAGATTATAAAATGTCCCATTAATTACAATTATATGTCTAATTCTTGGTTGGAATATATGATATTTTTAGCTGATACTACCTAAATGAAAGCCTTAAAAGGGCAGTTTGATTTTGAAATAGAATAAAACAATATGTGTGTAGTAATAACATTATTATTTGAAAATACCTAGTATATTATTTTATACATATATATTATGACACTAATTAAATGTCCTTAGGGGCTGCACAGGTTAGCAAGTTAAAATTTTAGTGATCGCCCTTATAGTTTTGACTTATAAGAGATCGTCCAATTGGTGTTTATTTGCATAGCAGTTAAACTCCAAAAGACATATATGCCTTCAAACCTATCGTGCAGAATTTCCATTGTGCTTTCGCCGCCGGGCACGCTCTGCTGAATTTACATCAGGTACAATTCTTTATTGTTGAATTCCAGCTAAAATAAGGAAGTAAGGACTAATGCTAACGCCGCCCAAAATATGCTTCAAATATAACTTTTTCTGAAGACCTTGCGTCTCTTCGCATAAGATGATGTTTATGATAAATAATAGAAAAACGAGATTTATTTGTTTATTCTTTACAAGCTGTACCGGCCACGTCGTTGGTGCTGGAGCCCTGATAATATTTTGCTCGAATTTGCTTAGAAAGCATTCCATACCAATTGCAAGTCTCTTACTTTTATAGACTAGCACCTATAAAAGAAAACTGAAACTAAACTAAGAAGAAACTAACAGCAATACAATGTTATAGCCACGCTCAAATCGTAGTATTGTTATCAAATTTAACAAATAAATAACAAATTTCACAAAATCACCAAATTACACAACACGTACGCGACTTAAAACAAATAAAAACTTTATTCAATTGGCTATTTGGCAGTAAGTAATTCATATTAGCGCCATCTGTGTTTAAAAATCAAAAATTAAAGGTGCCGTGCCGTACTAAGTATTTAAAACTTTCAAAAATTAAATGTGCCGAGCAGTACAAAGGAGTACTTTTATACTGGAAAGCTTACTTTCACTGTTTTTCTCCACTTTCTGTTGGAAATAAGAAAAAATTTGAAATAAGAGTATCCCATATTGTGACCAGCTTACTTAGGTACCTTCACACAAAATTTTGTTAAAATCCATCCAGTAGTTTTTACGTGATGCGACCGTAAATGAAAAACACACAGACATATAGACAGGCAGACGGAAGTGAGTTATAGATTACATGTATAGATTACACATGTTTGGTATGAACCAATTTTTTCCTTAAAAACTAATCACCTAATTTAGTCGTCAGAGAGAATAAAAGAACTTAAGCCTAAATTTAACAATTCATTTAAAATAGAATATTAAAAAAACAAATCTACTTAGAAATAAAATTATTTTATTCAAACATCTAATGTATATACTTACGTGGTTTTTGTATTTATGTTAAATAAAATGTTATTTATTTTAGTTTTCTCCAAACGCTGGATTAATTATGAAAAGTTCTAGCGATTTTCAATAAATTATAAATTTTAAATTCTTATATCCGACATTAAGATTATATCTGACAACCATTCCACAACGTTTAACTGATGCTTCGCAGTTGGTCCATTTGTACTCTTAGTTGGATTAAGATCTACAGGAAATTTATTAAGAAGATGATATATTGTAGAACATAATTTTAATGCTGAATCCTATAGAAACAATATACTTGGCCCATACTATCTTTATAAATTCGATGCAGTTAAATTGGAACTTTCTGTGCCCACGTAAATCCGTTTTACATAATTATAAGAGATGTGCTTAAATTAAATCTGAGTTTTGTCTTTTTGGAGGCATGCGTTTGAAGCTGCCTGAAAAAGGTTCCTGCACATTTCGTGATTCCTCTTTTAAATTTTTAATATACCAGAGGGTGGCTGTTGTCACTTGTAAATCATATATCAACGTATTCTTATGAACAAAAACAAACTATAAAAATTCAAATATTCATTTGTTCATGACACAAATGTCAATATCGCCTTTTAACTGTTCGATTGCATTGTTAGCAATTAGGTGTACCCTACGAGTTATAGTTTTCGCTAATAGCGGCATGGAATTAATTATTGAAATTATTTTATTGTTAAATTTTGCAAATAACGCATCGACAGCTTATAAAAATATCCCTTATATATATCTACCATCTTTCTTCACGGACAACATTTTACAAACACGAAATGTTTCGTTTTGGTTTTTGTTTAGCTGTCTTCAAAATATTGTTTGCTGGCCTTTTAAACTTTTTATAGTTCAGTTAATTTATTTTTTCTAATTGAAATAGTTTAATTTTTGGTTGTTCAATTACAAAAACAAAACTTCAATTTTAATACGTGCAAATAACATTACTGTCTCAACACCCTTTAATCTTTACTACTGCATTTCTTATAGTGACTATAGTAATACAAATTCTGAGAAATTTTCAAGAGTCTAGGTTTTACGGTGCCAGAGATAGAGGGCGCTGACAAATGGACAGACATTGTAAAGAAAATATTAGGGTGATGTTTTTACCCTTTGGGTACGGAACCGTTAATAGATTAACAGCATTATTTGAGGTGCAGACACAGATTATTCCTTCTAAATATATATTTTCTTAAATTAGTTTATTAACCGAATAATATAATGCCTTTTAGTTTTAAATTAATCATAGTTTATTTTAAATCTATGTGCTAAGATTTGTTATCTGGCATTTTCTAGATGGCCCTCGCATTATCATAAAATAATATGTTAACGTGCTCACAAAGTGGGGTGTTTATGTAAAAGTGTTATATTTACACTGAATATTCTTACGCACTCAAATTTTTATAAAATCTAACCTTGTCAACTTGAATTTTTCTACAAAATTCATCTGTAAGATGCAAATGTGCATCAGAAAATAAACGGTAGAAAAAATAAGAGTAAGCGAAAATAAAACGCAGTAGATTATGCATGAAAAAAAATGTTCAGAAAGAAAGCAACCGCACAAGTTAATGTGAGTTTAATGCAATACAACAGAATTTTTCTTTTCCTTTATATTTCTAAAGGTTGTAGTATATATTGTTGTTGCTAATGTTGCTGTAAACAGCGGTATGACATTTTTGTAATTGTAGGATGTTAGTATATGATGTTGCTTTTATGATTGTATACAACAACAATAATGTAGTGTTAGTTGACAAAAGCATATACAGTCATTCTAACAGAAATGACTGAAAGTTGCCACGTACCACAACACATCAGCTTATCGGTGTGTGTTTATTTATGTATATTTATGTTGTCGCTGTTGATAATTGGAGCATACAACATCACTCTTGACATTATGACGTAATTTCCCAGCAGCAAATTAATTTTTATCATACATGTAAATTGCATTTATATACACCTTCCCCTTTTTGTTATTTTCCCTTTTTTCCGAGTTTATTTTTTATTTTCTTCTTCTGGCGTCCTCTACTCTTCATTTAAATTAAACATACATATACATTTGTTGTTGTTTTGTTGACATATGTACATGTGTATGTGCATATTTTATTTTCGTGTATTCGGTTGTAATTTTGTGTGTGCCACTGTGTGTGTGTGTGCAAATGAAGGTAAGTTGATTGTGTACTAACAATTTCAAATTGAAATCACATTTTCAGAAGCGTATAATTAATGTAACGACAAGGCTAAAAGGGACAAACAGTCAGTATGTTTGCTTTAATTTCACACCATTTTGACATGTGAGTTGTAGCGAATCTATAAAACATTGGAACTACAGTACATTTTAATGTAATTTATATAATTAAAGTTAAAAAACATTTTTGTCATATTTAAAATTTAAATTTGCATACTTTTTTAATCCATTTTTGCATAAGGAGCTCAGCATAGAAGCACAACAATGTCTGGAAACTTAAAATTAACTTTATACAAATATTTTAAATTTTTAAAATACAGTTGAACTCAAGGGAAATTAAACATAGACTTTTTAATTTTCGCTTTTTTATTAAGCAGATATTTTTACAATCAAGAAAGAGTGATGGAGCATACAAACAGAAATATTCAGTTAATTATAGAAAATTTTGATTGTCAGTTAGGTAATAATATTCGGTGAGGTTACTTATGGAAAGAGTACCCACATATTACGTGAAAATAGGAAAATAGAGATTATTTTCAAACTTGGATAGATTTAAGGATAGTGTTCCGAAAAGGGCAGCTTGAAATTTCCGTAACTTTTAGAATAAAAATAAAATATATTTCTGTGACAATAAGGAACAAGTGCTTAAGTCGACTTTAGCGAAATTTAAGTTACTGGCACCTTTGTAATCTCCGAACTCCAAAGTAACAAGTGCAAAGTACCAAGTGCAAAGTTTCAATTATTTTGTACCATTTTTGAGGAAGTTATAGCGAAATGATTTTCTGCTTATATTTTTTTATATCTAATCGCATTTGGAAAAAAGCTTAAGAAACCTCAATATATTTTTCCAAATCATAAAAACTTCTTACACAACATATTAACTGCAATTCCTGCGTACTTTTGGTACATATAAACTATTTTATCAAAACATGTGTTTGACTCCCATATAAAGTTTAAAGATAAGCTATTTAAATTTTTAAATTAAATTTAAAGTTTAAAATTGTTCTCGTACAAAACATAAAAATCATACTTAAGCACGTTTTCCTTATTGCCACAGATTTTTTTCCGCCAAACAGCATCTTATTTATTAATGAATCTTAATACATTAAGGCCCATTATTATAACTTGCCTTTAAAGTACGTTTTAGTTAAATTTCACTTCTACTTAAGCGAGCGATAAAGTGAACAATAACTATTTTTCATTATTACAACTTCCTTGTAATAAAATAAAATTAATCCTTTTGAAAATATGGCAGTACAATATTAAACACCGACTACTTTTGACAAAATAAATTGGTTCTTAAAAACGTAGTGGCAACGCCATACCTTCCATTTATTTGTTTACTTTTAACAAACCACAAATTAGTTATCTGTGAAACAAAAAGCCGAAAATATTTTATTATCCAAATGCAAAATTAAATTAAAATGAATTTCTTTTTCTTCATAGATTAGAAAATACGGCAACTTTATAGATGACGAAACATGGCAACTTCAAACTCTTATATCTAATGTTAAAAGTTAAAGGCAAGATGTTCTTCCCTTTAGTTTTTCAGTCACTTCTAGCTTAATGTATACTTATAATAACGAAACACTACTTATCACCCTGATAAAATCCTAACTTTAGCTAATGGCAAGGTATAATAATGGACCTAAATATATTTTTTATGGCTTCCAGGCTTATAGGCTTTTTCAGCGATATATTCTTTTTTATTTTGCCAAAATCTATTACAGCTGAACTCCTGTTTGAAAACTCCTTAATCCAGCAAAAGTTTTTTCTGGGACATGCTCAAATTTACGGGTTTTTGGTATTGGGATTATAAACCCATCCACCCTGCGTTGTCACCACTTTGTTAAAATTTGATAGTTTTTACTTTAAGTCAGTGTAGAATCTGTGCAGTAAATTTGCATCAAAAAAATGCTTGTTCACCAAGAAAATGCCACTTTCTTAACTCTCTCTTTGATATCTAGTGTTTTGTGTTATATCTATAAGTATAAGTTGAGTTTCGGTGAAGATTAAGTAGCCGTTCCAAAACTCGAATTACATTTAAATATTTTTATTATTTTGTACTGAAACATGGATCCCTTTTCAACCTCCTTCGTTCCTTAACGATTTCTGGTATTCGACTGGAAATTTACGAATACCTTACTTTCATCGAGTCTCGTAGTTGCACTAGGTTTTTACTCTCGACTGACTCGACTGAAGTGATTTCAGACTGGCGGCTAATATATACCGACATTCTAATTGCTACGATTTGCTTAAGGCTAAATTCTCCACAGCATTTCCATTTAATATGTGTGTGCCCGTGGTCCAAATCCTTTTTTATGTTAGCTTTTTTCTAGGCAAAGTCTGCAAGAGTCGTTTTACCTAACTTTTCAACTTGGCCAGATAATACTGGATCGTACGTGAACAGTCACCAACGCAGTTAAACTTTTGCAGGCACCCATATTATATCTAAGCTCCTTCTAGGTCTTCCTGAAAACTTGTAGTGAATAATACCAGAGTCTTTGCTGGGAACCAAACCCACAACCCCGGTCTGATAGACTAGCACACTACCTACTAGCGCACCGAAGTGGTTTGAAGTGGTCATACAATTGGGTTCATGGTACAGTTCAAACATTCTCAGATAAGTTTTTCATAAAAAATATTAATGTTACATATAACACAGTCTATCAGCCGAATGACATACCTCCATCATACAACTTCATTTCCTGCATTTTATTAGCGATTTTTAACAACCTTTTTTGAACGTCCTAAATGTTCGATATTACTTGTGTTGGTATGGACAACACGAAATTCTGTAAACCATTTTTTGCCACTAAAATTGATAGTTATAATTGATAGAATCCCTGCAGTATTTATAAAGCCTTGCCTACGTTCCGTTGATAGCATAAAAAACTCACTTTTCTCATTGTTGCTTAATAGTTTTAATGGCTTTTAAACGTTTATTTGGACAAGAGCTATCAAGCATCCCTCGTTTATCTGCATCCATGGCATATCAATTCTTTCGGTCATTAAATCATTTTGAAAAAAAATTGAAAAACTGTGTACGACAACTTTTTAATGCAGTAATTTTTCATTAAAAAAGTTATGCGCATTCTATATACAGCAACCTTAACTTATTAGTTCAACAGGACTAGATTTCGTAGAATAAAACTAGAAATAAAAAATTAGTCAAGAGCGAGTTAGACTCACACACGCAGGGTTCCGTGCTATGTTTAGTACAACTTTAAAAATTCAAGTTGTTAATTTTTTCATGTTTTATGAGTCACCCTTTAATTTTAAAATTAAAGTCATAATTGCATCACTGTTGGAACACCCTTTAAATTTTAGCAATTTTGTTATAGCGGCCACTATCTATAAAAATATACAAGCGCCTAGCTATTGCGGTTCAAAAAATAAGGTAATATACGTGAAAAACATGTCACTGATGGAATACCCTTTAGATATTAGTAATTGCTTCAGCGGCCGAAATACAACATCTACTGTAAACATATAAAGAGTCTACCTATTATGGTTCAAAAAATAATGCTATTTACGTACAAATCATGTCTCTGTCGGAACACCCTTCAATTTTGTTATTTTTTATGGCGGCCATTTCAATTCTCTTTCTATAAATATATCCAGAGTCTACCTATTACTATTAAAAAAATAAGTTACTATACGTGAAAAACATGTCACTGTCAGAACACCCTTTAATTTTTTGTAATTGTCATAACGGCCATGGCAACACATCTTATATACAAATTGGAAGAGTCTACTTATTACGGTTCAAAAAATATGTCGTTTTACATGCAAAAGACGTCACTGTCAGAAAACTCTTTAAATTTTTATTGTTTTTATAGGGGTCATAGTAATACACCATTTGTGAAAATTTCAAGAGTTTATCTATTATGGTTAAAGAATTAGTCAATGTTTATGCAAATCATGTCACTGTCGGCACACCCTTCAATTTTCATTATTTGTTATAGTGGCCATAGTAATACACCTCCTGTAAAAACTTCAAGAGTCTACCTGTTATCGTTCAAAACTTAGGCCATATACATACATGAAAATTACGTCACTATCGGAATACCCTCCAATTATATGTTTAATATTGTATACTTGCTTAAAACGCGTACAGACAGGCATTGTAGCGAAAACAATAGGGTAACGTTTTTCCACTTTGTGTGCGGAACCCTAAAAAAGGCAAATACTAGAATGCAAAGCATGCTTGCATTCTAGTATTTGCCGGGTACTAGATCATTTTGAAATGCAAAATTTAAAATTGGTGCTCTTGGATAGCAATTTACTACCCATGAGGTCATTGAGAGCATTACCGTGTTTATAACACCTTGGGGTTATTTGCATTACATTTTTTATATGAACGTCTAAAATCTATAAGCTTAAGCAGTGATCGGCAAACTTTTCGATTGTAAGATCATTTTTGAGAAAGTCGGCTAAAGGCCGACCATCATCAAAAAAAAAACTACAACAATTCAAATAGAACATGGAAAATTTAACAAACATTAAAAAAAGTTTACTAAAAAACATCAAGCATTGTCATGACGTCATTAGGCCGATATGTGCAAAAAACTTTAATTTATATTTTTAAACAGATAGTCATAGCTTTATATCAACTGAAAATTCAAAACCTACTAATTAACTTGAGGATCAATCAGTTATTTTAAATTTATTAACAAAGCTGTTTAACGCTTGAATATAAAAAAAAAATATGAAACTATTCGGAAATGCATAAAATAGAGCAATACAAATTCTAGCAATTCGATTCTATTTTACGCACTTCCAAATAGTTTCATTTTTTGTGTTTAATTGAAAATCAAATCTCCAGTTTTGACTAAATTTTGCCGATCATCCCAGAAAATCTTGAACATCGACCAGTCGATCACTATTGACGGTTTGCCGATCACTGATCTTAAGAATTATTTTCTTCAGCAAACTGTCTTTAGAGATTATTTTTTCTTTTGTAGTTTTATAAAATTTTTTCAAATTTTCCAACAATTCAAAAAAGCATCTCAAGATTTATAATAATTTTGAAGATATTAATAGTTCTTAATGTAAAAAGCCTACAAAAGTCTCTAATTACCTCAGATTCAATTAAGTCGGTCTAAAAGGACACTATACTCAAGAAGTGCCAGTCAAAGCGAAAAATACTGGAAATAAAACATTTTAAGAAGTGATCTTCTATTAAGAAAATTCCCACTTTACAGCTCCTATGATAGAACACGTAAGATAGCTATGATTTACTATGATTTCTATTGAAGTATGTTGGTACCTGTATATGAGTTTGGACGTTTAAGTTAGACATGATTTTATAAGAAATTATCCTTTAAATGTTTTCATAATAAAGTATCCTCTTAACATGTTATCAATAAAAAAACATCAAGTAGCCTTCTCTAAAATTATTCATTTCTACATCCAACTAAAGAATATTTTAATTTTTCATTTACGCGATAAAATTATCAGAATATATGTATGTATTTCAAATTATATTTATATTCATGATATAATAATAGATGGTAATTCCATTCTCTCTTTTCGTCGCCATATTAACGTTCTGACGTTTGCAGGAATTATTTCAATTTGTGCTACCATATCACATACTTTGTGAAATCCCATTTTGCGTTTTTTTCCTTTATTTGAAATTTTAAAAATTAAAAAAAGAAACAAGCCTTAAGTTTAAGTGTCTAAATAAACAAACGAAAATTGTTTTCCATACGGTAGTAATAAACTTTTGCAAAAATTCACAAATAAGATTTTTTAATTTCTCTATCTATATCTGACAAAAGTGTCTAAGTTTCCGTTTTCTTATTAAGTACAACTTACCAAAGACACCCCTGGTATGTTCATTAAAGGAAATATATTTCTTTAGCTTAGATGGGAAGCTAATCTGTCAGGCGTATCAAGAAAATTTGACAATTTCAATATCATAGGAACTTAAAATTAAAAAGTTTGGTTAATTTTATTATGAATGGGGGGCTGCATGCAAAATAACTCTATACAAAATTGCTTAAAAGCAAAATCGAAAAATAACCCAAGAAATCTGCATGCAGAATTGGGTAATATTTTATATAAAAAGTAACCCCAAAATATTGAGTGCTTTTCGTAATTTTTTAAAATTTTTCAAATGGACAATTATCCAAAACGTTTTAATTAAATATGCTGATACCATATTTGAGCGGTTTTATATTTACACTTATTCTACTTGCCGACGGCGACATCGTCGTCACTTTTGACCGGACATTACTGATGTCAACTTCAATTTGATTATAATTTTGTATTTCCTATTACTCTTATGACGACGTCGACTGCTTATCGATAACACTGTTCTGTAGAGAAATATTCTTTAAAAGAACTTTAATGTTTTGGAATGCTTAATAAGAATCTCATTTAAGTTTTTTTCTATCACGTCAAGATTTTCCATTTCTTCAACTAGTTTTCCGTATTGGGTCAAACTTGTTATTTAAATCTTTTCTCTTTTAAATTTTGTTGGCACTTCAGTCGTTTTTAAAAACCGAGGCGACGAAATCGCTGTCGGTACAGAAAAATTCAACATCACATATTCTTACAAAATACCAAATAAAATTAAAAAGTCATCGATAAATGTTGAAAGGAATACCAATTGAATTTAGTGAAAGGTCGACGTATTATGACGACAACGCCAAATGTAATAGGAGTAAATATCAAGAAATTCATTAATAAGTGTGTAAATACAACGTTTTATGTCCTAAAAACTAGCTAAGTAGTAGTAGTAAGTAACATTAAAGATTTATTAGAATTAAAAAAAATATCTATGCACTTACTGCCAGTATTGAACTTTTTATATTTTTTTTGCCAAATTTCCATTTTTTCTAATTTTTTTTACAGTAATTATTCATTAGGCGATTTTTAATTTTTGTTTTAGCTTAAATAAGATTGTAATATAATTTTTTTTCTCAATATAAAAGTGTACCTATAAAAGATTAAGGAAATCATAATCTACAACAAGATTTATTCCTCATAAGTTTCATTATTAAACCAAAGTACGTTTTTATTTTATGTTATTTATGTAAATTACACACTTTTTTAAAATAATTTCCAAAATATTTTTTTTTTCGTTTCTACTTGTGGCAATACTCTTTTTTGCTGTTTACATAAAAACATACTTCAATAATTCCGGCAAACTTCAAACATTTTTGAAATGGAACTACCTTGTATTATTATATCATGTTTATATTTATATTTATCATATTTTGAGTATGGAATACTTTCAAGGTGCTCAGTAAAATAAAACATTAAAAAAATAAAATGTATGCTATGACCGATATTGATCTTAAATAAATAAGTGCTTAAGAAATTATTCCGTTGGTAATTTACCTTGTAATAATGCAAAATGTACGCTAAAAATCTGTTGCAACAATTGTATTGCTAAAGAACCATACACACGTTTGTTTTTAATATTCACACAAGATAACGCCTCTGGCCTTTTGTACTCATATTGAAATAAAAAATGTATTTAAACAAGAAAGAAGTATTAAATACAAACTAATTTTGCATCTGCCAACAAAAAAGCAAATTTGTTTCTGTTTGTTGAAAAATAATATATTTTAACACTTTTGCTGAAAAATGGATTGCCAGAAAGGAAAACTGATTTGATCTAATTTTATTTTGAAAGAACATCATAAGCCTACTTTTCATGAAATTTTATTTATAACATATTTTTTACTTTTATTTATTTTATGTTGCTTTTTGTGATGAGGCTTAAACATTTTTCTTCTCTAAGCTAAGAAAAAAAGTATGAACATTAAAATAAAATATTGTAAAACCAGTGAAAATAGCAGAACAAAAATAAAGGGTATTTTTTATAGAGATTGAAATAAAACAGAGAAAAACGTATTTAATATTCATCTTGTTGTCTGATATTTTATCGATTTTGTGGTTATTTGTAGCAAAAACTGATATAATTATAAATCTGCTGTAAAAAGTGTTTATTTTTAAACAAAGTATGCTTTTAATCAGCCTTATGTGTCTTCATACCATCAAAATAAATATTAAATATTAAGCGTCGGCCTAAAATCAGAAAAAACGAACAAAGCTGTCTAAAAAATTAAAAGCATAAATTTATATATACGTGTTTCCTTCAGTGATTAAAGGTGAATTTTTAGTATTTAAAGTATTTTATAAATAACTAGCTGTGCCCTCCATGTCGGATTATCGATACCAAAAATGTGAATTAATTTTAAAATTAGTGTTGTGCGAACCGAATAAATTTTTGTACTCAGTAAAAGTACACAAAGTTCCACATCTCTAGCAAAAGCTTTTTGTTTATAACAAATACCGTTATTAAATTATACACTTCTGAACTTTAAGTTATTTGACTTTTATATTGCTGGCAATAAAAATTTTAATTTGTAGTGTTTTAAGAATTGGTTTTCGGTGCTTTCTGTAGGGAAAATTAAAAATATAATAATAGAACCTTTAACCTCGGGTTAGGAATATTATATGTGCAGTTTGGTTTGTATGTGTATATTGTATAATTAATCTGTTTTAACGCATTGCCCTATAATTTAGTGGATTTCGGTAAAAATTATAATAAATAGTTGTGAATTAAGCCAAATTAAGTAAAAAAACTTTTTTCTTCCTAAACTATAAACATTTTTAAAGTAATTTGTAAAAACACATTTTACACATTTTTGCACATTTTTAAATTATATGCAAATAATTAATAATAAAAAATAAAAATATGATTTTACTTAGACGAAGATTTTCATTTCTAGGGAAAAATCAAATGAAGACATATTTAAAAGCCTGTTAGCTACTTCTGATCCAGTCAAATATCAAATATGACTAAAATAAAAGAGAATACGATCAATCATTTGCCTAAGGAAGCTATTCCTTTCCTAATTAAATAACACAATGTAGGGTGAGCTGTGTAGCGTGTGGATGTATTTGTCTTTCACCAATTTGCAAACTTTTCTCTGGCGTGATTATATTCATGACTAGCAGTGCTCGCCACATCGCACAGTGAGACAACGCCGGCTTTAAATACAAGGAGTCATTGTAGAGCTCTGAAATTTTTCACAGGTTATTTTTGAGACAATTTCAGTTTAAAAAAAAATTAAGAAAATTCGCCCACTTTTACCCACAATTGAAATTTGTAAAATGCTAACATACGTATAGCGACAGAATGTGCGCGTAGCGTATTTTTTGCAGTTTTTTGTATGCAAATTTTGCTATATGTCCTTTACTTCAAATGAAAGCTGAGACTTCAATCTTTCATTTTATATAAGTCTTCCCCCAAGGCGAGGGGCTGCTCTATATTTCCTAGTCCATTGAAAATGCAAAATGTTCAATTTTTACACCACAATTCTGTTGTTAAGAAATTTTTTTTTGTGTTCTTTTTTTAATTTATTTTTTCATCTACTCATTCTACAACCACTAAATTAAATAAAAAAATACTTAAAATTATATTTATTATGTATTTTTTTTTTATTAATAAGCTTTTAATTATTACATATTGAACTAACATATTTCAAGCGCGTTGGCATACCTCAACTTTGACTTGTTCTAGACCAAAAAGTTATGAAGTTATGAGGTTGAAATTTCATATACTCATATATCTGTTAATATACTGTAAAAATTTCATCCAAATTGGACGACACGCCAAAAACCATTTTTTGCCGCGGTTACTAAAGGGCTGTCTCACTGTGCGTCGTGGGAGTCCTGACAATATTTTGATAGATTTTGCTTTATAAGTATTCCACACCAATTGAAAGACTCTTTCTTTTATAGTGCTTCAGTTATGGTTTATGTATTTACCTTATATAAACGTACCCATCCCTGGATAAAATTCTAAAATTTATAAAAAATTCAAAAAAAAATTATTGTAAACAGCTGAAAATATTTTATTAACAATGTAATTCCACAAAGTAAAAATACAAACTAAAAACAAATTTTATTCAACTGGCACCATCTTTTAGGATATTTAAAATATCCCACTTTAAAAAAAATAAAAAGGTTAGTTGACAAAATAACCGTTCTGAAAGTACCTTAATTTTCGGTTTAAATTTCAGACCGGAAATTGCGTTTTTTACTGCTTTTTCTTCACTTTCTCTTGGAAATAAGATATCTTTAAAGTATCCTATAATGGGATCAGGCTACTAAGGTACCTCCTCACAAAATTTTATTAAAATCCATCCAGTAGTTTTTACGTGATACGAACACAAACGAAAAGAAATGAGTTACTATTTTTTATATGTATAGATAAATGGAAACTGTCAAATCAGCTATTGCCGAACACAATGCACACGTTTTAAAAAGAACACTCCTCTAAAAAAATCTCGTTTTGTATGAAGAAACGTTGGAAATGTAAAATAATATAAAAAGACTATAGCAGCAAGGTGACTACTGTTCATCTTTTTTAACTTTAACTATTTATAATATGTTGAGTAGAATTTTCATATTTTTATCCGCTTAAACTTTCCTATCACAATTTTTTGCACCACCAGGTTATACTTGTTATTCCTAAAAGTGTGCTACAAATTGTTGGTATGACTGCAGTAGTAAAGTAGTAGTGGGCTGCATTATAAGCTAACATTTGCTTGCTTGTGTACAATATTTGAATGCATGAAAAATTTGTGACGTTAACTTTTTAATAAAGTTGAAAATGTGTTATCGTTTTAAAAATATTTATACACATATTGTTACAGCTAAACAAAACACATATACATAGTATATCACAAAATAACATTGTTATTATTATTATTGCTGCTGATGATGATGATGTGTTTAAACTAAAGGATTTTTAGAATAGTAGAGCATTTTAGTATTTTTTCTTTTATGTAACGCATGCCTTTTGGAAATCGGAAAACTTTAAATTAGGACTACTGCTATCTGATGTAACAGCTGATTTGACAGTTCTCAGTTCTTTGGAGGTTAGTTTGGTTTAAAAATTTATGAAGAAATGACACGCCAGAGCAATATTTGCATATTATTTTAATTTTGTTTTGAATCTCATGGTTTAATTCGACTAGCTCATCGGACATACCTCTTAACGATAACACGCAGCCCGATAGACGCTATATAGCGCATATCACAAGCGATCTTTGGTCCATATATCTATATAGAGTCATGCTTACTAAGTTTTTCATTCGTTGGAAAGTGGTGTCAGCAGGATGGTGGCTGATGTCACAAAGCAGGTGATGGAATCAATTTACTGAGAGAAACATTTGGGAAATGAATAATTTCAAGAAACGGAAATTTTAACTGACCACCTCGTCATGTGATATGACTCCATTACGGTCTCAAGAACCATCCTATGTTCTCTGTAACAATATATAGTTCTATGTACAACTATGGTCACAATATATGGTTGCAATGAACTGCTATGGTCATGACAAGCAAGTTTTTGTTACTACTTGATCATTAAATGGTTACTACAACCAAAAAATACAAGGTGTTTGGTTTGAACTGTACAATTTTCAAACCACAATTAATTTTTTTTTTAATATTTCATGATCATTTTTAATAAATTTTACTTTTATAATTCACGCCAGTATTTGAGTCAGAGCTCTGACTTCAAATAGCCTCACAGAAATTTATCAAATGTCGTTTAATTGAGTGATCTAGAGAAGAATATTTTATCAGCGGTATATAGGAATACAGGCTCGGAAAATATCGTATGCAATATTTTGCAAGGTGTTTCACTTGTACTTCACAGCAATATCATCCCTTTGAGGTATGAAGAATTCATTTATCATCCTACAATATCGAATGCCAATAAAGGTACTTTATTGACTATCCAGCATGGCCAGTTATACATTTAGTTTAGCTAACAATTTATGAGCTTAATTGCTTAGATTCACTTTGCTCCAAAAACTAAAAACGAATTGTCGATATTTTGCTATGCTGATTCATTATACTTCTGTTCTTATAACAAGTGAAACTTACGTATTGAAATTTACACAAAAACCGCTCTGATATCGTTTCACTTAAACAACTCATATTACGAATGAAAGAACCAAGTTATACGTTATAATTAAAAATTAATTTATCTACAAATAATAGTGTTATAAATGGAAAATAAATTGTTTTCATTTTTTTTTCGTTTCGTTGTAAATAAAGCCAAATACATATTTATTGTTTTAAAATAACTTTAATTGACCGTGAATTGGAATTTAAAAAGTCATTTCTTTTTGTTGAATATTTTTCCAATTCATTTCATACAGAAAAGCTATAAAATTTTATGATAAATACATTTTCGTAAACAGAAAAACACATGCGGAGACAGAAAGGCTAAGGAACAGATAGACCAGCAACAATGTCTGTTACCAATATCAATTATAATTATTTTTAATAAAACCATAAACACAGGACAAAGCAGAAAGGAAAACTTATGAATGGATACACACACACATACACACACACTCGCACACATACGTTGACGGTTATACCATTATATAGGGAAATGCCACTGCAGTGGTCGTTATAATTTGTATGATGGCAAATGATGCTGCTGATGGTTTTACAACAACAAATAATGTTCAAATGTGTGTAAGTTTGCGTATCAAATGTGCCATAGAAACGCATTAAAACATTGAAACTACTAACCAAAATGTTGAGTATGTATAAATCTAAGAGCAAAGAGGTTTTGCTAGAATAACAACAATAACAATAGTAATAAAAATAATAAAATTATTAGACGGTCACTTTATGGTAACCAGCATTAATACAGCCATTAAATCTGTCAGGTGAAATCTGTGCTCTCAACTTATAAAGACACAGGCACTCTCGCTTTGCAGTCACACTGTCACGTACATAGAAGTGTATACAAGGACTTTAAATATCACACACTGACAGCAAACACCACCATAAAATAATAATTTGTTGTTATAATATTGAGTCATAAATACATTAAAACCCTGTTGGAAACAGTGAGGCGTAAACTTTTTTTCTCCGATACGAGGAGCAACAAAAAAATAAAACAAGTGATTTGAAGTTTAGTAACAAAATGCGATCTTTCTTTATTTACTACTTGCTTAAATACTATTATTTTGTTTATTGCTGCATTTTTTGTTATTGGAAATGCAGCTATAAGAATATAAATTAATTTTTTTTGGTTAAAATAAACATAATAATTCTTAAGAAATTAGCATTTTGTTAATTGTTGCGTTTTTGTTAACGGAAATGCATTTAAACAAAGTGTAAGAATTATTTGGAAAAGTACAATTAATAAATTATTAATAAATTATTGCTGCATTTTTGTTATTGGAAATGCAGCTATAAAAATACAAATTGATTGATAAACATAATAATTCTAAAGAAATTTGTCTGGTGCATTCTTGCATTTTTGTCAGCGGAAATGCACCTGAACAAAGTGTAACAATTCTTTGGAAAAAATATAATAAATAAAGTTATGAATAAAATATATGTATTAAAATTCTTTGGAATTAAAATTTATTGTAGCGGATAAAGTATTGAAAATAATTATTAAAATTATTAAGAAGTTAAACCAACATATGTATATGTCTATGACACTATAACAGCGTAACTCGTAAGAAAACAAATTTTAAATATTTGTGTTATGAAAGTACTGTAGATTCAAGTAACGAGTATTGGAAAGCCAGCCGGGCTAAATTAAAATCAATTAACAAGGTATTTTGAAATCTATTTTAGAACAAATTTTTCATACAAAATTTGTTCTAAAATACATTTGAAATAAGTTTTATTTTTTATAAATACAGGAGTTAAGATTTAGGTGCCGAGTATTGGAAAGTCTGAAATTTTAAATAATTTTTAACCTAATCAACTACAAAAAAAACTTTTAATTTAGAAGTGTTAGACGTCTCCCTGTTCCCTGTGACAATATATGGTTGCAATGAACAAATTTTAGTTTTTTTGAACATTAGTTATATATAAATAAGTTATGGTTAGAATTTCATCATTAACCGGTTACTTTGCCCAAAATATAAAACATGTTTGATTGAAATTAATAAATTTTTTCTAAACTTCAAACCATAGATAACACATAGATAGTCAACTGAAACGTCAAAAACCTAAGTCTCTTGTCAAAAAACCTAAGTCTAAGAATGTATTGGTAGGCAAAATGTATAAGTGTTGGTTTTTTTTTAAATTTCCCCACAGCACCTAAACTGCACATAGTTGTATAAAATATTTTGTAAAAACAGAATATTTTTTTTACATTCAATTTTAGATGTTAAAATTAAATAATTCTTTTGGTTTTTAATAAAAATATGAATTTTGTATTTTTCTAATATATTTATGTACGAAAAAACATTAGATTGAATGCTAATTTTAAATATTTGGTATATTGATTTGAAAATGTTCATCCCCTAAAAGACAAAAAAATACAACGCTGTGTGGAAATAAATTTCAACAAACAAATGTCAATAAAATTAAATTTATTTTGTATTAAAAAATTTAAAATACAATAAATTGTTAAATAATTTTTTGTGCAAAAGTTCCAAATTGTTTAAATATTTGGAAAGTGCAATGGAATATCGCGTAATGGTGCCTAAATGTAAACAAAAATTTTACTCCCCTAAGTGTGTTGAATTCCCACCGTACCTGTATGTGTCAAGACATTTGTAGCCACGTTTTTGACATTTGGAGAGTTGGCCATCTATGTGTTATCTATGCTTCAAAATACAACCAAATCTTATTAAGTATTCCAAAATAATATATTATTATTATTATTATTAAATACAATTAGCCAATTCACTATGTCTGGTAAATTACTAAATCCTAAAGTGCTATTTAGGGTCAAATAGCACTACTGTGAACGATTTGTCGTATGTCAGCCATTTTGTATTTCAATAAACGTCATACGACTACACAGAAATTTCATAAACAACAGAAAACATATAATAAAATCAATCATGCCAACTTTTCCAAACAAAAAACGCAGAAATATGAGTGTTGCAACACTGAATTCAATAGCACGATGAAAAAACTCAGGTTTCAAAATACTATTGTCATATAATATTTTTTAATGAGAAATACCAACAACATTTTTATGACAGTCATAAATATTTATGACAATAGAACACAATAGCAGACATAGTGAATTGGCTAAATATATTAGTAGTAAAAAATATGTTAAGAATGGCTAAAAGCAAATAAATAACGTTTGTATAATGCTTTGCAAACAATATTTTTTTGTAAAGTTTTATACGAAATTAATTATTATGTGTAATATAAAATGATTATTATGTTTTCCTAATTTTTCCTATTTGTGCATAGTGAAATTCCTATGTAACGAGTGATTTTTTAAGAGCATGAGAACTTTTTTTTTTAAAAAAACGCATAAAATTTGCAAAATCTCATCGGTTCTTTGTTTGAAACGTTAGATTTGTCCATGACATTTACTTTTTGAAGATAATTTCATTTAAATGTTGACCGCGGCTGCGTCTTAGGTGGTCCATCCGGAAAGTCCAATTTTGGGCAACTTTTTCGAGCATTTCGGCCGGAATAGCCCGAATTTCTTCGGAAATGTTGTCTTCCAAAGCTGGAATAGTTGCTGGCTTATTTCTGTAGACTTTAGACTTGACGTAGCCCCACAAAAAATAGTCTAAAGGCGTCAAATCGCATGATCTTGGTGGCCAACTTACCGGTCCATTTCTTGAGATGAATTGTTCTCCGAAGTTTTCCATCAAAATGGCCATAGAATCGCGAGCTGTATGGCATGTAGCGCCATCTTGTTGAAACCACATGTCAACCAAGTTCAGTTGTTCCATTTTTGGCAACAAAAAGTTTGTTAGCATCGAACGATAGCGATCGCCATTCACCGTAACGTTGCGTCCAACAGCATCTTTGAAAAAATACGGTCCAATGATTCCACCAGCGTACAAACCACACCAAACAGTGCATTTTTCGGGATGAATGGGCAGTTCTTGAACGGCTTCTGGTTGCTCTTCACTCCAAATGCGGCAATTTTGCTTATTTACGTAGCCATTCAACCAGAAATGAGCCTCATTGCTGAACAAAATTTGTCACATTTGAACATTTCGAACCGAACACTGATTTTGGTAATAAAATTCAATGATTTGCAAGCGTTGCTCGTTAGTAAGTCTATTCATGATGAAATGTCAAAGCATACTGAGCATCTTTCTCTTTGGCACCATGTCTGAAATCTCACGTGATCTGTCAAATACTAATGCATGAAAATCCTAACCTCAAAAAAATCACCCATTATTATAATATAAAATAATAATAATAATAATAATAATTTTAAAAAATTATATTTTGAATTGTATTATATAACACTATTATTTCTAAACGCGCATAATTCTTTCAAATTTATTAATTAAATATTTTATGTAAGAATCATAAAATATTTATTTTCAAAAAATATAATAATCGAAACGGATTACTATGAGGAAAGCATACCCATATAGCTATTTCACTTGTGATTAACCCGATCTTTAGTGGATTTTTCAAACTTTCTGAATAAAAACCCAGATTCTTATGCCCAAAACTTAACGAACCATATGAGAAGTTTATTAAGTCTAGAAAGCAAGAAAAATCAAAATTTTATAGTTATTGAAAATAAATATTTTATTTTAGCATGCGCACGGTGTATAAATACGATTTTCTTATCTTTTAATTTTTTAGTTAGTTTCTCAGAAACTCTTTTTTAATACATTATGAATGGTATCCAATGGAAACCCTTAATGTGGAAAATGGAAAGAAACAGAAAAGTAAAATTTTTTAATTTGAAATGGTTACTATGGTTTATTGTTTAGAAATTTTGATGTTTCTTGCTTTCTAGACTTAATAAACTTCTCATATGGTTTGTTATGTTTTGGGCATAAGAATCTGGGTTTTTATTCGGAAAGTTTGAAAAATCCACTGAAGATCGGGTTAATCACCAGTGAAATAGCTATATGGATATGCCTTTCCCACAGTAATCTGTTTGGATTAGTATATATATTTTTTGTAAATAAATATTTTATGAGTCTTTCATAAAATATTTATTTAATAAATTTTAAAGGAATTATGTGCGTTTAAAAACAATAATAATATTAAATAATAAAACCTTGAGTATTTTATTATCAAAAATTTGAAACAAACGGTCCTATCCCTTGTGATATTTCATAGTTTTAATTTAACAATAAAATAATAAGTTTCTATTATATTATTCTCTTATTTTAATACTAGCTGTGCCTGCCACTTCGTAAGCGTCCTTACAATATTTTTTTTCGATTTTGCTTTGAAAGTAATCCACACCAAATTTTAAGACTTACTTTTATCGTGTTTTAGTTATGGTATCCTTCCCCGGATAAAATTCAAAAATTCATAAAAAATTCTAAAATTTGTGTAGGTATAGTTCTGTAAATAGTGTTTAAAATATCCCATTGACAAAAATAAAAGTTGCTGACTAGTTTGCAGTTCTTTAAATCGGTAAAATTTCTTGAGTTCACTATATTTTCTTTATTTTCTCTTGGAAGTGAGATAGTTTTGGGGAAAGAAACTATCCTACAATAGAATCAACATATTGAGGTACCTTCTCACAAAATTTTATTAAAATCCATCCAGTAGTTTTTACGTATTGTAAATACAGACATACGGACAAAAATTCTGAAAATCATTGTTTTGTATTCCATTTCGATTACCAACTGCACCAGTAACAAAATTTTCTCATGTAAAGAAATGATCCTTTTATATTTTTATTGTATGTATATTTAACAAATTTGTGTAATTGTTAATAATGCCGTTATCAGGGTTCTCAATAAATGCTTCAAAAATAACAATATTGTTTAATGTTTAATAATAATATGGGTTGACTAAAACCGTACAATTTAATCCCAACCATGTTTTTCTTTGCGTCCACAAACTAAACGAGGTTTAAGTTCAGATTTCTACTGGGATGCAAGTGTGGTGTGTATTGTTTCACATATATTTATGTAGTCAGGTGTATGATTATGTACATTTTGAAATGGTCGTAAATGACAAAGAACAAATAATACTATTATGGGGACTTGACAACTAGCAAAAATTAGCAACTAGACTGCGGTGGCATTAACTTAAACGTTATTGTACTTATATGGCAAACCTAAAATAATCATCTATCGTTGTTAGCCAGAAATGACGATTGATTGACGAAAAGTTCAAACTGGTGATAATCTCAAGGAAACTATATTGCATATACTCTTTTATATATTCTTTTTTATAAAATTTTTCCCAAAAAATATTTTATAAACAAACCCAAAACAGCTGATTGACTAATTCTTGCTGGTAAAAATTTAACTAGCAAAATCTTGCAAGTCATTTTTGGTGTCCCTCACATTTTTATTCTTTTTTTACTCTCGTTTCGTTTCTTGTTTTGTGCCAGAAGACGAAAAGTTATTTTCTCAAAATTACTCTTTTTTACCGAATAAGTTTTTGGTAAAATTGGGATCGCGGGGAATCCCCATGTTGAGAACGAGGTCGTACCTAAAATTTTGTTATAGTTTTACACAAATATTCTATAAATTTGAGGTTGCATCCAATTAAAGCAAATTGACTTAAAACATACAACATCTACAATAAATACTTAGAAGAAAAGTATGGTCAACATTTAACATCGAAAACGTTTTAGTTTACATGAAAGTTACGACGCCTACTGTTTTCATCCAATCGGTTTTTGCGATAATACGGTTACTCGTGCGAAGCTTTAAGGCTTTATCTATTGTAGTTCGTCAGGAACACGGTAATAATTTTTGACTTTGTATGGAAAGCACCACGACGAATATCAAGTAGCAAACTGTGAACACTTCAGAAAGATCGCTTCACTGGTGTAGGCAGTAAAGGTGAGCGCAAGATGTTAAAAAGTGGACAGTATTGCATGTTTTTGAAACGCAAATATTGATTGTATGTGTAGTCGAATATTACTAAACAGTAAATACAGAGAACAAGAGAGCAAACAGTGCAAAAATCAGTGCACCTGATTTGACCGGACAGTTTTATCAAGTACAATAAATATGCTGAGCATTTCATATTGTTCACTAGTTCATTTTACTTAAATTTGAGAGTAAAATCTCTGATTTTTGAGAGAAAAAATTAAATTAGATTTTTGTATTCATCAATAAAAGTTAAAAAAATTCAATCTACTACAGTTTTCTATTTTCAACCACTCAACGCGCAAATTAATATAAAATAACTAAAATACAAAGTACAAACCCTTGGTTTTAACATCATACATTTACATACATGTTGTCTGCTATAACAGTATTTCATGTCAAGAGACACTATTGAAACATAATATTCACTACTGAAATTTTATTTGAAACAACAACAAATATTGCATTGGTTGGAAGAAGAGCAAATGCTATTGTATGTTTTTATTTAAGAGCACAACAATATTTGTATACACATAAAATCAAGTGCAAGAAAAAAGAGACCAATTCATTATTGAACATTATGAAGTTAGTCGAACAAGACGTTTTATGCTCACGTTTAGTAGGCAGCTATAGCTTTCCGACAAACTTACAAACAAACACATTTTATGCTTTATATATATAGATACGTAGGGATTTACGTAAAAAACGTAAAGGAATGGATTTTTCTAATCTGCACGGATTTTTAACAACCAATACTCGTATAGCGACACTGATGGTAGCAATCAGCATACAGCTTTTTTGCAGATTTCGATAAAATATGAGTTTTGTAAAATATATTCTCTGGGTTATTGTCACCAATATTATATTGCTGTGTATTTCTTTTTAAGTAAAAAATATAAAAATCATATAAACAAAATATTTACTTTCTATATAGAAGGTGCTTATCCAGATTTAGCTGTTACATTTTAAAGGACTAATTTACAATATACCCTGTCTGTTAGAGAAACTTGTAAAATGTAGTAGATAAAAATAACTATGCATTTTTGAATATCTAACACTGAGTCAATGTCCATTAGTGTTTACGAATTCATTTTGTTTGCCGTTGTCATTTTGTATCTGTGGCTTTAAAATGAGTAAATATTTGAACTTAATGTTCAACACGAAAATGGTCACTTTGTAAAGCAGCAGTTTCCACAATAATAACAACAGTTACACTAAAAACAACATTAACAATAACCATAAACTACAATAACAACAAACTTGACGTTTTCATTTACCTTGTTTTGAATCCAAAAATAAAAACTAACACAAACAGCCATAGAGATTTAAAACCCAGATACCGACTGTCTGGGTGACACTAAGTGCCAATATGTACGACTCTTGGTGTTGGTAAGAAAATAAAATTTATGTTTAATAAATTCTATTATTTTTCGATTACTGCGCTTTTTTACTTTTAACTAAATATTTTCTTTATTGGTCACGTAAGCTCTTGTGCAATAAATACTTGTGTACATTTTTAAAATAATCTAATGGCCAAAACCCGAAAATGTTTTGGGAAAACGTTATTATGTGATAGACATTTTAACGTTTAAATTTAACACAGATAATAGATTTACCTAAAAAGAGATTTAGTTTGTGCGACAGGAGGTTGTTAAAGGATATTTGTGTTGCAAGGAAATTAGTAGAAAAATTTAATTATGACAATTACGTTTCTATTCTGCTCCGAGTATGTCGTTGACGGCTTTTGACTGCCTGTAACACGATGTCGAAAAAAAATCGTTCTTTCGTACAATAATATTTAAAACTAAAACTAAAACAAACTACAAATTTATTATTTAAGTGAAAACTACTTTAGATGCGTTAAGCAGTTTTTGGGTGAACAAAAGTCATTGAACTCGCATCAATCGCCACCGATTTTGAAAATTTCTTCTTTATTAGTAAGGTCATGCTTACAGATTGATTCCATTCGAAAAAAACTTTAAAATGTTTTCCGTATATTATGAACTGTAAAAAGTACTATGTAGCTCCTAATAACAAAAACTAATACAAATCTAAATTTAAAAATTATAGGGTGTTCTCATAGATTATTTTATTTTTCCTATATGGTCCCATCTTTTGAATCATTATAGAAAACACTTAAAAATTGGACAGATATCCATTACTATGTCCGTTATAATAACAAGTAAAATATCTTAAATCATAAATAAAAGGGAGTCCCAATAATTTACGTAATTTTATGTATATGGCCAAACTTTCGAACCATTATAGACGGACGGTTGAAATTTATACAGAACCTGAAAGAACAAAATTTAATTTGGAAAATAAAGGATGTCCCCATATATATTGATGTATATGGAAAACGTTTGAACCGTTATAGGCAGACATATGAAATTTACAAAAAACCTGTATTGCTAAGTCCTTAATAACAACTAGTATGAGTTTAAATTTAGAAATTAAATGGCGTCCGTATAATTGGGAACCTTAATTGAAAAACACTTGAAAGTTATACAGAATGTCTACTACTATGTTTGGTATAATAAAGAGTATAAATATTTAATATTATAAATTAAAGGGTGTCCCGATAGTTAAGATAATTTGATGTATGTATATGGCAAAATTTTTGAACCATTATAGACAGACGGTTGAAATGTACAAAGAACATGTATTGCTAAGTTCGCTACAACAACAAGAAAATTTTAAATTTAGAAAATAAAGGGTATCCCCATAGTTGATATACATATATTGATGTATACGAAAAACTTTTAAACCTTTACAGACAGACGTATGAAATTTATAAAAAACCTGTATTGCTAAGTCCGTTCTAACAACAAAAATAAAATTTGAATTTCGAAATTAAAGGGTGTCCCCATAATTCCACCTATATGGTCCTATATTTAGAACCGTAATAGACAAACAGTTGAAAGTTAGACATTATGTATACTACTATGTTTGGTAAAATAGCAAGTATCAAAATATAAAATTACAAATTAAAGGGTATCCCTATAGTTGATGTAATTTGATGAATATGGAAAAACTTTTGTAGCGTTATAGACAGGTAGTTGAAACTTACAAAGAATCTGTATGGCTAAGTCCTCTATAACAAGTGTTTTATTTACAATTTAAATGTAAAGGGTGTCCAATAGGTGATATTATTTAACCTATCTTTGAAATTATTATAGACAGATGCTTATAATTTACACAGAACGTCTAAAATGCCCTTAGTTAACTATAAAAAAAATATGTTTTTATTGATTTTATTGCTTATTTGATGTACTTAATATAAGAAATTATATTCATAAGGCGAATCTACATACATATAATAAAATAGTAACTCATTTCCCTCTGTCTGTCCTTCTGCTTTTCTTTTGCGTTCGCATCACGTAAAAACTACTGGATGGATTTTACAAAATTTTGTGAGGAAATGTCTAAGTATCCTGATCCCAATATAGGATGCTTTTTTTCCGCAAAAATATCTTATTTCCAAGAGAAAGTGGAAAAAGACAGTGAAAGTGCGCAGTAGAACTAACCGAATATGGATACTTTATTTTTTATAAAGTAAAAAATACATAAACTTATATGCAGCATAGTTTAGGGCGGAAATAAAACGTGAGGGTCTTTGGTATAAATTGCTTTCAAAGCAAAATTGACGCTGACAAAGTGATGCACAGTGAGACAGTCCTATAGTAACCGCGGCAAAAAATGGTTTTTTACAGTATATTAACAGATATGAGTGATATGAGTAAAAATTCCCTGAAATTTCAGCCTCATAACTTCATTACTTTTCGGTCTAGAACAAGTCAAAGTTGAGGTATGCCAACGCGCTTGAAATATGTTGAATATATGTAATATTTAAAAACTTATTAATAAAAAAAAAAAATACATAATAAATATAACTTTAAAGTATTTTTTTATTTAATTTAGTTGTTGTAGAATGAGTAGATGAAATAATAAATAAAAAAACACAAAAAAAAAAATCTTAACAACAGAATTGTGGTGTAAAAATTTAACATTTTGCATTTTCAATTGACTAGGAAATATAGAGCAGCCCCTCGCCCTAGGTGCAGACTTATATCAAATGAAAGATTGAAGTCTCAGCTTTCATTTGAAGTAAAGGACATATAGCAGAAGTTTGCAAAAGTACTTTAAACATACAAAAAACTGCAAAAAATACGCTACGCGCACATTCTGTCGCTATACGTATGTTAGCATGCAATAGCATGTTTACAACTTTTTACTTTTATTTTTTTAATTGTTTACAACTATTCACTTATTGTTTATTATTATTTTATTTACATTATTCATTTGATTCATGATTTTTTTTGAAGGTCATTGACTTTGGGTTAGATAGTTGCATAATTTTTAATTTAAATTGATCGTGCAAACTGTTGTTCTTATCTTAGTTGTGTTATGATCACTTTCTAATGTGGTTAGTTTAATTGTTGTAGGATAATCCATTCTCGTTAATATTAACGTATTTCTACGAATGAAGATGTAATGCAGTATTTGCAAATATCATCAGATCCTTATATTGATTCATTTAGAATGAGAATGAAATTGAAAAAATTAGAAACCATGATGATGTTAAAAAATTATTGAGAGAATGAAAATAAAAATTGTTCTTTTTTATTGCATTTCAATGGTTTTTGCATGAAACATTTTAAATGATGATAAAAACAGTAATTTCAAATTTGAAGGTTGTACCTAAAATATTTTAGAAAATATGGCACTTTTTATGTTGAGGTTGTATGGGTGGAGAGGTAAAGTGGGCCAAAGTTCAAAATTTTTTTCCGATAATGTTTGTAACAATATAACATTCAAGTACACAATAATTAAAAGTTATACATAAAGTATTACGGACAATACGGCATTCTACAAATTTCCATTGTATGGGAGGTGGGCGTAAAAGTGGGCGAATTTTCTTATTTTTTTTTTTTTAAACTGGAATTGTCTTAAAAATAACCTGTGCAAAATTTCAGAGCTCTACAATGACTCCTTGTATTTTATGCCGGCGTTGTCTCACTGTGTGACGGGCACAGCAAGTAGATCAATAAAAAAAGAACAAATTATATGATATTGTCGGAAAACTAGTGCTTATTAAAATAAGTGTTTATGCGAGTAATTTGTTTTTATTACTAAAAAGTTACTGCTACTCCTATCGTTAACTCGGATTAGTGTTACTCTCGTGCAAAGTGGCTCTTATTAACCCTCAAAATAATCTACATATTTTGTAAAAAAAATATATACAAGACTTAAACTTAAGAATACAAACAAACAAAAAAACAACAAAACTCTTTTGAATGGTTTAGTGCAATAAAATGCAATATTTATTTATGAACAACGTGTATTCGTATTGGACTTTATGAATTTTAATTACAATCTACTGGAGTTCTTAGGTTTTATTGTTTGCAATTTGCACACACTTTTGATGCTTCTTATAATTTTGCTAGCGCGCTTGTGCTTGGAACGTAAAAAAACCCATAAAATTAATTATAAATGCAGTGTTTCGTTTGAGGAGAGACTGCATATATTTAATAATTTTTCTGTGGTCTTACCATTGTTTTCATTTGTTTAATAGAAATAATTTAATAATTCTAAAGTGGCTGTGAAAGTGTTAAGAGCATTTTCTCTTCAAGTTCAGTGCTTTTTTGTGTGTGCGATCATTTGTGTTCTTAACACCTGGTGAAGGAATATATAAATAAATATAATTATTTTAAGCTTTTACTTTTTACTGTTTGTTTTGTAAACAAAGTAATCATATCGTAAAAGTGTTTACGAGCTATTGGTCTGTTCGTAAGAAATGTAAATGCATTTATATTATAAAAACTTTTGATTAAAAATTGGAACTATTCGTTTCATATTCGAAATAAAAGAGTATTTATTTGTTTAACACACATTTTTAGAACCATGATACCATTCTCATTTTTGTCGCCATAATAACGTTTTGACGTGTGCGGGAATTATTTAAATTTGTACAACCATATTACGTTGTGAAATCCCTTTTGCCGTTATCTTTCCTTTTCTTGGAAACTAGCTATCCCCGGTGCGCTTCGCTACACACATCCACAAAAGATACAATAACCACTTGCAAGAAAAGTATGAAAAACCTTTACCTCCACAGCGAACGCTTTTCTCACGTCAAAAATATTTTAGTTTATATGCAAGGTACGACGCCCACTGTTCCTATCTAATCTGTTTTTTGATGAACTATACATATTAATACTACCACTATCCTAATCCAATCTGTA
Organism: Phasia obesa; assembly: GCA_949628195.1. NCBI lineage: Eukaryota > Metazoa > Arthropoda > Insecta > Diptera > Tachinidae > Phasia > Phasia obesa. Next base: position 105,155,867 of record OX451218.1, on the reverse strand, counting down.
TTTTGCTAGATTATGCAGATTAGTATGAGGGTTACTTGTGCAAAGTTTCAAGACTCTACCTATTGTAGTTCTCTAGGTAGACGATAATATTTTTACACTTTGTACAGAAGGTAGTATGCCCACTGCCCCAATCCGGTTTGTATTTTGCTATACTATGAAGATTAGTGTAAGGGTTACTCGTGCAATGTAGTATAAACTGATACAGTTTTGTCGTAAGAATAGCGAGCGTTTTGGAGTTAAAGGTTAGCCATACTTTTCTATCAAGTATTTATTGTAGTTTTTGTGGATGGGTGTAGCGAAGCGCACCGGAGATAGCTAGTATAATATAAAGTGATACTTATTGTTTGCTAATAAAATGAAATCTTCCTATATTTTATATGAAATCATTAATAAATAAAATAATAAACAATTGTGTCTTTTATTATCAAGAATGTTAAAACAAATGGTCCTATCGCATATGATATTTTATAATTTTTACTCATGTTATAATCATTTAATTTAACCCTAAAATGTTTTTAAATCATCATAATAAAATCAATTCTTAGATTTTATAAAATTTTCTTTATTTTTAACAATGTCTTTAAGAGGATTGACAATAATACGGTTTTTACATACCAACATTATTATCATGTTTAATAATAATACGGTCTTACTACAACCATATAATTTAATCATAATATGTTGCTCTTAGATTACACACTGTGTAAATTTTTAAGTCATGGCAAAATAACCATATACGGACACCACTACGTCATAAAAGACCAAAAAAAAAAGACCACTGTCTCCCAGTTTTACCCAAAGTCCTCCAGGTTTTTTTTATGGGCCCTCAAAGATGTGGGGCTTCGATGTCATTTTTGCAAAAAATGATCATTTACTCAAGCTCATATTTTGCAAACCGTTTGAAATTTTGTTATACTCTCTGAGGCAAAGTTGTAGATCTTGCGCTACCTAAACGGTGTTAAGAATCATTCCTAGGAAGTTCATATGTTCTACAAAGTTGTTTATTGAGATCTCAGGTTCATTTTTGTAGTTGATTGTTTCCTTGAATTTTGAATGGTTTGCTACCTATGGAGCTGAACAGGGGAAAAAAGGTAAAAAAATTGAATGTTTTAAAGTTCTTTGCGTTTTTGACCTTGAAGATGAAGTTTTTTTAATTTTATATGTTAACAATTTTTGTTCTTTATGACAAGAGCTACAACTTTGCCTCAGAGAGTATATCAAAGTTTCAAATGGTTTGCAAAATATGAGCTTGAGTAAATCATCATTTTTTGCAAAAATGACATCGAGGCCCCACATCTTTGAGGGCCCATAAAAAAAACCTGGACGACTTTGGGCAAAACTGGGAGACAGAGGTCTTTTTTTTGGTCTTTTATCACGTAGTGGTGGCCGTATATGGTTATTTTTTTCCGTGTTGCACTGTGTTATGGTTATCTCAACCTTATCTTTTCTTTGCTTTTAACCGATAAAAGATGGTGACCTTCTTAGATATCTCAAGTCGTCTGGGGTTCTGATACTATTCATTAGTAACCAATATTATCAATATTATAAGTGGATGTGGTGTTTCTTACCATCCCATTTGATGCTTAGGCTGCCACGCACACTGATCAAACAACCAAGCGCTTTAAATAATTAAATACCCATTCATAAATACCAGACAATATTAACGAAAAATCATTCATTTATGAAAGAAATATTTTCAAATTACCAAAAATTTTTCGAGTGAAATTTTGTTTGTAACCTGAAGCATATATCCAACCTTTTCTATATTATTTTCAATTTTATTTTGCTCATAAATATAAAGGAATTTCCTCGTTCATATAACATGAATCAATTTAAAAAAAAATCGATCAAATTCATAAACAATAGTTATAATTTTTGTTATTGCAGCTTTTAAATTTAAATAATCAAATAAATATTTTTTTAATAATTTTTCTAAAAAGAGAAAACCATTGAAGTTTTTATAAAGTTTCCATTAATTTGTACTTTTCCATACTAGCCTTATGCTCCATCTCATGCTTGTATTTTTTTCAAAATGGCATTTCTTGAAATGAAAGCAGATTGATTTCCTTTAGCTCTGTTATTTAAAAGAAGTTAAAAAAATTCAATTATTTAAACATAAAATTCATAAATCTTTTTATAAATCACGTGTTTTTTACTTTACACATTCAAGCACGTAGTCAAATACTTTATAAATCTATAAAGTATGCAACAGTAAGAAGGACAAAATATTTTTATTCATAATATTTAATCAATATAAATAAAATATTCGGTCATGACGAATTTAAACCAGGCTATCAATTCTAATTTATTAATATACTATTACTATGCTATTCATACTACACCAGATCGTTTATTACAAATTTTTCAAACCTTGAAAATATAAATGAAGTCGACAGAGAGCAGAAATTCATGTGGATAAAATCTAAAAAGAATATTTTTTATCCTGAATAATAAAGTATTTCTCATTATTTTCAAGAAATTTGTGCCAGCGAATTAACATTTGAATCAAGTATTTCTCTTAACTAAATGCCAACTTCTCTATAATAATATTAAAAAGGTTAACTCTCTATTGCGGCAAATATCAATGATTCATTTACAGATATAAACATTTTAGTAGGGCAACTGAAGAAACGAACAGCGTAAACTTTAAAGGGGAGTAAAGAAAACACGTCGCATCACTTACTTAAACTCTCTAACTAAAAACGTGAAAGCATTAATTTTGATCGAAAACGTACTAGTTAAAACAAACAGAAACACACCCATGCACACACACATACCTACGCATATAAACAAATCTAGTACAGAAAAAAAAAATAAAAAATAAAAAAATAATGGAGTTTATAGAAAAACAACCGGAAAGGAAAAGTATCAATACAACAACAAAAATAAATTGATCTGTGTGTATGTGAGTGTGAAATAAAGTCAGAGTGTATATTGCAACAAATCCAAATGCAATCAAAATGATGTAAAAATATATTGCAAAACTTTAAATAGAAAAAAGGAGGAGGAAAATAAAAAATAAAAATGAAATGAAATGAAATGAATCTAATGTATGTTAGGAATTTTAAACACAAGTAGCATTCAAAAACAAACATTCTTTATTCAAAACGAAATTGAACTCAATTTCTAAACAAGACACACTGTTGAACGAATTCAATAGAAAAAGAGTAGCAGTATAAGGAAATCGCATGCAAAATGCATTTTATATTTAAAGCAGCAGTCACAGTATTAATAAACACACAAACACATATGTACATATTTCCTGTGAAATTCATACCATAAAAATAGACGCACATGCAGACCCAAGCACACATATTGAAATTAGGGGAGTAAACAATATTGGCACCTAAAACTAAGAGGGACCACTGTTATATAAAGAACATTTTTTTTTTGTTAATTAGGAAAAAACATATTCCCTGAATTGTTTTTCTAAAATATTTTTAATGTTTTATTTTTTAATTTAAAAATGAGTGCGCTTTTCAAAAAAAAATTTTTTTAATAAATTAATTATTTAGGCTTAAGTTCTTAATTATAAAGAGATAAAGAAAAATTAGATACCAGCAAAGCAGAATGCATTTTCTAGACAGCTACGTCCGTCATCAGTACTCTTTGTATCAATCTACCCGGTAGTTTCAATTGTTATTAATTTTCTATTTAAACAAACTTATCAAAGAAATAGAATCTGAGAAAATTTAATTTTACATTATATTTCATAGAAGATAGAGCTTTTTGAAATTTTTTTACACTTGTAAACTCTATTTCTTTTTTATATTATACTACCAAGCAAACAGTTTTCTTTATTTTAATTCTCTTTATATATTTTCTTTTATTTGAAAATGGTATAAATCTGTCTTGCTATTAGCTATCTTTTGGTTAGCAATTAACAACAATTAGATCCTTTTTTATTTTACAAATGTAAATTTTGATTTTTAAAACAATAGTGTTGAAGTTAACAATGTCAAAGCCGTGCCCGCTCTGTGAAATTATATGAATTTTTTTTAAATTAATTTATTAATTCAAAAATAGTTCAAAATAAAAAAATTCATATAAAAAATTGTTTTGTTATTTTAACATTTCAGATTATTCTCTTTTACAATGTCTACAAAGGACTGACAGTGATTGCAGTAAAAATTAAAGATTAAAAATAATCTATACATATAATAAAATAGTAACTCATTTCAATTTTGGTTTAAAACTGGGATATTTTAAACACGGTTGCACACCTTTTATTTTTGTAAGTGGAATATTTTAAACACTATTGCACAACATTAGGCGCAAATAAAATAAAATTTGTGTTTGATTTGTATTTTTACTTTGTATTCCACAATGTTATTTAAATACTTTAAACACCTTTTACAGAGATTTACAATAATTTTTAGAATTTTATATAAATTTTAGAATTATATCCAAGGCAGGGTACCTTTATGTAAAGAAAATATGTATCGGGATAGATTTTAACAAAATTTTGTAAGGAGGTACTTTAGCATTCTGATGCCAATATAGGACTTTTTTCTGCAAAAATACCTTATATCCAAGAGATAACAAAGAGTAAAATCAGTAAATGTACGCCGACTTTTTTTTACCGATTTAAAGGTACTGCATACTTTAAGGCATATATTGTTTTTAAAACCGGGATATTTTGATGCTATGGACTTACAATTTGATTTTAAATTTTTTATATTTGTTGTATGTAATTTTACTTATTCCGTATTAATTTGAAGAGTCTGCCAATTACGGTTCAAAAAATATAAGTGTAAATTAAATCACTATCGGAACACCCTTTAATTTTTATTAACTGTTGTTATAGCGTCCATGTATAAGCCGTGCTGTAAAAATTTCAAGAGACCTCTTATCACGGGAAAATAAATTCACTATCGGAATACCCTTTAATTTCGCGTTTTAATTTTATAAATTGTTAATATAGCGGACATTGTTTTTATTGCAGGGTAAAACTTTCAAGTTTTTTCCCCTTACGATTCAGAAAATAAGGGCATATACGCAAGTACCACGTCACTATGGCACCGTTTACCCCCGGGGGTTCCAATTGTCTCTGCAGGAATGGCAAATGCTTTGACGCGGTTCATTAGGGGAAAATAGGGGCACCAGACGCTAGGGTTCCTAGAGCCTAAATCTGGAAGAAAAGGTCTGTGTGTTAAAACATACGGATCCTGTTCGAGGCCCGACCAGTGCGCAAAGGACTGGTACCACGGGAATCGGTGGCCCCATAGAGAGCCTATCCTCTCTGTGACCGGTTATTGGTGAGGGCGCCTTCGGGGGTACACGTGGTGGTTTTGGTTTCAGATCGATTTATGTAGGTAAGGTGCTAGGTCGATCAAGTGTGCTGTTGCACTCTCAACAGACGGAGTTTGGATAGTCTCCAAACCCCTAAGCAAGAGGTTATAATGTGGATCTAGGCTTGCCTTGGAAAGGCTTGCCATATTATATAAATTGCTACTCATTGTGACTGTATCACACACAAAAAGCGATTGGTGGCAATCGTAAAGTGTTGTTATACTACACAATGGGGGAGCTAGTCTACGCCTAAGTACACTCAGTGGTAAGACCACCGTGAGGTTAGGCCGAGTAGGCAGGTACTCACGTTAATCTTGTTCCACAATTGCTCACTGGATCAATACTGACGCCGTTAGCATAGTCAGTGCCTTTTTTACCACACTATTAGGGTTTGATAATTCAGGAGGATATCGAAGACCACTCCTATAATGCGTTCCTTTTCGATCACTTTCAGTCCCCAATGATTATATGCAAGCGGTTTTTTTTAATTTACGGCAAACTCACTTTCATTGAGTAACGTGCTACCTCCAGCACATACGCTTGACTTTAGTAGTTTCAGACTACAGACTGGTAATTGTTGGCCTTCATTCTTATCAGGATATGTGTTTTATATATTTACATATATGGATAACTAAATTATCTTCAATATTAAAAAAAAACGGTTTAAAAGTTATCTCCCTAATAAAGATAAAGCAGTGAAATACTAAAAACACATAGAAACGTAAACATATCAACCGTATAAAAACTAAGTAAATATTCAAATCACGCCTGTGGGATATCGACTCTATAAAGGAAACGAATGTCTGAGGGAATTCCTATTTTCTTCTCTCGATCGACGTATTGCATTGCATTTATTAGACCAGGCATAATACACACGCACGTAAGTACGTATGTGTGTGTGTTCGAAAATATTGGAATTTTTTTAAGGAAATGAAAATTTATCGTATTATAATAAGACAGATTTCGATAGATTGATGATTAAACAAAAAACAACATAAACACTTTCATTGAAAAATCCTTAAAGAAAAATCAGAAAAATATGTCTAAAAATCAAATAAATAAATTTTACAATTACGAGCATCTTTTTAATTCAATGTGAGGCGTATTTTTGCCTGTCATTAGCGACCTTATAAAGGGGATTTAAATAAAAATATTTCGAGATTTGTGAAAGTATTGAAAACAATAAAAAAATAGTTAAAACAAAGCATTGTGATGCTTTACATTGAAAAGATGTCATGGGCAACATTTCAAGAAGCTGATTACAAAGTTCGATTGATACAAGTCTTAAGAGACATTTTGCAAAATGGATTAGTAATCTTCAACAAATGAATACTATTTCTTAAGCAAAATTATTTTATGCAATAAAGCTTATTTTTACCATAATGGCTTCATTATACGTCAAAACTGAGGTTCAGAGGACCAATAAATAATTGCTAGAAACGAAATACATCCACATGTTACTATTGGTGCCGCTTTTGAGCTGAAGTAATCATGAAGAGCATATCGATATCGCAGCATAATAAAAGTTGGATAATAATAAGAAAGTCATGTGGTTCCAATATAACGGTACAATATGGTATAAATCTCATGAAGCCATTTGTTAACTATCGAAAATCATCATCATTTTGTCATAATTGTTGGCTCTTTGTTATGAAATTTTTAACCATTGGATTATATATTGAACTTTATTTAATTGAAGATGTTCCGCTATTTTCCATCTAGGGTGCAAACTCGATTAAAGATTTGCAACGAACTCTGTTTGGGACAGTTTTCGTTGCTTCGTTCCAACTAAAATCAGCTACTTCTAGTTCCTTCACTACTGTGAAACGCCATGTATTCTTCGGTCGACCTTTGCGACGGTTGCCTTGCGGGTAGAGTGTCATTGCTGCCTTTGTTATTGTGTTTGTCGACCTTAATGTGTGGCCTATCCAACTATATTTTCTCCTTTTGATGTCTACATACATGCACCGGGATTTGGTTTGTTGTACGGTGAAGGTTTGTGCAAGAGATTGTGTTGGGCCAGAAACATCGCACAGTTCGTCTTAAGCACTTGTACGTGATGGTTTGCAGTTTGTTTATAGATGATTGCTTAAGTCCCCACGTTTCATATCCGTAAAGCAGGACAGGTTTAATGCAGGTATTAAAAACTTAAATTTTCATGTTCTACGAGAGATGATTTGATCTCTATATTTCTCTAAGTGTATGCATTGAATTTCTGGTTCTATTGATTCGATTTTGTATGTCCTCATCTGATCTATTTACATTGGATATTATAGTACATCCCAGGTAAAAAAAAAACTGTTAACATCTTCGATTATGGTGTTGTCCAAAGTTAGACTGCTTTGATTCTCATTAGATTCGTCTTCTTTAGGTTTATCTTTAGGCCAACCTTGAGAGCATTTTAAAACTTTAAGCTTTAGCTCTATGTTCTCGAATTTATGGACAAGGAGACATAGATCATCGGCGTAGTCCTAATCATTAAGTTTGGTAAATGTCGTTCATTATATACTATTCGGTGCTTCAATGTTAGTGGCCGTCATAACTTCGTCGAGAACAAGAAGAAATAGTAAGGACGAGAGATCGCATCGTTTTCTTACTCTAGCGTTAGTGCGGAATAGTTCGATTACACAACCCTTTAGCAAAAACCAGTTTTCCGCATCCCCATACATTCCCTTGATAAGGTTTATAATTCTGGAGGGACTCCTTTGTGTTCAAGTGCGCTTTAGATGCTATTCCAGTGGATCTTGTCGAAAGCACTTTCAAATTCGACGAATAGGATGTACGTCGAGGAGTTAAATTCTCTGGCTTGTTCGACGATGGTTCGACGATGATGCGTAAAGTGGTATAAACTATATTTAATTAAAATACCTTTATAACAAATTATATCGAGAGAATATTTCAGAACATATTTACGGGTTGAACCACTTAAAGCTCTATACCGAACAAAAACTATGCCTTTATATTTTATTTATCAATATTTATGAGTACCTTTTCGGCTTCATTCGGTCCCCTAAAATTTCTTTGAATCTCGTGGTAACACTATTCTTTATTCTCGACTGTCGACTACTAACTTACGAACTCTTTCCTCATCACAGAGCCTCCTGTAATTGCTATCATTTGACTGAAGCTTAAATCCCCTATGACATCCACATTTAATCAACCTTATCATGAATCTCAAGGGAATAAATTTAAGGGAATAATTTTTTTATTCCCATGAACAATAAATGTTAGGAAATAAAATAAACACCTGTGCAATTCGAACATTCTATCGTGAATTAATCTATCTAATTCTATTGTGAATGAATTAATTAAAAACATACAAGTTTTTCACATAAAAATAACTCACGATTGCAACTTTAGGAAAAAGGGAAACATTTCGAGGGAAAAATGATTCACGATAGGGGTGAATATGTCTTTCCATAGTTTTACGCCTTATGCTGGCCAGTGTTGGTTATTCACACAATATGTTCGATACCGTATCAGATTTTTCCAGAAAAAGTCCGCAAGTATCATCTTCTCTGATAATCATTTGGCCATTTGATACTTAAAGTTTCCATGTCCTGTCACTAAAGGACTTTTATTGTATATTTTTTAATACATTATTTATTTTTAATCGCGCATGATTCCTTTGCAAATTTATTAAATAAATATTTTATGAGTATAAAATATTTATTTCCAAAAAATATAATAATCGAAATTGAAAGAAGAATAAAATAAACTTTTTGAAATCGAAATGGTTACTATGGTTTTTTGTTTTGTTTAGAAATTTAGATTTGGCTTTCTTTATAGACTGATTGAACTTCTCATTTAGTCTATTAAGTTTTAAACATAACCTGAGTTTTTATTCAGAAAAATTGGGAAAAATCCACTGATGAGCTAGTTGAGCACTAGCGAAATAGCTATCTGTATAGGCTTGCCCCATAGTAATCAATTTCGATTATTATATTTTTTGGAAATAAATATTTTATACTCATAAAATATTTGTTTAATAAATTTGCAAAGGAATCATGCGTGATTAAAAATAAATAATATATATAACACGATTCCAAATATAATTTTTTTATTTTATTATTTTAATATTATATCCAAGCAACTTTCTAGTCATCGTGTCGAGTGGCTATTGCCTCTGTACACTGAAGCAAAAATTTACCTAAATACTGAGAAATACTTTTATTCAATTCTACCACCTCTTTTTACCATATTTAGGTAAATTATTGGTTCAGTATACAACAACCATGTTTTTACATTTCTAAGCAAGAAAGTAACAAATTTACGCTTGCAATACAAACAATGTTTCTACAGGTAAGGACAGATGTTGCTAGCAGATTGTTCACTTAACCACTAAACATTTAAAAGTGCGAATATTTAAAAATATAATTTAACCAGATACACCTGATAGTGTTAATAAAAAACATGATTATAGAAACAACACAATCGCTAAGAACAGATCAAATTTAAATTTGCTTACTAGTGATAAAAATTATTTTTTCAATAAATCTTTTCCTCACATTTTATTGCATATGCTCGCAATAATTTTATTTGTTCTTTAAGTCAAACATAAACCATTTCCTAAGAGATTTTTATGACTTCAGAAATCTTGAAGTAAATAAACCAAATCACTTAAATTTTCTTTATGGATTATAAAACGTGGCACTAAAAGATGCTTTTATTAGTTTTCAAACTGTTTCTAGTTTTGGTGATGTCATTGCATCATGTAGATATTTGTTTTTTTCTTGGTGAATGCTGATTCAAATTAATAATAAAAATAAAATGATAAAAATTTTAAACAGATTTGACAGTTGCAAATATGAATTACTTTTATTTATTTTGCAAATTATTAAAAACCATTTAATTAAGTTACATATTTACATTAATATAAAAATAGAACAATATATCTTAACGTTTTTGGTATAATGGAAAAAGCAGTTTTAGAAGTTAAAGAACAATACCCTGTCAAAAAAAATATTATTTTAATAGTACAGGAATACCTCGCGTAGTACTGCTTTAATCAGTACGGTTTCTCTATAGTACGGTTTTGAAATTTCACAACAAAAAATAGAAAAAATTATTCTTTAATTCTTTCTATTAGTTTGGTTATTTTAAATAATTACATATATGTATGTTTGAATATACATATGTACTACATACTCTCGTTTTTAGTTGAGCAGAACAACAAATTATATGTAACAAATTATCGTTTTTTGACTCGATTATCATCATCCTTTAATCTCCTTCATAGTTATAGCAAAATGGTGGAAGCAATCAATACCAAATTTTTAAAAATAAAAATTTTCAAGAAATAAATTTAATTGAAAATCCATGTTCAACATTAAGGCTGATGTCAGAGTGCGCTCTACAAGCGTAGCAAAGCTAGAAGCGACAATAGCTATTTGCTATATTGAGCAAAGCGATTTTTTTTTATAATAATTTTCAATGTTTTGCGATGGATTCGGGCGATGAAATTTACATGCCAATTAATAATTTAATGCATTTTTTGAAGAAAATAAAAATACAAAAAATAGAAGATGATCGGAAAATATCGAGTTCCTGTCCTGTGGTTTGATCTCGCAGGACAAGGCGTGTAAATACTTAAATTTTCCGTATCGATTGATATTTTATTTTAAATTTCTTTTTTTACAAACAAAATTTTAATTGCAAAATGTCCAAACCGTATTATAAATGCTTGCATACACAAAAAAGTTATTAAAGCAAAATAAAAAATAAACAAACAAAACGTCAGAAGCTACAATGTGCTACAATGCGCTACAAGCCATTACACAACCTACTTTATAGCATGAACTCGCATCAAGCTTCGCTTTCACTCTGACATGTTTTGAGCGAAAACATAAGAAAAACATATGCAGTGGTTAATAGCGTGTTGTAGCGTAGTATTATAGCTTCGCTTGTACAGCGCACTCTGACAACAACCTAAGTCGGTTTCGATGTTTCACAAAAATACACTCAGAAAAGCCCACTACCTCGTTTCTGTATCCAAAGTAGGAAATTTTTCACACGAAAATATAATAGTCGCCGTGTGTTTTCAGATTGTCCAATAGATAATTCTATTCTTTTTAACATACAGTAATGAAAAGGTTCGTCATTATCTCCAGTTCACCCTGTATAAAACAAGAAGACTATAATATTTTTGAGTGAGAAATTTCTCACATAAGTCACAGAAACGAGGTACAGAAATCTCCCCAGTTTTTGAATAGAAATCTATTTTTAACAAATAATTTCTTCGAAGATCAATAAGCTCAACTTTCACAAGGTTTGTATCAGCGATACAGTCAATATAACAAATGAATCCACAACTTATCTTTTATATTTATCCCATCCAAAGTGAAGTACTTACAGCTATGCACAGATTTAATTTTTGAAATTATTTAGTAACAATTGATCTTGCCGAGATTCATTTTTAGAAAACACTTCGGCCAACATATAAGAGATTACATTGGAATTGGAATTAAAGCGCCTGTAATTTCTCAGCTGGATCCATAGTGATGGTATCAGGTTCTTGTGGTTAAAAATATCTGCCAGTTAAATCAATTTAAATGTAAATTTTTTTTTTTGGTTTCTTTTTCTGCTAGTGTGCACAGAACAAGATGGTGCACCGGATAGTGGTGATGGTAATCCAAATTGGATTATCAGCGCATCCTACTAGCTTCGCTCCGTCTGGCAACGGTAGGTTTAACAGAGAAATGTGCTTTATATATTAAAAGTTGGGGTACGGCTGCGTATATTTTGTATTGCTTTTGGCTCTTCTATCTCTATCTATCTATCTATCTATCTATCTATCTATCTATCTATCTATGTATCTATCTACCTGTTAAGGTCAATAAACGGCAAACAACCTATTGTTATATGATAGAATATTTCAAATAAGCTACGTTATTTGTTTATCTTCTGTGTTTTTGTGCATATTTGTGTATATCGCTGATATTATTTCTAATAAATTACAAAACTTAAAACTAACACAAACTAAAAAATTAAATTAATCTTTTAATTATTTTTAAATGTATCTTCTACAAAGACAAAACAAAAACTAAATGGCATTTCTCTGCAAACAACTGCTACTGGAAATATTTTATCTAGTTATACATCTAAAAAAATTACTTCTTTAAGACTCAAATAAATTAATCAACTGTTTCAAGGCATACATAAGTAAACATTTTTTGTAAATTGATGTTAAAATAAATCGAATTTTTGTGCCACAACTGCTTTCTTTAAGCTGTCTAAAGAAAGTTTTTTGTTTAAGGTTTTTAATTAGATATTTGCCCTGCAAAACAGAAAGGAAACAATAAATGGATTTTATTTTTACAGCAATTTGCGTAAGAAAATTTTAAATTTACCGCAGTGTAATTTGTAAACTTCTTGTTAATTTTTTTCTCAACTTGCTACTTGCAACTGTTTGTATGGTTGTATGTATGTGTCTCAAAAAGTGCTGAAGTGTAAGTATTAACAAAAGTGCACATAGTTTTTTATCCTGATTTTGTTTGCGAGAGAGAGAGGAGAAACTCTTTGTTTTGCTCTCTTTGTTATGTTTTAGATAAATTGAAGTTTTAATTAAAAATTCAACTGTATTTGTATGCAACAAAAACCGCAGATGTTTTGTATTGAAATTACTACAAACTGTTAAGACTACACATTTAGATACGTAAAGTACGCAAACCTTCGTACAAAGTCACACATTTAAACAGTTCTACAATAAACCCACGAATACGTTTATATTTTCTTTAGTTTGCTGGTAAAGGTTTAGGAGAGAACCAATTGGGTTGGCAGATAAGCCACTGAACGTGTTAGACATATTTTGCCGATAGCTGTAATTAAGAAGTAAGACAACCATGATAAAACAAGTTAAAGGAAAATAAGTTTAAGTTAAATTGAAAATTTACTAAAGCTAAAAATGTGTTGGGTGGAATAGTTTTAGTTCTGCTCAAATTAACTAAATTTGGGTGTTTGACAAATTTTTTAACGATTCAAGATAATAATGCTACAAATTTTTAAAAATGTAAACGCTCAAATGTCACGTTGATAACGTTGACAATCTATTCGTTGAGAATCTAAATCTAAACTAATCTTCTAAAAATTAGTCTTAAATATTTTAAATCATATTTAAAAATATTATTTATCGTTTCAATAGTCTCTTAATTAGCCAATTAAGAGATGATTAACACAATGGTTTCTAAGATAAATTCATGTGAACTTATACGTTGATTTTTTTTCGTGATTTATTATTGCAAATCGTTTTCCCTCTCTCTTCTCTCAGTAATTCATATTTTTATGTAACATTTTAAGTACTTTATTTCCCATATTTTTTGGTTTGCTTACGCAAATACGGTAGGGTCATTCCATTTGTTCCGATCGGAAAAACTTGGGAAATAGTATAGCAGAATCGTAATCTTTGAAATATTCTAAGAAAATTTTGAAAAGAAACTATAGTTCTAAAATTACAATCGAACTTTTATAAGATTTGCATATAAGGTAAATATAAAATAAAAACTGAATGTTATAACTCAAAAATTAATCTTTCAACTCGGACAGTTTAAACACCGCACCTAGCAGACACGATTTTCTAAACTGCTTAAATGTTTTAGAAATATTTAGGAAGTTGTGGTGAAAAATAAATATTTTTTATCGAAAATTTTCTATATTTTATTAACATTTTTGCACAATTTTTACAATTAAATAATTTACTGATAATATTACCTTTTGACAATTACTGAATATATTTAGAATTTGGCTCGTTATCTTTGATAAAAGATTTAAAAAAAAAATGGTAAAAATTTTACTCAATATTTTGAAAAAACTGGACCAGGGTAGCGAAAAATTTTATTTCTTAAAATGCTTTTAATACAATTATTTTAAATTATTATTTACAAACTTAGATACCGTTTTAAAACTGACGAAATGGCAAGCTGTAAAAGAGTTTTCGGGTGCTTGGTTCCCAATTTTGTGGCTACATAGCGCCACCCCTGGAGGCTGTATGATACCCATCTTTTAAACTTAAGTTCAGATACTCCTCTGTTATGCCCATGTAAAATTTTGGATCAGGCGGCCTAGCCGTTTAGAAATGACTAGGTAATTTCCAACATATTTTTTTCTGCCCCACTGTGCAGTGCTTAATGCAGTTAAATAATTTATGATTGTTAGATTAAAGAAACAGTTGCATGAGCAAGTTCATCTAATGGCTGTTCTCGTAAGTTCTAGCTTGCTGAACACATGCCCACCTATACCATACTATTAGTGAGCAAACCTCTCATTAACGCAATGATCTGACCGAGTAAAACAAACAATCTATACTAGTTAGTAAGTGTTGTGTTTACTCATCTCGTGTTCGAAGCACTCTGATTGTTTATTAGTTGTGTATTATTGACCATTCTAACGCAATAAAATTTTACAAAAATTTTTTGATGAAATTTTTACAAAAAATTTTCTATAATATTTATACAAACCTTTTTTGATACAATATTTACAAAAATTTTTCGATAAAATTTTAACAAAAAAAATTCGATAAAATTTTTCCAAGAAAAAATTGCTATATCTTAATGTTATATTTGTACTAATGAAGTTTAATTTCATAAAAGTAAAAACCGAACTGAGTAAGGGAATATTAAACATTACTATGGTGAAGAGTATATAAGATTTGGCAAATTCGAATATAGCACCCTTATTTGTTTGCATTACATAAGAAATCGATTAGTATTTTTTTTAATTCTATATTTTTTGTTTGTACACTCAAACTGTGTTCGTGTTTCACTTAAAGCATAAGACTGCTTGCACATGCCCAAATTTATTGTTATTATGTTCAACATCTATGCATACTTATCCAAACTTGGTTATGGAAACTTTGCATTTAGGCCGCTGGTCTTCGCTGATTATTATTGTCCACTCATCGTTACTCGTGTGAAATGAACAGACATGAATTAAATAAAATATTGTAATTAGCGTCTTATGATTTTCTTTTTTGCGCTCATGCAATGCTTTAGTATTTATATTTAATGATTCGGAAAGTAAAATATTTCATCACTACTGCAGGTAGTGATGACACTCCTCGAAGTATCCTATTTACAAGTTTTCATTAATTAATTTATTTATATATTACACCATTAAAAAAAAGTTCACACTATTTCTTTTACGTCATAAAACCTTTCATTGTCATTAAACAACTGGGCTTAAATCAGTTTTTTTAAGACAACACTTCCTCCGTGAGGCTTTTTGCTTGTCTGCAAAAAACACTCAGACTTTTTGATGGGAATCGAACCCGCAAAGGACACAGTAGCGCGCTATCAATCGGTCTATCTTCACTTCATTCACTTCATATCACTTAATTTTTTCACCATTTTATGATCTACTTTGAAACAAATATTATTCTTTTAAATAAAATGGGCTAGTTAGAATACACGAACTAGAGCCTACTTAGAACAATACTTTTATAAACATCAAACAAATTAACTTGTGTCACCTTCTATTAAGTCTGAACCTACCATTCATTTCATTACCAACATTCAATAAAAAGCTTCCTTCGACCCTTACTTGTTTTACTTATAATTCTCAGAATTGATGATAAATTTTTTCCCTTTTGCAATTTTCAATTTACACAATAATTTGTTAAATAAATTATAAAAAATAAAACAAAACAAAAACAACGACAGGTAATTTGCTAAAATATGCTGCCAATTTTAATTAAACTGCACAGTTTTGAAACTTGGGGTGGCAGTTCAAGCAACAAAATTTAGAAAAAAATTAATTAAAAAGATTCTTCTACAACAGATGACAATCAAAATAGCGTGAAATAAAATTGAAAAACACCAAAACACAATAATGCCAAATAAAAATTCAATTGTTGGGCCAACAAAAACTGTCAAGGAAATGTGTAACAATAAACATTAAATCGATGCTAAGCAAGGGCAACGACAGCAAAAATGTATAAAATGTTAAACAACCACAAAATACTAGAGAAACAAAAACACAATTTTGAAATATTTAATATAATGAAATAATTATTTAGTTATTCAATATTGCTAAATTAATTGTTAAATTTTTGTAGTGAAAACTCCCAGAGACTTGGTGGGAATAGAACGCAAAATCGGAATACCGCGGCAGTCTAAACTTCACGAGGATCACAATGAAATATAAAAACTTAATAATTTTCAATCCATATATAAACAAAAACTGTAACAGGACCATTGCTATAATTTTCGCAAAAATATCTCATTTGCAATAGAAAATAGAGAAAAAGTAGTGAAAGTACGCAATTTTACCGATTTAAATGTACTGCAAACATGACAGTACCTTTTGTTTTTGAAAGCAGGATATTTTAACCACAATTTACAGAACTCTGCAATAAGAATTTTAGAATTGTATCCAGGAATCGTTACATCTATATAGAGAAAATATCTTCTTCTTTTTAAAGCGTTACAGCTCTGGGTGAGCTTTAGGTTTTTCCACAATTCTCCTGCATTCTTCCCTACTTTCGGTTTCTTGTTGCCAGTTACAGATAACCATTATTCGTAAGTCCTCATCAACACAATCCTTCCATCTTGTTCTTGGTCGTTCTTTTCGCCTAGAGCGTCTGATGTCGTAGTTTAGCATCGACTTCTGTGGTCTGATGACATCCGTTCGTTGCGCCTTTATGAAGTTTTCTATGTCCTCTTGTTCGAACTGAGTCTAGCATGTAAATGTGGTGGTTGTTATGATGATACTTTTGTAAATAATTCTCTATTTGCTGCGGATAACAGGTTGCTAATAACATCTTGCACACTGTTGGTGTTTTTCAAAAGAGCTCCCAAGTAGATAAAGCTCGATACACCTTCAAACTTATTTATTCTATTCTATAAATATAATAACTCATTTTCCTGGCTGCCTGTTTTTTTTTTATTTGTGTTCGCATCTGGATGGATTTTAACAAAATTTTATCAGCGAGTACCTTTGCATTCTTTTTCCCCCGAAAATTTCCAAAAGAAAATGGAGAAAAAGCAGTGAAAGTGAACAATTTCGGTTTAAAGATACTGCAATTTCCGGTTTAAAACTGCGATATTTTAAACACAAAATATGCAAAATACTTTAAGGGGGCACCTTTTATTTTTGAAAGTGGGATATTTGAGGCACAGTTGCGAAACAGATGGCGCTGTTTTAAAATACATAATACAAAATATGAATTACTTACTGCCAAATAGCCAATTGAATAAAGTTCGTATTTGATTTGTATTTTTACTTTTATGGATTTACATTGTTATTAAAATATTTTAAACACCTTTTACAGAGGTTTACAATTATGTTTAGGAATTTAAAATTTTATATAAATTTTATAATTTTATCCAGGGATGGGTACATTTATATAAAGTAAATACGTATATGTAAAGCACTATAAGAGTCATAAAATTTGCTATAATATATATAAATATAAAGAAAATAACGCAAAGTTAAGAAAGAAAAAAGAAAAACCAGCAATAATCAGGTATGTGATGGAAAACGATCAATTTTAAAACGATCGATGACAAGGTTGGGAGGGCAAAATAGGAGTTGAACATATGTTAATGTTTCTTGTAGAATTGTTGATTGTAGTTGCAGTTGTATTTTTGGTATACTTTTTTTGTTATGATACGCGGGAAGAGTCGGGACCGCCTGAGAAAAAATTGAGCTGAATGGAAATCTCGCCGTGCCATGCACTTATTTCAGATTTGAACTGATATAAGCGTTTAGCAAAATTCTCTCCAAGGAGCTTCTGCGCTCTCGTTCATAGCAATAAAATAGTACAATAGGAATTAATTGAATTTAAAAAATAACCATTTCTACGCAGGTGCTCCGGTTTTATATACGCGAAAACTTCATAGAAGAATCGTTACACGTACGCCAAGTAGGTCATCTCGGACATGCAACAATATATAAAGCTCTAACCGTTTCTTAATTGTATTTGTATAATTTTATTTAATCTATATTTATTTCCCTCAGTAATCAATTAAATTACTAAATTTTTTTAATGTTCTTTCCAGTATTTCTCTAAATATGTACATTACAAAAATAATTAATTTTATTAGGCTTTATTCAAAGGCTGGGAAATGTGTACAATTGAGGGCCTTGATTTATTTATTTGTGACTTTAGAAATAAACATCTCCCTGTAATTGCTATTTATTGAGGGTTTGGCAACAGAAATTAGGACAGGAAGTTTTGATGAGGCAGGAAGAATTAGAGATTCAGAATTTGTAAGGGTGGGTTATATAAAAGTTTATTCTAGGTAGAATCAATAAATTCTGAAGTAGTAGAATTTATTGCAAGTACTAAGGTACGCTGTGGCCCCGGATGGAAATTGAAAGGAACATCATACATAGTTGTAGGTTTGACCAAAAAAGTTTTTAGAATCTTTATAGGTTTAACAAGAGGGCATTGTTACTTCAGAGTAACGACCAGTTTAAAAGATAATGGCAAACAGTTTCGCAAAATTCTTGTTTAATAGACTTTCATTAGCTAAAACAGCTTATCTAACCTAGCTCCCCTGAGTAATCTCAGAAACGTAGTTGACTCTAGTGCTGCATAAGAAAAGATGGGGAATCTTTCCTTATATGCTCGCCCAGCTGGTTGTATCTGTTGCGACATAAGGTATTATAAGCCTTAAGAATATGCTCTGTATGCCTCAATGTCTAGCCTGTTTCTCTCAATGCCTTGCCTGTTAACAAGAAATTGTTATTCGAGACCAAAGTATAGTTTAATAGAACAATAATTTCTCAGAAGTATGCATATATTGTTACAAAGAACATAATATTCTAGTTCCTTTGACCATAGAAAATCAATATTTTTTATCTTTTAATCCTATTTTCATATCTGTATTAAAGAGTTTCAAAGATTATTAATGCCTCCAAAAACACATATTAAATATTTAAGAAATATTCAGAAATCATCGATAATTTTTACCAAATTTTTTTCCACTTAGTCGTTATGATTTTGTTATTATTTATAAAATTATTATAATTTTTTATCGAATTATTATACAGGAATTAAATTTCTAAAATAAAAGAAGAACATAATGTATTAAGTACGAGGTAGCTGGTAGTTGCATATAACTATATGAGTATAAAAAGCAATTAATTCTCTATTGTTTAGTTTTGATTCAAATCATTTTTGTACATCTGTTATAATCAAGCTTATTTTTTTTTAATTGTAACTAAAAAACTCAATATTTATTTCTCAATTTGTAAAAGATTACCTGTCACATTTAAGACAACATCTGTTTTTTTTTTCTTTCGATAATCTCTATTCTTATTCATTCACATATGTTTATTTTTTAGATAGACAAGATGAGATTATTTGTCGTTTTTGTTGCTACTCATGGTGTTATAGTCATTTATTTATTTGGTTTTTTTTTAATTTTTCCATTTCTTTGCAAATGATATCTGTCATTAGTTTAACTTTTTTGTGGAAACAATTTAAATAAGCACTTGTGAATTTTAAATAAATAAATGATATATTTGTGATTTCAACTTAATATAAATAAATATCGATCTGCTTAAATTAAATATATTTTTAAATCTGAATTATAAATATTTGCTCTCAGTTTAGATCAGCATGTTTAGCGCCTAGCTTTAACGCATCAATGACATTTTTTTTTTGTAACGAGATAACGAAGCAGACCTCTAGCTTCAGGGGTCTCTTTTCGACTCTCTTCATTCCGCAATGATTTCTGTTACACGGCTGATAATTCACCACTTCCTTACTTTCATTGAGTTCTCTCTTGCCAGTGGTCCAAAGCCTTTTATGTCAGCCAATCTGTTGGGCATTCACACAAAATCTGCTCTGCCATCGTCACAATTTTTCAGGCATATTCTGCAAGTATCGTTTTATCTCGATTTTAATACAAATAATAATTGAAATTTCAATGACCTGTCACTACGCAGTTAACCAATTGTAGGCACCCATATAATATCCAAATACATTCTTGGTCATATAGTGCAAAATACCAGAGTCCTTGGTAGAAATCGAACACACAAGCTCGGACAGATAGGCCAGCACACTACCTACTAGCTCACCGAGACACCGTAAGCCAGAATAAGAATTGTAGGAGTTATTAGCTCTTAAAAACTGAATATGTAATGGTAGACAATGTAGAAACTCTAATATTTAGAGTATCAGCTTAAGACTGAACAACATAGAATAGTCGAGCATTAATTAATCTTGAAGTTAGATCAAATATTTTGTTTGCAATTTGGAAAATTTTAAATCATCGCCATAAAACTAAAACGAAAGTCGCAAGTTTACGTTTAAAACTCAGGCATTTAATTCACAGAAAAATTATTTTTTTTTACAATTTTTTTTTAAAAGCAAATATGAGTATAAAAAAAATTAAAGTTATGAATAAAATTCTAAACAAAGAAATTAGTTGAGATGGAATTAAAAAAAAAAAAAACTGTGGAAAACAAAATTAAATCGCATCCAATGTTAGTTAATTGGTTCCCTTTGAACATTCGATTTTATTTAAATTTTTTTTAAAAACATTATTACTTTTAATTAAACTCTAAAAAGGGAACAAACAACAGCCAAAAACAAATCCAAATTTAATAAACAATATTAAAATAGCTTTTAATCTTGGTAAAACAAACTAAAATAAAAAAAAATAGCAACTGTAAAAAACATATGATCGAAAAAAATTTCGTTCAAAATATTTTCATTTTAACACGTGCTACAGATAAAAGACAAAATAAATATTACCACACATTCACATGTTCGGAAACAAAAAATTGGTCAACAACTTAATTTGTGCAGAAGAAAAATTCATATAAAAAATTACTAGATATAATTATTTTTACCGCCGCTATACATTCACTTGTAGAAGAAATCACCAGCATTTGCATATATAGTATTTGCCAAAAAAAGGAAAAACTGCAAATAAAAAGCACAGCATGATTATAAATTTTTATTATCCTGGCATTAGAGCAGTAACAGGAGCAATAACCAACCACCAAAATGAGACTAGTTATTAATTTAGTTTGTATTATCATAGATATTATGACTTGCAAAGAAAAAACAAATATACTCTTAAGTATATAATTTTAAATGCAAGTTGGGGGAACAATTTTGTCCCAACTAATTACACAGTTAGTCGGAAACATTTACAGAACATTTAGCGAAAAATTCTCATTTTCCGAAAACGTGTTGTGACTTACAAATAAAGCTACTCTATGTACAGTCTGTTTTGTCTTTTTGTATGAATGTAAATGTTTTTGAGAGATACTCTGCATGTTTTCTTTTTTTTATTTTATCATACAAAGTAACTTTATTAATAAAATGTCAAATTATTTTTAGCTGATGTCGTTGTGGAGTTGAGTCTTTATCAAAGAATGTGAGTATTTGTGTTGCTAGAAAATCACACAATTGAACATGTAAATGTACAAAATTATATGTTTCCATGTATGAGCATTTGACATCTCAATGTTTTCATTTAAACATGCTGAACTCATAAACGTTTATGAAACTTTAAAAAATGAAAAGTATCTTAAAGGCAAAACAAAATTTACAAAATAATTTAGTTGGTGACAAGCAACTAAGAAGCACCTTAATTAAGCTTAAATAATATACAAGAATACATTATAATTCTGGGAAACATATGTAACTTAGACTTTAGGAATACATATAATAGACATTTTCCGGTGATTCATTTATATTATTCCGTTATTTATGCTCTAGTCTTCGCATAAATAAATAAATGGTACAACAACTGTATACTTCTTGATCGCCACCTTAGTTCGAAAAGCCCTATAGAAAAAAATACAAATTAACTTGAAAGCCATCCAACTTAACTGGCTTATTGGTAGAAACTCTACCCTCAGCTTAGCTTGCAAACTTCTACTGCACAAGTTGAAAGCTCAGGCAGTGCTTCAGAAAAAAATCAAAGGCGTCAAAATAAGATTCTACGACTGAACACAGAACAATAATCTAAACGTGCCATCAGTTAAAGCAGAAAAAGAGAAATATGGAAGGCATCCAAATTCGCTTGCCTGTAACATCCTAAATTATCTAAGCAGGAATGATCCGCAAATGATAACACCAACCATAAAACATACAATATTTAATAGTTCCTCAATGATTTCTGGTATCTGGCTGGAAATATATGAATACCTTACTTTCATTGTGTCTTGCGCTGTCACTTTTCACTCTCGACTGTAGTGATTTCGGACTGGCGACTGATACATGTCGACATTCTTCCTCGTTACATAGTCTATGTTAAATACTACAATATTGATTACTTGATAATTTTCCAGAACTATTCAATTTAACTTTGCTTTTTTGGAACGGATTTACCTTCTTATGTTCAAGGCTTCGGTTGTTGTTCCACTTCTGCTCTACACTATTGAATTCATGCTATATCAACAGTTGCTTAGCTACAAAAAAAAATTTCATTTTTGTAGCGGCTAATTTAAGACTATTTACAGTACTCTACAATAATTTTTACAAAAATTGTAGAATTTAATAAAAAACCTATGAGTAATTACCCAGGGATGGGTACATTTATATAAAGTACATCAACCATATTTAAAGCACAATTAAGAATCCTAAAGTTGATTACTTTCAACACAAAATAAGGTAGCTGACGAATTTGCGGGCGCACTAAATTATTCTCAGCTATATTAAATACTATAAAGTAATAAATAAATTATAAAAATTACTTTTACTAATATTCTTCCCTTCGACATAAAAACCTAAAAATGAATATTTTTGGAAACTAGCAAAAAAAGATTTTTTTTAAATTCACATGAACATTTCGGGGTGTGTGATCGTAGGGATACCTCCTCCTGCCCATAAAAACAAAAATTTTATTTTTATGGTATTAAAGCGTATGTAATCCATTGTTTTTAATAATTACGTAATTTTTGCAAATAATATTTTACGTCACCGCCCACAAAAAATGGGCGGGGCGAAGAATGGCATTTCGGAATCTTAAGGGTTCAAGTTTGGGTTTTTGAACATTCGCTGACTATAAAAGTTGCATAAGCTAAACAAAAGTATGGGAAAACTTAAAAAACAACTGAATTTTACAGAGGTAGGATTAGTTCTTCCTAGGGGAACTTTTTTCTCCTTCGTTAGATTTTTCTTATTTTATAGCTTTAACAGCCTATGACTATAAGAGATTTTTCTGCTAAGTTTTATTAATCTAGGACCAAGATAAACTAAAAACAAGTAATGCTCGTCTAGATTGGCAAAATACTCATAAAACGTCACCAGAAGAGAGAATACAATTTTTTTATTTTCCTCTATGTGCATGTTCGACCTCAGCATAATTTTCTGTTAGCCCTCAATGTTGTTTGAATGCTTATAGCAAAACAAATACGATTTGCATGGTTGATCAACAGATGGCGTTGTTTAAAAACCAAACCTTCATAACAAAAACCACATTTGATGGCAGACATCGTTGTTCGAACAAATTTTCTAACGATGCTGTTTGAATAAAAACATGACATCGACATCGATGGTCTTCACGTGGCGTTTTAATGTGCACACATGAAATGGTTCAATGGTTGAACGAATTTATGGCTCGTTAATACGTAGTGTTATGTAAACTAATAGTCGATTAACTAAAACATAATAACGCCATTTTAAGCTGATTTTTTTAATAAAGATCTCTACGCTTTACGTACTGGATTACAGAAAGAGCTTTTGCAGAGAACTGCTATAAACACTCGTCCTCCAATAACCACGCACCATTTTTTTCCATTATTTTCGCTTTGTCAGAAAAGCGTTATAAAATAGAAGTACTAGTACCTTCATAAATTAAACCGAGTTGCATTTTTTTATTTTCAATTAACTTCTTCGTCACATCAATTAATTTCTCTTAAAATCTCGGTTTTAACCAATGCTAAATCACTATAATTTTTAACCGACTTCAAAAAAAGAAGGAGGTTATCTATTCGTCTGAATGTTGCTTTTTTATGTTTGTGCCCGCAGAACTCAGTCATTTCTGAACCGATTTTAAAATTTTTTTCTTTATTAGAAAGGAAATGCTTACAGATTGGCCCCATTTTAAAAGAAGTTCAGAATTTTTAAAATTTAAGGGTGTCCCCATACAACATACCTGTTTTTTACGTGTATTTTGAACCGTAAAAAGCACCCTTTTAAAATTTAAAAAACTGCATATCACTATATCACTAAAAAATAAACTTAAAAATTAAAGAGTGTCCCCATATGTGATGTCAGTTTAAATATATGAACCATTTGAACCATTGTAGACAATCACTTGAAAATTGTACAGAATGTCCAATATTTATAATCAGAAATTAAATATTTATAATTAGAAGTTAAAGGGTGTCCCAATAGTTGATGTAATTTAAAGTATATGCAAAACTTTTAAAGCGTAACAGAGAGACGGTTGAAATTTACAAAGAACCTGTATATCTAAGTCCTTTATAACATCAAGTATATAATTTAAATTTGGAAACTAAAGGGTGTCCCCATAATTGATAAAATTGTACCTATCTAGCCTTATCTTTTGAACCCTTATAGACAAACACTTGAAAATTAGACAGAATCTCCACTACTATGTCCCGTATAATAACATTTATAAATATTTAAAGTTATAAAGCGTGTCTCAATAGTTGATGTAAATTGATGCATATGGCTAAACTTATGAACCGTTTTAGACAGACATTTGAAATTTACAAAGAATCTGTCCTTTAAAATAAGTGTTTAATTTAAAATTGCACATTAAAGGGTGTCCCCTAGGTTATATTGTTTAACCTATATGGCCATATCTTTGGAACCGTTACTTTTTATTGCTGTGTCAGTAAAAATATGTGTAAAAAAATATACGGTGTCCTCATATCTGAGGTAATTTGTCGTATATGACTTTATCTGCTGAACCATTATGGATAGACATTTGAATGTACAGAACGTATATTACTACGTCCGTTAGAGCAACAAGTATAAAAGAATTTGATTTGAGTACTATTTCTTACAGATTACTTCTTTTTAAATTTTCAGTTAAGAATTGATGCACATATATTTGTTTTGTAGTCGGTTTTTTTTTGCAAGAATTATTTTAATTATTATTAATAAATTTTATATTAACTTGTACTTTATAATTAAAAAACTAAAAAATTGTAAAACTGCAGCCTAAATTTTTGGGTTTTTTCTTATAAAATATTTAAAAATGATCAGAAAATTTGTAATTTACCTCGCGATCTTAACGAATTCACGCCTAAAATTATGAACACTGCAGTAGCTTAGCAAGGACTAGCGCTTTGCAAAGAGAGTGTAAAGAAGAATGGTTAAAGGATATTCGTGTAAGAAATAATTTTTTTTTTTATAAAAATATATTCTTTATCTTCTTTCGTTTATGTAAAGAAATTCTGCTGCTAATTTTTATATAAACCGGCATTTTATTTCATATATAGTATTCGATTATAATATTTAATTTTTAAAATTGTTTGCTTAATAAATTAATTGTTTAATTTATTAAAATTTGGATTTCTAACACAACAAGATACAATATCTTAAAATTACAGTATTAGAATCAGACAGGTTAAATTGCAAAAGATGTTAATACAAAAAATTATTTGATTAATAATAAATTTATATATAAAAAATAATAAATCATAATAATAATAATAATAATAATAATAATAATAATAATAATAATAATAATAATAATATAAAATTATATAAAATAAAAAATAATTACTATTTAATATAAAAAACTATAAAATAAATAATTAAAGTTATTATAAAATACATATATTAGTACATATAGTATATTTGTAGAAAAGTTAATTATTAAAGTGTTCAACTAGTAGTTTTCTAAATTTTATTGCGTTGCTAGTGGTTAGTAAATTAGTTGGAAATTGATTGAAGAGACGTATACTAAGTATAAAGAATTGACATTCAGAGGCATGATCTCGGTGACGAAACTGAATTATGTATCTTCCTCTTCGGGATCTTGCAAATTGCAAGCGTTCAAAAAGGTACGACGGTTCTCTGGACGTTATTATTTTGTGAAGGAAGATTATATTTCTGAAGTTCAAAAAGGTAGTTAAAGACAGATTAAGTACATAGCTTGAATACAGCCATACACTGTCAAATTTTTTAAGACCAACGACATAACGTATGATGTTATTATACATGGTATTAAGCTTTTTCCTATCCCGTGAGTTACACCCCCGGGGGTTCCAATTGTCACTGCAGGAATATGGCAAATGCTTTGACGCGGTTCACTCGGGGAAAATAGGGGCACCAGACGCTAGGGTTCTTGGAGCCTAAATCTGGCAAAAAAGGTTTGCGATAAACATTTCGGGTCCTCTTCGAGGCCCGACCAGTACCCAAAGGACTGGTACCACGGTACCAGAGAGCCTATCCTCTCTGTGACCGGTTATTGGTGAGGTCCCCTTCGGGGGTACACGTGGTGGTTGTGGTTTAAGATCGATTAAGTAGGTAAGGTACAAGGTCGATCAAGTGTGCTGTTGCACTCTCAACAGACGGAGTTTGGATAGTCTCCAAACCCCTAAGCAAGAGGTTATAATGTGGATCTATGCTTGCCTTGGAAAGGCTTGCCATATTATATAAATTGCTACTCATTTTGACTGTATCACACACAAAAAGCGATTGGTGGCAATCGTAAGGTGTTGTTATACTACAAAATGGGGGCGCTAGTCTACGCCTAAGTTTCACTCTGTGGTAAGACCACCGTGAGGTTAGGCCGAGTAGGTAGGTACTCACGTTAATCTTGTTCCACAAATCCCGTGATTTACAGCCAGTAAAAATTTCGGAGGCATATAAAAGTGCCGGTAGAAAATATATCTTTGCAATTAAGTTTCTTATTTTTTGGGGTATAAAGTATTGTGTGGCCCATAGTCCACGCAACACACTATAAATCTCACCACAGGCCTTATTAATATGATCTGACCAAGTTAATCCCCTGTTAAAGGTTACTTCCAGATTATTTGCCTTGTCAACAATGTCAATTCTAGAGTCTCCAATATATAAATTTATCTCCTCCTCAATTCTCACATTCATTTTGCTTATCACCAAGCACTTGGATTTTTTCGGATTGAGTTGTAGGCCATTAACCGTAGCCCAGGCAAAAACACGCTCCAAATCAATATTTAAATTATTAATTCCTGTGAGAAGTGAATCCTTAAAATAGCCAAAGTACAACTGAACGCATTGTTTATGAATTAAGCCTAATTAAACTGAAAATGCTATTATTTTATTTGAAAAGTCATCTACATGAAACCGTGGCTGAAAGAGTTAAGAGGTACTCAGCCGAGTATTGAATATTTTTTACAAAACATAATTTCACGAAGCTTCCGTGAAACCTCTTTAACGGTTTCTTTTAACTGCAAACTTCCAAAATGTAGGGCACTATATTTGTAGTTTTTTTTTTCAAGCAGTTTAACGAACCAGAGAAAAGTACAGATAATAAATGTCACTTTTACGTACGTGCCTTCATTGCTGGCACTTATGTATGTGTTTTTTTCTTTCTAAAAATCTCTATAAACAAAAAAAAAACTATGAATGAGTGCTTATATGTGAGTGTATATGAGTGCGCTTGTGTGTACAAAATAACCACTAATACACATAATTCTATGTATTTCTGTATATTTAATATTAAAAAACGGAAATGTTGACTTTTTTATAATTTTATCATTTAAGGAACATGAAAAATACTTCCTTTAATAATTTTTCCTTGTGGTTTTGTACGTTTTGATAATAAAAAAAAGAAAAGAAGAGCAAACGAAATAATATTAGAAAAATCATAGTTAAAATAAAGTTTCAGCATACAATTTTGGCTGGAAAATGCAATGCATTTGTCATTTTATGACAGCAACTTTATTTTGATTGTGGTACTCACGTAGGCTTAAGTGAGATCTACGTGTTTCGAATCAACGAATGGGTCAGTGGTTCTGTTAAAGTAGATGAGACTAAACAGACTCAAATACAAGCATATGAGTACATGGTAATTGTCCCAGCAGTTCGCGACTCAGTTGGTTTTTTCACATACATAAGTGAAACAATAATATATTACTCATGTATATTATGCGCATTTTCCAAATCGGTTGCATTCACTTAATTATGTATGAGATCAATAAATAATATAAAAAATTGTTTCTCAATAATTCCAAAACTGTTGCAGAGACAAAAAATTGTGTTAAAAAATCTTGACGTGATAGAAAAAACTGAAAGCATTTTTTTTAGGAAGGAACAAATTTTTTTTCAACACAGTGCCATCGACTCAACGATATATAGAATAAGAAGGTGAAGTGGGTAGAGAACTTGTCTGACTCCTTAAGCTCGTTTCACACTATAATACTAAGTATTAAGATTTGTCAAAAACTCAAATATTATGAGAAAGTGTGATAGTATGAAAGCAATATGAAAACAAAATTGGTAAATGGAAAAGATACGAAGCCGACGTGACAGGCTGTGATTACCTTAAAATGGTGCTCAACCAATGTCCGTCTTATTGAATTAAAATTTCTAGGTTATATACGATAACCAAACGATTATACGTCGCTGATTAAGTAACCACCATTAACACTACCGTAGTACAGCCATTAGCGACGCCAATCAGCCAGTGTGAGAATCAGACGCAAACCACTCGAAGGCCGAGCAACAGTGACGACCTGATTAACTTTAAGGATAATGACCTTGACACGTGTTCTCCGACCCAGAGCTATTTCACGACAAAAAATATAAGATTTTTAAATTTATTTAGCGGAGTAATTTAAAATTGAAACAAACAAATAAATTTATTAGAGTTGTTTTTTTAAAGCAAAGAACCAAGCCGAGTAAGTCGCAGCCGATAGTTCTCCGCCTTCGATGATATTTCTTCTATGTCCCGCTTCTGCCTAAAATTGTCTTCAGCCTTTTCGCCTAGGTATGTACTTTAGTTCTGTCATGTCTAGAAATTGTTAAATGTACGTATAATTCTTTTGTTTTGCTTTTTATTTTTTTATTAACCGAAAACTTTAACTGCCAAATCTACTTAAGATCCGGCACCTCTGCCGCCCACATGAAATTGCTCAGTCGCCGCTGTTAAATGTCTCGTTTCGGCTTGTTTCTTCTCATATTTCATTTTATTTGGAGTGTGATAGTGTGAAAACGAAATGTTATGTCCCGTTAGATTTTTTGACAATCACAACAAATCTCATTTGATTTTTGCTTACAAAATCCAAAGAAAACCTTAATACTCAGCAGTATTAAAGTGTGAAACGGACCTTAGGGAGAGTCAGTAATTGACTTTTTAACAAAACTTGAGTACAAAAAGTAAATCATGCATCTACTATTAAACGAACTGCCGGATAGGATACAAACTAGAGAAGCATGTTTGTTTTCAAATAGTAGTACGGATTCGAAATTAAGTGTCTGTAATGATTTTTATGCACTTTAAATTACAATTTTATATCGCATTGTGAAAAATGTTTTTAAGAGTTATTTTGTGCCTTTAAACCAACAAAATGAATCCTTGCATTAGGTATAATAAAAAAATTAAAAGCATAATAGAAACTTTTGATTTTAGGTAGTTCAATTAAGTTTTTATTTCACTTGTTAATTGCAGGATTTGTAAATGAGCTGTTAAAAAAATCAGAATTGGTTTTTAGTTTTTTTTTTTAGGATTGTTCGTTGGTTAATTAAAAGTTCCCCAAATATACTGAATTTTTTAAACAAAAAACTTATTTACGGTTAAAATGTTGAATCTAAAATCACCAGGCATATTTTGATATTTTGTGGTTACATTGTCTTTCTCTTTGATAGATTTTATACCCTTCACTACAGGGTATACACAAATGCAAACAAAATGTTCTGGAGGAAATATTTATAATTTTTGCAAAAAGTTATTCAATTTTATAAAAGCAAAATAAGTATTTCTACAACAATGTCAGAGTTTACGATGTAGCTGTCGTCTTCAATATCATTAAGTAGCTGACAACACAGCAACAATTGTATCCAACGGAATTTCGCGACGCGTCGCCGCTATTTTCTTAATTTGGGAAAAAAATTTTTTCTGTGCAGTGATAAAAAATAAAACTTGATAAGTCCGTGCTGTGATTCCTTGATTGTTCAATATCATTTTATATATCTTGGGCTATTTCTATCATGACGTCCCCTTTTATCCCATCTAAACGTTATATTGATCAGATCTGATTAAGGAAGTGTCATATATTTTTAGGGAAAAAAGATATTCTCTCTAAGGCTTTTATTTTAAATATAAAACTCCACATTGCCAGATATTCTGCCTGAAAAAACTGTCCCATAAGAAAATATTGCTGCAGTCAATGAATTTGTAAAAAAAAGTCTCAAGCAGTTCTAAAATAACATACAATACAGAAAATGCAGCAGTGAATATTTTCAATATATAAACATCCCTATAAAGCTTTAAACACATAGACAACAGCGGCTACACCGCTACACGACTATAAAATGCCGTTGGCTACAATCGTCGCCATGTAGTCAGCTACTGAATTATGTTGAAGACGACAGCGGCATAGTTCAAAAATATGAAAATATTGTTGAAATATATATTTAACTTATAAAAAAAATTACTTTTTCAAAAATACTTCTATCATATCAAAACAAATACATTTATTTGTTCAAAACCTTTTGATTGTAAATAAATTTGTATTTTTAATTTTGTGACATTTTCTTTTGTTGAATAAAATGAAATTGTCGCAAACAAAAATAAGAATTAGCCTAAGATGGCTACAGCCACAACGGTGGCCATGTAGCCATGTAGCTATGATGTCGTCAAAATAATCGTTTTCATATAAAAGTGTGTATTTTAATTTTGACAGGTTGTAGTCGGTATCCTGCTGTCGTCTATGTGTTTAATGCTTTAGAAACCCTTTTATATTTTAAATATTATTTTTAAGCAAATATTGACTTTTCTATATAATTTTAATTCAATTTGTTTTGAATTGATTTTTTCATGAAACTCATACAAACACACACATACAAATACATACAGTAAGACACAAAATTGTTCACGTGGTTATAGTTTCCACTAATCCCCCAAGCAATATATGCATCATTATCTTATTTATTGTATTGCAAATATGTCATTGTTTTATTCTGGAGATGACTTGGGTACGACCTCGAAAAAAGGTGAAGTCAAATATCATGAAAAACAACTTTCAAGCAGCTCTTCCTGGAAATAGATTAGCCAGTCTCTCAGGGGCAGATAGAAAGAAGTTATCAAAATATTCTATTGCGTAACAAGAACACACTTACATTTCTAGGATCTGTAGTAGACAAACGCGGCCAGATTTGCCGGGGATAAAACTGAAAGTTATGTGTGTTTCTGACTTAATGATGTGGCCGAACGGTGCAGGCTCGAACAGTGCATAAAAGGCCCCTTTGCAGGAAGGCCAAGGGGATGGATAACTGCGTTAGTGACAGCTCATTGGCACTTCAAGTATCATCTAGCCAAGATAAATATCGGAGAAGATGATACTTGCAGACTATGCCTGAAAAGGCCGATACGGGAGCGTACAGTTTTTGTAAATGTGCAGCACTGGCTATCATAAGACTTAGTATCACTAGTATAATCTTGTTAATCTTGTTTGTATGGGACGTACCACGCGCTCTGTAACAATTCAGTCCGCATTTTGCTAGACTATGCACACTGCTCTGAGGGTTACTTATCAAAGTTTCGACACTCTACCTATTGTAGTTCTACGGGTACACGTTAATAATTTTTTACTTTATATAGGAGATATCACTATTCCTTTTAAATTTCTTAACAATTGTGTCCCTTACTGTAGTCATAATTAAATAATTATTGATAGTGTGCATAGCATAATGCATTATTGACTATTTCTGTTTTTAAATTGAAATCATATTAGCCGTTTTCTACACAAACACTCTTTACACAAAAGAAAAAAAATAATAAAATTGATATTGTGTAAACAAAATATTTGCTGATTGTTAAGCCAATTATTGCTTTTTATTAAATAATTTTTTTTTTTTTGTGAAAAAAATACATATCAGAAAAAACAACTTATTTTATGAAAATTTAAAATTTAATTAACAAATGCTAAATAGATTTAAAATAGTTTTTAAAGACTAAAAAAAATTTTTAATTTAATAAAATTTAAATATTTATTTAAGTTAAAATTTAGATATTTATTCAGTGTAAGTATTTTTTTTTTTTGAAGTAAATTTATACAAAATAAATGACTATATAAATATTGAATAGTTTATTCTTGTCTACTCACTCAGCATATTTGGTAGCAATATTGAACATCTGCATTTGAAGTTTATATGAAAATTTCTTAATTGCCTGTATTAGCAACTAAGAAATTTGCATAATATTTTCTCGATAATTTATGTTGAAATAACTATACGCTCCAGGAAATTAAATTAGTTATAATTGATTGATTTTGTAAAAGTTCACGAACATTTTTTCTAAATTTACTACTTATTGTGAATGTGCGGATTTAAGGCTGTCAATTTCCATTTGAGTAACTTTTGTGAAGTGAAAATATTTAAAACGTTTGATGGCTTTAGGTGAACATGAAAAGAGCCATAGTAATTTGCTCCTATTTTTTTAAGCTTGAAATTTTCTGATATACTCAAAACTTATTTAGAAGCTTTTTATAAACTTAGAGTGTTTCGAAAGACTCATTGGTGGTGCACTAGTGTATCAGATGGAGGGTTGCGGGTTCGATTTCCTCCAAAGACTCTGGGTGTTTCAGCAGACAAGAAAACAAAATTTGCAGGCAGAAATGTTTTTAAAAAATAAAGCCATAAAGCAATATTATGGTCATATTCATTTATGTCAAATTTAAAAAGAAAGTACAAATTGTCGAGCAACACCAAATCATTAAAATTGTATACATTACAGACACAGTTCGTTTATGAGTCAAACAGTTCGTATGGGGTATATACTCTCTTGGTGTATTTATCTATTAACTAATTAAGAAAATCAACTCAAAGATCTTTTTGTTATTAAAATTTCAGTTAAAAAATAACAAAAAAAAGCTTTAAGTTGATTTTCTTAATTAATTAATAGATAAATACACCAAGAGAGTATATACCCCATACGAACTGTTTGACCCATAAACGAACTGTGCCTGTAATGTATAATGTAGTTCAATGGCCAATCGACGACAAATAGATGAGCCCTTAACGAAAAGCGTGTTCAACGGAAAAATGTGTACGTGTCGGAAAGAAGTTCCCTAGCATTAGCAGCACACACCATTGTAGTAATGACAACACAGTGAAACACAACACACATTTAGTCGATGCTTCAGTGAATCAAAAGAGTTGGCTGCCTTACTGTCACCAATGACCGTCTTCGTGTTTTCCTGTACGCGCTTGAGTAGCTCTAAACAGACTTTGGGGCGGCGGCCATAAGAGTTATACTCCGGATATAGGTGATATAAATAGTTAGAATATCAGATGCAATAAAATATCTTTGTTTGTTTGTTGGTGTTTTGTTGAAGCTTTAATATTCTGTAATATTATTCTATTAACATCATAATTCTCATTGTGTTTTGTAGAATTTTATTACTTATAGAGTATTTTTGGCTTCCCTAAAATTAGGTAAAAGGTGATGATCTGGCCTGAGCAACTAGTGAAATACGTATAGGGACTAGCTCTTTCCCCCAACAAATAAATTGCATTTTTATTATAAAACTTTATGGGTAATTAGCATAATATTAAATAAGAAATATCTTTTACACCCGAGGCACTTTAGTTTAGTTTATCGAACATCACAATTGATTTGAATGCCAAGAACATCAAGAGCTTTCCTTTTCCTAATATCTATATCACCCATAATAACAGACGAAGCATGATTTTCAAATAAACGTCTGTGCATAAGTGAACACGATTGAGTTTTACAACTATTAAAATCGACTCAACCGCATTCGGAGATTTTTCGTGATCGTGATTAAACGTATCATTCATGTTTTGCCTTTTGAACCCCTCTTCAACCCTAGTTGGACTAAGAAGGTCATTTGGAAAAACTAAAAGGCTAGAAGAAAGAACATAGCCTTGCGGCCCCCTGAATTAATCTTGAACTCGTTTGATAAAATTCCATCTATAACAGCTATCATAGTGCGATCGCTAAGAAAACTCGTTATAAATAGAAAAAAGCTATCACCGATACCAAAAGTAAAAATCTTTGATAGAAAACTTGGAAAAATCTTTGGAAATATCCTTTCGCCGTAACTATGTATTGAATGATGCTTTTTTTCGAAAGAAAAGCTAGTAAGGCACCTGTTGTAGAGCGCACTCCACGGAGAATATACTGGCGATCACTAAGTTAACTTTTGGACTCCAGATAGTTAACAAGATGGAAATTAATAATTATATTTTCCATCACTTTAGAAATTGAAAAACAAATTGCAATTGGGCGGTAGTTATCAAGGCTGTTAGGATGTTAGCCTCTTCCTTTTTGGGGATTGACGGCCGTTCCAAATTAAAGCAACGAAAATTGAGACAACTCAAATTTAGTTAGGATTTTCTGTAGTCAGTGATGGTGAAATCCAATTTTGTTTATTTGTGTAACTGCAACTGACACCGTCATTTCAGTTATTGTTTAGCGCTACTGAGACATGATTAGAAACCTCTTATCGTCTGAAATGGAAGATAGGAACTAGAATAATCTTTAGTTTCACCAAGCGCACCAAGTCCATGTTTGGTTAGCAACCGTCTTGAAAATGTTAATTGGCCACCTTGTAGGTTCGGTGCTCTTAAATACCGATGCTACACAAATAATCCTTAAACTATCCATACTTTCGTTAAATAGAACCAGAAACCATCAACAAATTCTTTAAGATATTGCAAAACCAAACGCGACAGTCACATAAATAAAATCGCTTTCCAGATATAATGGGAGTTTTTCTTACCTATACATATAATAAAACAATGACAGGACCATTTCTGTACATAAAATATTTTTGGAAAATTTTATTGCCGGAAAGGGAATAAAATTGTTTGAGGAGGTACCTTAGTGTCTTGGTTCAAATATAGATTTATTTCACAAATATAAATTTATTTCGCAAAAATATATATTTTAATTAACCGAGGGATTGTAACTCTATATAAAGTAAGTCTTAAATTTTGGTTTAGATTACTTTCAAAACAGAAACGTACAAAATATTGTCAGGACGCCTACGCCTAAATAAATTTTTCTTTTAAAAAGATACTTGTATTTGGGCCACTTGGCATACCATGAAGTAACTTAAAACGCAGCCATAAATCCAAAAATTATGAACCGATCTCGCCAACTTAGGCAGATACCTTGAAAACATCTATACAATCTACAACATATTTTGAGTGACCGACAAGTTAAGATGAGGTAAATCGATAATGCAAGAGACATATCACATTTTTAAAGATTTGATTTTTGCTTTCGGAAAAATGGATACTATATATATATATATATATATATATATATATAATTTGGAGCATCGGATAGAGGTTTGCCGCCGAGGTCGCAGCGTCCATTTGGCCGATATTTTGTTCCATACATAATTAAACCATACCAGTATTATCAAAATAAAAAGAAATGACAATAATTTCCTAAATAATTTGTCTTTTAATCAAAATCAACATCGGCCCCTCCCCCATCGGTTCGCCACCAGTGCCCTTATTCTCGCTCTGGCTTGACTTTTTTACACTGTCTCTCAAAATTTCAGTTAATTATTTGTAAGCGCAGGTTTTTTTTGAAACAAGTCCCAAAAGAAAACTTTCTCAATTTGTGCAACTAACGAATTTTTTCGAGACATCCTTGATTTACTTACAGTACCTTCGACCTAAGTATCTTATCATCTCTATCTATCATCAACAACTGTAATTGGCTGGTAAAATTTATTACGTATTTGTCAGCTATTCACCAACCATTATGATGAGAGATGCCAAAGGACAAGACAACCATGTTGGATTTCAATAATTGTAAGTAAGTAAACAATATTTATTTTATACATTTGTAAAATTAGATTCTTAAAATATTATCCAACCATTTAAATATTCAAACACAAACTATGAGCAGCACAACTACTTATACGAAAACAGAGAAAACTTTCTCGAAAACATATTCATTCATTGATTTTGGCAAATAATTGTTACAAAAATTTTCTAATGAATTTTGCATTATAAATATGTATGTATATATGTATGTTTGTATGTGTGTAAGTAACAAAATGTATATATACATTGCACACTGGGGCAGAATAAAACTATTTTGGAAATAACTCAGCCGTTTGTAATAGCAGGGGAGTATCTCAGCTTAAGTTATGACGGTGGGCACCATCCGGGCAGGCACCGATTCAAATGAAAATTTCTGGTAATATGTAATTAGTCCACGAAAATCAAATGGTTAAAAATCTGCAATATTAAGGTAAAGGAAATCCCACAATTCCCAAAATATATGCGAAAAATTCAAAATTGGAACTTTTAAGACGTTTGCCCATAAAGTCCACATATGGAGTTAGGAGCACAGATAACTATATTACGGCAGTATTCTTTTTCCGATCCCAGCTTTGAGATTTCAGAACATATAGGCTAAAGTCAAAATTTCGTAGTAAAATAGGTCATTTCATTGACAAGGTTCATCAATTTGGTTTAAACGTACGACATGACATTTCGTTTAAAAGTACGTACATATTGTTAGCTTGCACAAAGATATACAATTTTTATATATTCCTAAAGAAAATTTGTTTTGTATTAGAAAAATAAAATTGATGGCCATTTTTAGGCTAAAATACACAAAAATACAAAATTTATAATTTTTAAATTAAAAATTTTCCACATTATTTTAAATTAGGCTCACTAACTATGGGAAAATATTTAAAAAAAAATTTGCTAAAAAATTGGTTCAAATATTTTGGAAAAACTGTATCGACAAATCAACAATTTAAATTTTACATTGCTAATAACTCGCTCATTTAAAAACATAATTTATAGTTTAAAGTATAATTTTGTAGATATTAACCAAGCCTTTAACATTTAATTTTTAAAAATCAAACAAAAATTTTAGAAATGCCAAGCTCCAAATAATTTGCAGGGGCGAGGTACCTAAGTTTGAGACCACATAGCGCCATCCCTGGCAAGTGGTGGTGCCCACCGTCAAAACTTACGCTGAGATAATAAATGGCTTAGTTATTTTTAAAATATCTTGATTCTACCCCACTGTGCATTGTATAACTTACAAATAAGTAAATTGTAATGTATGCAGCTGTTTATAGTTATCATTTCCACAACGAGTTTGAAACTGTACATTGTTTCTTAACGAGGATGCAAGTTTTCTAACCCCTTAATTATGGCAGTCAGATTGTTGTTTTTAACTTTGAGGGACACAGAATTTGGCCAACATAAACGATTATCTATTTTATTCATTCAAGTCGTAACAAATTTTATGTTTTGTTGGATCTAACTTAGAGAATTGTATTAAACGAGTGACTGAATAAGTGATTAGCCTGAGTTGGCTTGAGTATTTCACAAAGATGTAAAGATATTGTTTACTATGCTACTTTTCTACTTATTCCTGAATATGAATTTAGTTTGTTACCACATCATTAGATAATTCTTTCTCTTTCATTTGCTTAACATTTTGGGTGAGAATATTTTACTTGAAATTGCAAGAATGGTTGTGTGTATAAAGGATGCAGATGTGCCATTTGTGCCATTTAAATTAATTTCTTAATCAATAATTTGCCAAAACTGATACTTATCATTGTTCATTGTTCGTTCTATTTTCATATTTGTATTGGTAAAGTTGTTTTGTAATTTCATTTGACTTATTTTTTTTTTTTTGAATTTTCAACTACAGTTTAAACAACAATTCGTACCAGTATGGAAACTGGTACAAATTGTTAAGATCAAACATGATCTCCTTGTACATAAGTAAGAGGGAATTGGATTTAGTCCTATTCGAAGTTAATATGCACATGTCTATTGGGCAGACAGCTGTGCGTGTTATAATTGGAAAATTTATATCTAATGCTATTCCCGCTTTCCGGCTGTGTCAACAAAGTCATTTGGGTTCACTACTAATACCAATGTACATCAGTGATATTCCAATTCACACCCCTTGGTACAAAATATCAAGGGATACGGATTATGTTAAAATTTTCTTTATTCCCCTTTTGTTTTGAAACTTTTGAGTTTGTAGGAGAGAGAGGAAAGACAAAAAGCTAGCGGGTTCAATATCTCATGTACGTGGAAGTCTGCTGCATTTCTCTCTTGTTGATGTTGTTGTTGTCGGTTGATCTTTTCGATTTAATTTAGATGCACAGCGGTTTGAAAACAATTTATTTTACACATAATTTGGTATCACATAAACCACTGAAGATATCTTAATAAAATTTCACAGCGGCAAAGCAAAGGTGTTTCTAAAAGGATCTGCGAACGGTCGGCCCCTAGAGTAAAGGGGGGCTTCTTCTATAAAAATGTGCATACATGTGTCGATTATCTCTTTAAGTTTGGAAGAAAATTGGCTTACATTTTTGTTCTTAATTTTGGCCGACCCTAACTTTGTATTTATGTCCAAAATAAATTATTTAAAACCACTGTGCGACTGTAATAAAGTGTACAGTCGTCAGAAACAAAACAAAAAAGTTCAATGAATGAACACGAATATAACTGCAAAGGAAAATTTAAAAACATTGCAGAGACAATAATTCTACGTCTGGCCGGGGACTTTGCTTTAACAATTTTATTCAAAATGGCTTTCTGCCAATGACTCTGAATAATATTAATAGATGCAACAACGTTAACTTCATGTATTAAAAATATTGGAAAGATGTAATACATGCCGTTCTAGAAGATGCCGAGACACACACGTTGTGTGCGTCTTGACAATATTTTGTTCGATTTTGCTTTGAAAGTTTTTACGTCTTTACTTTATACAAAGATACCCATCCCTGGATAAAATTTTAAAATTTATATAAAATTCTAAAATTTTAAAATCCTAAAATTTATTGTAAACATTGCGGAAACTCTGAATAAGAGAATTCGACGATCAATATGCCACAAGTTAATTGTACTCCTACGAGAAAAGCAAAATGAATCTGTTGAGAGACAATTGCTTTTTTTTGCCAAAGCCGAATGTACTCACAATAGCTCCTGGTATTGCTCGGGAACAGGCTGCTAGAAAGATATTGTCTTTGCTAGGAGGCTGGCTAATTAATGTTGAGCCAATTCTGGTTTTTTCCTATCGACTTACCAGTATTTATTGAGCTCTGTATCTTTATCTTTTCTTCATTGCTGGGAATACTATAGTTATAATTTTTGACAAGATCAAACAGAACAGTTAGTATCTACGACCAATGAACCTAGAAGGCTCGCAAGAGAAGAAGAAGTTAGTCTTTAAAGGAACTTCGACTTTTATTCACCGCAAAAATACCTCTCAAGAGGGTTAGTCTCTAAAGCACTCCTGACGCAATAGCCTTTGTCCATGAAAATCATAAAGTTGCTTTAATATATTCAAAACACCACCATTGAAAGGTCATGAAAACTTCAAGAATCATCTGGCCAAGATGGAAATTAAAGAATATAATATTTGCAGACATTGCTTCGAAGAGGCTAAGGCGGCAGCACACATATTATGTGAATTTCCAGCACAGGTTAGCATAACGCTTAGATTAGCAGGCAGATACATGATAAACGTAGATGCTAAAGGACATCTAAGTCTTAAGCAAGTGCTAGCAATTACAAGAGTCTCCATGATGAGAAATAAGTTCGACAGTCTAAAATTACTAAAGTTGAGAGTAAAGGTTAATGTTAGCGCCAGACTCCACGATACTATCAGCCCAATTATGAGTAACAATTCCCTAAGAGTTTTTCCCCTATTCCCTGTTCCCTTATTCTAAATGAAATCTCTCAGGGAAATCTTTCCATTTCCTCCTATTCTAAGCATGAAAAAGTACAAAACCTTTTACAAGTTTTTTCCTCAAACATTTTAAAGGGAGCTAAATAAAAAATGTTAATTTGAAATTAAAAAATATAACAGAATAATTTTCAAGTTCTATGTTACAACAAAACTGCATCAATTGCAAATAAACTACAGCAATTGTAATTCAATAAACCCACCACAGATAATTAAAGTAGTTGATGATATATTAAGGTGTTATGTTGGTTTATTTTATATTAAATATATTATATTATTTTATATAAAAAATCTTAAGCGAACCACTTTATAACGTTCTGCTCTGTTTGATTGAACTGTTGCAAGTACTACGTTGATGTTGAAGAACTCGTTTCTTCTGCCGATAATTCATCATGACGTTCTTCGCTTACTTTGTAATGCAAACACAGTCTACAATTGTATTTTTTACAGTTTTCTCTGGGTATTAAGGAAATTGCCTCGCACCAAGAAGCCATCGCCATTTATTCTTCAACACGTCATTAGTCACGTTTCTGGTTTTTAAGAGCATCATCAACATCCAATAACTCCCGTAATTTTATATTTGATATAAAAATCAAGAGGGATTTTTCGTTAAAGGAAAATACAAATCGAGCAAAGTTCAAAGTTCTTCAGGTATTTTACTAAAAGTGGGCTGAGCCAAACCTACGTCACAGTCTTTTCCAACACCTGTCTAGTATCCACCTACTGTAAACAAGCGCAAGCAGGTACTTAGTTTGGGAACAGAGCTAACAGAGCTAAGCATTTCACGTAAATAAACAAAAGCAGGTTTGAAACTCGCTTAGCGCTTAGTAACTTTCCTACTACAAATATTGGAAGTATATATAAAAAAATAACGTTTGTTTCGAATTTAATAACCGGAATTATGATTCTCAGTTTCAACACCGAAAAACCGAAAAATAGAACTTGTAATCGTCCCACAAAATATTATACTCGTGAGAAGTTTGCATATTCTCTTACTAATAACGCCAACTTTGATGCGTTCCAAAGAATGTGTGGTGAATTTAAGTATCCCAATTTTATTTGAAAAGAGTAAATATAAATTTATATGTTACGAGCTGTTCCCGCCTCATCGTGGGCGTCCTGACAATATTTTGCTCGATTTTGCTTCGAAAGTATTCTACACACATTGTAAGACTCTTACTCTTATAGTGCTTTAGTAATGGTTTATGTATTTACTTTATATTAAGGTACCCATCCCTGGATAAAATTGTAAAATTTATAAAAAATTCTAATAATTATTGTAAAGCTCTGTAAAAGGTGTTGTGGTTCCACAAAGTAAAAATAAAATTTTTATTCAATTAGCGCCTAATGTTATGCAATAGTGTTTAAAATATCCCAATTTAAAACCGAATATACTTTAAACCGGAAATTGTGTCTTTTTATTGCTTTTTCTTCACTTTCTCTTTGAAGTGAAATATTTTTACGGCAAAAGAATTCTATATTGTAGTCAGGATGCTAAGGTACTTCCTCACAAAATTTTGTTAAAATCCATCCAGTAGTTGTTACGTGATCCGAACACAAATGAAAAGCAGACAGATAGACAGACAGACCGACGTCAGTTATTATTTTATTACATGTATATATAAATTTATAATCATAGAATGCACTTTCGTTTACTAATTTTTTATTACAAATTGCATTTCATAGTCTAATTATAATTAAATAACCACATAAACACCAATTAAAACCCGGTGTAGCTAAACTGTACAAGATTTATTGCATATTTTCTAAGTCCTTTTACTTAATTTTTGTTTTAGCAAAATTTAAGTAAACGCCTTTTTTCACCTTAAAAAAAGCAAAACGATTTACCAAAAATATCATATTTCTTTGAAGGACTTTGTATACGAGTATAATCAATATTCAATTTAACGCTTACTTAATCAACTTGATTGCAATATATTTATTTTTATATTTTTGTTTTCTTTTCCTTTCCCGTCATCATTTGATTATAAAGAAAAATCGGTGCCAAAAATATTTACAAAATTTTAGTCCTGTTTGTTGTTTATCACGGTTGTCAGCATCTGTTTCATCAGCACCAACTTCAACATGGTCATAATGGAAAAATGTACTTAATTTATATACATATTTATTAAAAGAAATGTTTCATAAGAGTATAAAAATATAATTTTACTGGTAATATTTCAATTACAGTACCTTTCAAAAAAAGGAAAAGTTAGTGAGAGTGTAGAATTGGGTCACGAGACGAAATTATTTCACCTCG
Source organism: Phasia obesa (assembly GCA_949628195.1). Taxonomy (NCBI): domain Eukaryota; kingdom Metazoa; phylum Arthropoda; class Insecta; order Diptera; family Tachinidae; genus Phasia; species Phasia obesa. The sequence goes on along the minus strand of OX451218.1, from coordinate 105,113,501 downwards.
CGTATCTAAGGAGGTATAATAAGAAAGTTTTACTTAAAATGTGGTGTAAGAGCATTGAGAGAGTTTAAATAACATTTGCACAAAAACAGAAATGTGGAAATATGCCCACAAAGTTCCACGATTAAAAATGTTGAGATCAAAATAACAAGTAGGTTCTTGCTTCGTGGGTATCACTGTCGGAACAGCTTTAATTTTTACTATTTATTCTCGCGGCCATAGTAATACACCTTCTGTGAAAATTTCATGAGTTCAAAAATTAGGCGATATATGTACATACAAATCACGTCAATTCTATTTGGCCTTATGGATATTTTATTTATGTTAATAACTAGCTGTTCCCGCCACGTTGTGAGCGTCCTGACAATATTTTTCTGGATTTGGCTTTGAAAGTATTCCACACCAATTGTAAGACTCTTATTTTTATAGTGCTTCAGTTATGGTTTGTGTATTTACTTTATATAAAGGTACCCATCCCTGGATAAAATACAAAAATATAAAGCTCAGTAAAAGGTGTTTTAAAGTAAAAAAACAAATCAAATACAAATTTTATTCATTTGGCGCCTAATGTTGCACAATAGTGTTTAAAATATCCCAGGTTCAAAAATAAAAGGTGTGAAACCGTGTTTAAAATATCCCAGCCTTAAACCAAAAATTTCCGTAACTTTTTCTCCACTTTCTCTTAGAAATGAGATATTTTTGCGATATTAGAATCAGGACACCTAGGTACCTCCTCACAAAATTTTGTTAAAATCCATATAGTAGTTTTTACGTGATACGAACACAAATGAAAAGTAGACAGATGGAAAGAAGTTACTATTTTTTATATGTATAGATAGATGATAGAGTATCCCTTTACTCGGGTTTTGATTTTATTTTAACTTGTAGATGATTTTTGAAAATGTTTTATTGATTTGTTTATTTTTTCAGTAAGAAAATTATTTTCTTTTCATATTTCTATTTCTTCCTCCAATATCCGAAAATATTTTGATCATAAATAATATGAACTAATTTCATAGCTTCTCGATAATATAAATTATGAATTAGGTGCACCAGTAAGTAGTCTATGCTAGTCTATGAGTCTGAGGGTTGTGGGTTCGATTTCCAAAAATTGTTTTACTGCAACGAGTATGCTCGATAATTAAGTTACAATTTAATTTGTAATTCTAGTTTGACATTAGAACAAAAACATGAATTATTTCATAAATAGAATGATTTTGTCGTTATGCCGAAAAGGTAACAAGCACGTTTTCAATATAACATTTTTTACGCGAATATTAATTGCTTACTTTTACGCTTCAAACACACTTATGTAAATATGTTAGATACTTGGACGTGTAAAGAATCCTAGTAGTAAGGGGAATTCTAAAACATGATTTAACTGATACTTAGACACAGGGAAGTTTACAGTTCGTATGTTATTCATTATCTATACATATAATAAAATAGTAACTTACTTCCGTCTGTCTGTCTGCTTTTCATTCGTATTCGCATCACGTAAAAACTACTGGATGGATTTTATCAAAATTTTGTGAGGAGGTACCTTAGTATCCTGATCCCAATATACTCAACTCTTTTCGGCAAAAATATCTTATTTCCAAGAGAAAATGGAGAAAAAGTAGTGAAAAACCCAATTTCCGGTTTAAAGGTAATAATACTTTCGGTTTAAAACTAAGATTTTTCAGCAAGGATTTTTTTCAACACGTTTATATTTTCAACTCACCTTTTTGTTTTTTAAAGGGGGTACTTAAGGAAACTACTGCGCAACAGATGGCGCCAATCGAATAAAATTTGTATTTTTACTTTGTGGAATTACATTGTTATTAAAATATTTTAAACACCCCTTATAGAGGTTTACAATAATTTTTTGAATTTTAGAATTTTATCCAGGGATGGGTTGCTTTATATAAAGTTAATACATAAACCATAACTGAAGCTCTATAAAAGTAAGAGCCTTTCAATTGGTGTGGAATACTTTCAAAGCAAACGCCCACGACGTGGTGAGCACTGCTATTACATTATTAAAGCGATTTGAATTATGCATCATATTAAAAAAGGACCTTTCTATCGGGTGGTTAAATTTTACATAATTTGTTCGAATTAAGTTTTAATCGAAATTTGTAATTTTTCTTACTCGAGCAATTAATCGACTTAAAATTCTAACGATTAATGGTGCGATGATTCATCGAGTCGAAATAATAACCAGTATTAAGCAAGCTTATAATTCACGCTATATCTCAGACTAGTAAAGGAGAACTATAAAAGGCCATGTTATAGTGGCAGGTCCTATTCATATAAAGTATTTAATTTTATTATACCATTTTTTAAATTGTATATATAAAACGATCTTTAGCATATGAGTACCACAGCTTACTTGGATTAACCGCAGTGAGTAGAATAATTTTTTTATTTTTGACCCATAGTGCAAAACATTTAATTAAAGCAATTAAATTTCCAAAAATTGGAAGACGTTTAATTTCTTTCCATGCACATTACAAAAAAATAGATAATATTTATGTGAATTATGTGTTATTTCAGCATTACGTCGCTGGGTGCCTAACACTTAGCTGTTAAAAAATCTTTAAATTGTTCATTATTGATTATTTAAACGTGTAAATAAATAACAAAACTTAAAATAAATTATAATATATCATCTACTAGTATTCTTTAAAAAAAAGATAAAAACTTAGTCAAGTGAGAGTTAGACTCACACACGTAGGGTTCCGTAGTACAACTTTAAAAATTCCAGTTGTTAATTTTTTCATGTCTTATGAGTCACCCTTTAATTTTAAAATTAAAGTCATAATTGCATCACTGTTGGAACACCCTTTAAATTTTAGCAATTTCTGTTACAGCGGCCATGGTAATACAATATCTATAAAAATATACATGATATTGCGGTTCAAAAAATAAGGTAATATTTAAAAAACATGTCACTGATGGAACACCATTTAGATATTAGTAATTGTTACAGCGGCCGAAGTACAACATCTACTGTAAACATTTTAAGAGTCTACCTATTACGGTTAAAAAAATAAGGCTATTTACGTACAAACCATGTCTGTGTCGCAACACCTTTTAATTTTGATATTTGCTATGGCGGCCATGACAATTCTCTTTCTATGAATATATCAAGAGTCTTCCTATTGATATTAAAAAAGTAAGTTACAATACGTGAAAAACATGTCACTCTCAGAACACTCTTAAATTTTTAGTAATTGTCATAATGGCCATGACAACACATCTTCTATACAAATTGGAAGAGTCTACTTATTAGGGTTCAAAAAATATGTCGTTATACATGCAAAAGACGTCACTGTCGGAAAACCCTTTAAATTTTTTTTGTTTTTATAGGGGTCATAGTAATACACCATTTGGGAAAATTTCAAGAGTCTATCTATTATTGTTAAAATATTAGTCAATGTTTATGCAAATCACGTCACTGTCGGCACACCCTTTAATTTTTAATATTTGTTATAGTGGCCATAGAAATACATCTCCTGTAAAAACTTCAAGAGTCTACCTATTATCGTTCAAAACTTAAGCCATATACATACATGCAAATCACGTCACTATCGTAACACCCTTTAATTTTTAGGTTTAATATTGTATAATTGCTTATAACGCGAACATAGATTAAATTACTGTCTGCAAATTTTAAGTGGTTGCCTTCTGTAGCTCAAAAATAAAGACATAAAGACAAATAACACGTCACTTTAGGAACACCCTATAAGTTTTAGTATTTGTTCCTATAGTGGCTACAGTTACACAACTTCTGTGAAAATTTCAAGAGTCTACCTATTATGGTTCAAAACTTAGGCCTTATACATGCAAATCACACCACTATTCGAACACCCTTTAATTTTTAAGTGTATTTTTTAGACTTGTTTATATAGCGTACTAAGTTTTAATTACTTCTTGCATATTTTTAGTGTATTCTTCCTACAGTTGAAGAAAAAAGCACATATTCGTAAATAACACCTCTCTATCGGAACACCCTATCAGCTTTATTATTTGCTACCATAGCTGCCACAGTATACATCTTCTGTGAAAATTTCATGCATCTATTATGGTTCAAAACTTAGGACTTTAACATGCAAATCACACCACTATCGGAACACCCTTTAATTTTTAGTTTTATTTTTTTATAGTTGTTTATATAGTGAACTAAGTTTTAATTACTGTTTGTTTATTTCAAGTGTATCCCACCTACAGTTCACGAAATACGTACATATTCGTGAATAACACCTCTCTATCGGAACACCCTATAAGTTTTAGTATTTGTTGCTATAGCGGCAATAGCTATACATCATCTGTGAAAATTTCAAGAGTCTACCTATTACGGTTCCAGAGATAAAATGCGCTGACAGACGGACAGACGGACAGACATTGTAGCGAAAACAATAGGGTGACGTTTTTACACTTTGTGTACGGAACCCTAAAAGGCATAGCAAATTGCGACCAAGTGGTTTTTAAGTGTGCTCCGATATTTTTTTCTTCTGCTAAGAAACCTGTGTATTACACATACATACACATACATGTGTTTTCAACGAATAAATGTGTTATTGAGCCTTTTTGGCCTTTATGCAGAAGCCCCATAATGAAATTAGCATCGTCATCAGAAGCATCATCAATAGCACCCATCAGAGAAAAGCTTTCAATATCCGTTTGAGGCACAACCAAATACTTTTTTTTCTGACTAATATTTTGCTGTTATGAGTGAGTGGGATTGTTCTTATAGAGACTTGTTTGTGTCACCAAAGTTCATAAATGCATATTGTTTTTTCTTTTGTTGTTGAAAAAAAATATTTTCTTCTTGTTTTTTTGCTTTTGCACTCCTCGTCCTGTATTGTTTTTCACCAAACTCGGTTTTATTGCATTTAGGAGCACTTTATTTGTGTAACACACAGATATACTACAGATGGTCTTTTGTGAGTCAGAATTATGAAAGACTATTGCAATGGATTTTTAATTTTTTAATTAGAGCAGACACAAGTTTTAAGATTTAAAAGAAGGTTTTAAGTGCCTCTGGTATTTGACAGAGGAGAAGCTTGATATTTATTGCTATTTATATTACAAAGTGAAATCCAATTCTGACAAAATGAAAGGAGCTTTAATAAAATCAAGGAACTTATATTTGATCCCCAAGCTTTTACCCCAAATTGCAAGGTTAATCGCACTCGCTTTACATTGTGAATTTATATTTTAAGCAAAGTCCCAGTTTCTACCCTTCCACCTGCTTATGTATGACAGGATATTTGTTCGCGATGTCCCTCTTAGTAGCATTCCCCTTAAGCGTTTCTTTAAGCGCAGTTTAGATATCCTCAGATCACGCCGTATTAAGTTCTTAACTCCTCGTAAATTTAAAATGTTTACTGTAAGGAGAAATGTAAAAAGTTGTTGTTTTTTTTGCATTTATTTAGGCAGCATACGTTTACTACGAAGTGCCTTTGTATGGCAAGACAAGAATATACTGCTTACAAAAAGATCAAGAAAATAATCGTTAGAACCTTTAAATATTACTTTGAATGATCAAACAATTCTTAGGCATATTATTCATATGTATAGATAGGTATTAGCAGTGCCCGCATTTTCGTTAGCGTCCTGAAAATATATTCTTCGAATTTGCTTTGAAATTAATCCCCATCAAATTTAAACTCTTATTTATTTACTTTACATAGAGGTACTCATTCCTGGGTAATTATTCAAGAATATAGGCTTTATATGAAATTGTAAAATTTTTTTAAATTTTTTGTGGAGTTGTTAAGTTGTTAAAATTTCCCACTGACAAAAATAAAAGGTGCTGCCCATGGTATAATACGATTGTAAGACTCTGCTTCAGCTATGGTTTATATATTTACTTTATATAAAAATACCCATTCCTGAATAAAATTGTAAAATTTATGAAAAATTCTAAAAATTATTGTAAAGCTCTGTAAAAGGCGTTTAAAATATTTTAATAACATTGTAATTCCACAAAGTAAAAATACAAATCAAATATAAATTTTCTTCAATTGGCGCCTAATGTATTGCAATAGTGTTTAAAATATCCCAGTCTTAAACCAAAAATTTCAGTACCTTTAGACCGGAAATTGCGTTTTTTCAATGCTTTTTCACTTTCAATTTTGTTAAAATCCATCAGCAGGTTTTACGTAATGCGAACACAAATGAAAAGCAGACAGACAGACGGAAATGAGTTACTATTTTATTATATGTATAGATATAGAGTATAGATATAACGCACCAGAAGTAAAAATTTCTTACATAAGGTCTTCTTTAGCAGTCTACCCCCATCACAAACTGATTTACTTTTTATAACTTAAAGCCCTCCGAAAAAAATATATAAATAAATTATATTTACCGTCTTCTAAAAGAATATGTAGCGGATCTTTTCGAAGAGTGTTTAGTGGTCATCGGAAGGAAGAGAAGAATTAGTAAATGATCTTATACAAGCCTTAGGTATGTCCTTAAGAAGCCTTTACAGTGAATGCTTCCTGATATTTTTCCTCCGAGACTACTTGCTTATCGTTAATTGAAAAATTTTCCATTTCCTTTAAATTCATAATTTCAATTTTAGTGTCAAGACACTTCATAAACTTTAACCGCACTTGAAGTGAAAAAGTAATATTTATGTATGTCTATGTCGATGTCTATGTAATGTGATGTTATGTCAATGAACAGACATTAATTTTTGAAATTGGAAAATAAGGAAACACTAACGCTAAGCAAACACTACAAAAAAGAGAAAAGTGAAAAAAGAAAAAGGATGTGTAACAAAGTCTATACTTTGTAACACACGCATACTTGCAATTACAAGTCTACATCTATCTATGAGTATATTTGCTTAGGTATAGACTTTAAAGCTTATCCTTTTTGCGTTAAAAGTTTTCCATCGTTTTTCCTCTGAATAAATAAATACCATGCAGCCTCGCGTATAATGCATTTATGTCAAATGCAATATTGACAGCGTATCAGGTTTTGCCACAACAAAAGAATGAAACGAGTCAGCGAGAAGGGGAGGGAGAGAGAGAGAGCATTTTAAATGTGAGTTTGTATCTTGATGTCATTGAGTTTGTATGACGCTGCATGTGTTCGCATCATATATTTTTTCTACTTTATTGGCAGTACAGCTTTTCATTTCTGATATGCCACTGTTCATGTTGTTTATTGTAGTTTGTAGCAATTTGTTATTTGTTGGAATTCAAATGTCTAAACGTGTTGTTCCTTTAACTATTTTAGCATCTTTAAACAGGCTGCATTGCAAGGAATGGTGACACAACGTTGCCACAAATTTGTATATTTTCGTTTCAATCGTTCGTCTTTTCTTTCTAAATTTTAGGTTTATTTTTAGAATTTTAAAAGAAAAAAAGTTTTGTTCTAAAATGTCTATATTGCAGAGCATTGTATGTTTTTATTAATTCTAAAAGGGGTTCCAATAGACGCAGGTAGTTTTAAAAAATATTCATTACAGCATAACTTGTAAGGCGTTTTGTTCGAGATAACTACTGGTATAAACACAACAGAGGCGAACGACAAACTTCGCACAGTACAAGTACCAACATAATTTAAAGAAGTGACAAAACTATGCGATCTCTGGTTTTCTTTAGACATTTTAAATTCATTATTTTTCGCTTTCACAAATTGCATAAATTAATTAATTTAAAAAAAAATTGTTTACATAGCAGCAAAACCACAAATAAAACAAGTAAAAGTCCTAATTTCGGCCTTGCCGGATCTTAAATAACTTATTCAAATAAATATAAACATTTGTAATTTGTAATTTGCAATTTTGTGACATTTTCTTTTGTTGAATAAAATAAAAATTAGCCTAAGTTGACGACAGCCACAACGGTGGTCGTGTAAAAAAAGGCAAAAGAGAATAATTAAAGCCGAAAAAAATAAAAAAAAAAACGTGAAAAAATATAGGTGGTCGCGGTTTTTGGCCCGCAGCCTCCAAAGCCTGACAGATTGGTGTGCTTAAATTTTTTGTATGTCTTCTGGTGCCTTGGCAAATGACAGTACTACCATAACACGGACAGACGGATAGATGGACAGACGGAGATCGCTTAATCAACTTCTCTATGTATAGGGATCCAGACTATATATACTTTATAGCGACAGAAATCAATATTGTAGAAATTACACACGGAATGACAAACTTATACCCTCTCCACCTGTGGTGAAGGGTATAAAAAGAAGTAAATATAAACAAAACAAAACTAAACGACTAAAAAAATTTTATTTCAATTGTATCTATATATATAAAGCACAAAATGTGTTTGTTTGTATGTTTGTTTGTTTGTTTGTCTATCGGAAAGCTATAGCTGAAATTTATATATATATATTTATATATTTATATCTGAAATTTTGACAGTTTGTTATCAGATACACGGATGGTAAAATAGGGTACTTATTTTTTTGATATTCGACGTGGGCGTGGCATCTCCCATACAAAGTAAATATTTATCATCGTGTTTCTTGGTAACAGTAATATGTAGCACCTTGAAGTTTTGCACCAGTAACCTTTATATTAACGTACATAGTATAGAGAAAGATGGACTGGATTGGAATAGCGGGAGTGGTACCTCTCATACAAAGTGAAAAATTATTATCCTGTATCTAGGGAACTGCACTAGGTAGCCACTTGGAATTTTGCACGAATAACCGCCATATTAACTTACATAGGTTAGCTAAACACAGACAGGATTGGAATAGCGGGAGTGGTACCTCTCATACAAAGTGAAAAATTATTTTCCTGTATCTAGAGAACTGCACTAGGTAGCGACTTGGAATTTTGCACCAATAACCGCCATATTAACGTACATAGGTTAGTTAAACAGACACTGAATTAGAATAGCAGGAGTGGTACCTCCCATACAAAGTGAAAAATTATTATCGTGTATCTAGAGAACTGCACTAGGTAGCGCCTTGGAATTTTGCACCAATAACCGCCATATTAACGTACATAGTTTAGTTAAACACAGACTGAATTGAAATAGTGGGCGTGGTACCTCGCATACAAAGTGAAAAATTATTATCGTGTTCCTGGCGAACTACAATAGAAACTTTGTAAGAGAAACCATTGTGCTAAAGCGCATAGTCTGCCAAAATACAGAATAAATTGGGACAGTAGGCGTGGTACCTCCCATACAAAGTGAAAAATTATTATTGTGCACATAGAGAACTATAATAGGTATGGTCTTCAAAGTGGGTACAAGTAAACCCTAAACCCACGCGTATACTCTAGAATAACATAGGCTGAATTGAGACAGTGAGCGTGGTACCCCCCATACAAAGTAAGAAATTATTATCCTGTATCTAGAGAACTGCAATAGGAAGCGCCCTGGAATTTTGCATCAGTAACCCCCTTAATAAGATACATTGTGTAGAAAAAACACAGACTGAATTTGATACCTCCTATGCAAAGTGAAAAATTGTTATCGTGTTAATACGTATAGTCTAGCAAAAAACAGGTTGGATGGGAACATTTTTGACGTAAAAATAGAGTGCGCTTTCTCGTTAAAGGTTGGTCATACTTTTCTTCCAAGTGTTTTTATTGTATTTTTTGTGGATGGGTGTAGCGAAGCGCACCGGGGATAGCTAGTATGCTATAAACACAAAACAAAACGGGCACTCTGCATCAGATTAGTCGTCGTTCGTCGGTATATGAAATAGAAACAAATCTATTGCAGTGTTGTTACGCACGACGAATTTCGTTGACACGCTGATTGTGTGCATTTTCATAAACACAAATGTATTTTATTTTTTTAGAGGAATACTTAAAATGAAAAATTCATCGTTCGTCCCAGTTGAGTAGCATAAATCATTTAATCTCGACGAAGTAAATGTGTCGGTGTTTTCAAAGATCATATCGGACTTTTATAATGGATACAAATATACTTCGGAAGATGCTACGAAAGAACGTTAACATATTTGCCATCCCACATTCGATTTGTAGCGATCTTACTTCTTCATGGTCGGCGAATACCACTTCGTTTCGCGTTAATTTGTTTTTTTAAATTTTAATAGGTTTGACACCGCTTTCTCCAATGGTGACAATCGCACCTGTTTATAACAGCCTTGCTCTCGATTCAGAGCTTTTTATCTTAATTTATTTTCATAAAAAAAAAAAACATTTTAATGGATATTTTCACCTAATTTAGTTTTACTTACTTTATGCCAACCTTCTCAAGAACTGGAGGCCCAAAAGGATTTAATTTCTCGACGGTTTCTCTTCAAACTCTTAGCATAACCAAGATATTTTTCCATTTAAGTAACTAAAATAAACTGCCTTAATGTACTTTTTTTATTTTGAGATTTTTTTCTTGTAGTCGTTTGAATTTCGTTACCTACAATGATGACGACAGAGAACGAATATTTTATTGTCGTTTCTATCTTCGTTTCAAAATAGAGAATACCGATATATTTACGACGAATCTCGTTAACGCCAACGGTGATGTCAAATTGTCGTTTTTAAGTCGTTTTCACACTACAACGCCAATGGGAATAGGACCGAATAAATAAAATTTTGCTCAATTTCCTAATATAAAAGAGAATAAACGATCTTAAGAAGAATTTTAATAAATACCTTCAGGCATGTTACATTCTCTGTTCTGTAAAGAAACGTCGGATCGATATTAATAGGGCTTCGCTTTTACTCTTAAAAACTGGTCAAAAATTTACCACATCTGGCAACTCCGACTTCTTTAGGAACACAAGGCGTATGTTAAAAACATCATTTTTTTAATACAAGTATCACACAAACAAGCAATTTAAAATATGCATATTTATTCTTTTTAAACATGCATGTTTATCCTTGACATGAAGCGACAATGTTAATTTCTTTGAATATACACGAATGTACATACATATGTTGTTGTCATAAACAAAAGTTATTCCAGTAACAATTAAATTTGATAAATTACTAATTTCTAAATGTCATTTTAAAAATTTTTTTCTCCACGACTTAACTGTAATTAGCAAAACGATTAGACTTAATGTCATTTTTAATTATGTCATTTTTAATTATAATCATTTGCATAAAAAATAAACTTATAAATAAATAAATAAAGTGAGTAATTAGAACAGGTTTAAAATATTCATAAAAGTGTTGCCGTTTTTAATACATATATACTACTTAGGCTGTGTTGTATACTTCGAAAATACGAACTAGCAACCAAATTCACGCATCGACATTTGCTAATTACACAGCTTTTCTAAGCATTCACAAAACACATCCCCAAATATCATCACGAGATCTACAAGACCACATGTTCTATTTAGAAAAGTGGTTGAAGAAATGGAGCATTAAGGTGAACGAACAAAAATATATGCATATAACGTTCACACTGTGTAGAGATTCATTCGCATAAATAATCAAATGATATCTCAAGTTTCGGAAGTCAAATATCTCGGTATACATCTTGATCGGTACCTTTGGAAAAGCCATCTAAAATCAAAGCTAACACAAATGAAGTTGAAAGCAGTCCAAACAAACTGGCTTACTGGTAGAAACTCTACACCCAGCTAAGATTTCAAAGTCATGCTGTACAGTTCGATCATTAAAATAAAAAAAAAAAAGAAATAAAATAAAAATAAATAAAATAATAAAGTATATAAGACCTTGATTATGAAAGTGGTATAAGTCATATCATTCTTGTTTCGAGATATTATGGAGTATAGATATTATGGAATAAAATATTTTGACAATTAAATAGTGCCAACAAATAAGAATTTATTATGATTGTAAAATTTATAACCATTTTTAAAAGGAAATGTGGTTGTGAAAAGTTGAAAGGACTTATACCATTTTCAAAATTAACTGCATGACTTTATAAATGACTGAAACCATCAAGGAAACATTTTTATTAGAAATTAACATTTTATTCAAATTCATTACATTGTAAATAAATTTTTTTAGTATTTAAGGAAATAAAGTGTTTGTGGAAAATTGGTGGGATATATGGTAGTAAATCCATCATATCTTTACTTTTTTCTTCTGCTATTGATCTAATGTTTGTGTATTAAGGAAGCAAATCAATATTTTCGTATAGTCTTTGAATTCGGAATTGTTATCCCAAGAAGTTTTGTGAAACATCTTATATGGAGCATTTTTTAGAAATCTGATCCATTGCATTTTTAGCCAAGACACAACTTCTTCTTTGGTGTTTCCTTTCCATTAGTCGTTGATTCTTCCAGTTGTTTCGTCGAAATGAAATCTTTCTGAGCAGCTTGTTCTACCAAAAATTGATTTCTTTTTTTTACTTAATTCTATTAAATTATAATAATGCCCAGGGATGTATAATGTCTGCAATTAATTAAGAATATTGCATTTTTACCTTGAAAGGATTACCTGATCATACCTAAACCGCTATCTGAGGACATGACAAAATTACTAATAATTATTTTGCCAAACTTTGAAAACAGACTGACTTATACCACAATTGAAATATACAGTTACTGTACTTTGTTTACCCACCAAAAAATACACTCAATATATAACTTTAATTTTATATATGTGACCCGGCCTATGAAAAGGTGGCTTCGATAGTTTTTGAGACGCTCTTTAACGTAGTGAAAACTAGAAAGTCCTAACTTGCTTAGAAGTGTACGTAGAGATTTGAGGATTTTTTTGGGGATAAAATCCCCAAACACCTGACAACGTTGGGTCAGAAACTGGTTTGTTCTTTGCATTGAAAAAAACGTCGCTCTTTATATACATACACGAACTTATCTTATTTATGATCTTTTGCATTTTTTGGTTGCCTTTTGGGCATGACTGTTCATAATGCAAAAGAAAAACTACTAAGAAACTGACGAAATGCATTGTTTATCTTTAACAGCTGATTATATGAATTTTATTTGAACTATTTTTGAATTAAAAAATTAATTATTTAGGCTTAAGTTCTTAATTATAAAGAGATAAAGCAAAATTAGATACTAGCAAAGCAGAATGCATTTTCTAGACGGCTACGTCCGTCATCAGTACTCTACGTATCTATCTACCCGGTAGTTTCAATTGTTATTAATTTTCTATTTAAACAAACTTATCAAAGAAATAGAATATGAGAAATTTTAATTTTACATTATATTTCATAGGAGTTAGAGCTTTTTGAAATTGTTTTATACTATTTCTTTTTATATTATACTACCAAGCAAACATTTTTCTTTATTTTTATTCTCTTTATATATTTTCTTTTATTTGAAAATGGTATATACCATTTTCTTTATCTCTTTATAATTAAGAAATTAAGCCAAAATAATTAATTTTTTAACAGCTAATTCTTCGAAATTTTCTTTTCGAGTCATAAGCCACCTTTTCATAGACCGGGTCACATATAATAAAATATATAATTCAATTTAAGCCACCTTTTCATAGACCGTGTCACATATAATAAAATATATAATTTAATTTTTATTAGGATTTGATATAAAATAGCTGATAAAATATATTTTTAAAATTTTTGACTTATACCATTTTCAAAATCATATGTAATTGAAAACATAAGGGTATAAGGCAATATCTCACATCACTTTGGATAAAGTAATTAAATATTTATAATTTTTTTATATTTTTATATTTAAATAACACTTTGACCTAAAGCAAAAATAAAATAAAAAGTGAAACTCAAAAATAAAATCAATGTGACAAATTTTGAAAAGTTTTTTTTTTCAAATTTTGCACAAGGTTTATATCCTAAATTTTTAGTTTGACCATAAAGTTCTTCATTAGTTTTTTTTATTTTTAATCGATCCACTGTGCCAAAGCTGAAACTCCACTGTTCGCTTTTCCGTAATTTCTATTAATGAATATACGAGTATAGCTATTTGTACAAAAGGTGAGTTTTTTCTTTGCTTAAACTATCAGTAATTCATAAAGCTTTTTCTACATTTTACTTAATAAAAAAAAAAAACAATTAAAATTAAAAAAATTGCAAGTAATTAAACAATTTTTTTCCCATTGTCAAAGTTAAATAATGCACCTTAATAGTGCACATTATATTTTAATTATAGAAAGCAACAACAAAAATAGTACAATAACTCATTAATATTCTTAACATTTTTATTACCCACACTAGTAATAGAAAACAACAACAAAAGCTAATAAATAACAAACAATAGAAAAACTAACAAATAGTTACAAGCAGAACTGCCAAATGATATTTTACAAATGTAATTTCAAAACATTTCGCCAACTGGCTTTATTGTCAACTCATGCACTTGCACATGCGGAGGTGTAGCGATGCAATACATAACACCTGCTGAAATATCTTCGGACTTAAGCATTGTCAGCATCTTATAATGCTCGGGTACAATTTCCGTATCCACTACTCCGGGGCTAATACTCTGAAAATGCAAAGGAACACATACATACGAAATAATTGAAATATGTAAAACAAACAAACAAACAAACAAGAAAACAGCAGTTACCGTTATTTTTATTTTTGTTTTCAAATCACGAAATTCTTGACGTAAAATTTCCGTTAATGCTGTCACAGCATGTTTGGAAGGAGGATAAATATTAAAGCTGCTCACTGAACCAGGAGGTGGATTAAAGACTTGATGACCCACAATACTATTTATCAACACAACATGACCCTGATTAGAATTGCTCTTTTGCATTGATTGGAAAGCACGTCGCGTACAATAGACTATGCCCATGACATTTGTCTGCAATGTTTGTTGCAATTCCTCAATATTCATGGTTAGCAGTTGCCCCGTTTTGTAGGTGCCAGCATTATTAATCAATATCTCTATGCTGCCCAATTTGTTTTCAATCCAATCAAAGGCTTCATTTACTGACCGCAAGTCAGAGACATCACATTTGATGGGATGCAAACGACTTTGCAAGTTGTGCGGCAAATTGGCACGAATTTCCTCGACACGTTCCTTGCGACGCGCCAAACCAACCACAATGAGACCAGCTTCAACCAGATCTTTTGTAATGGCAGAACCAATGCCCGAACTGGCACCAGTAACAACAGCCACACGATTTTGCCAACGTTCCATAATGTTTGTCTTTTTTTTCTATTTCTTTTTGTATTTTCACAGCAAAACAACTTTTTTTTTCTATTATATTATTCGTGCTCGTGTGTGCACAACAAATGCATTTACAGTTGATGCTACTCGTACTTTGAATTCACGAGTGAAACTGAAATAATTTATACGTCGTTTGGGCTTTAAATATAAAATATTAAGTGCTGGACGGTGTCTGATATGGTTGCAGTTGCATTTTTGCAAATTAATAAATGAATACAACGAATAATTATTTTTTAACCCTTTAACTTAGATATGTCAATTAACTGATTTTAATATTTTCTAGTTTTAAACAGTGAGTAAATAAATTAATAAAAATATATATTTTAATCAAAAAAATTTGGAGTGACCTAGACTCAACTTTACCATACTTAATGGAAACAGATTTGATGGCTGGCTATATTACATAAAGAATAAGAGTTCAAAGTATATTCGAAACGAAAAAATAATTATTTCCGGTTTGGCGTGTCAAGTAAACTATCTCTCCCCCCTTTGACAAAAAAAGATATTTTAAACTTATTGAAGTATTTATGGTGAATAGGTGGTATATAAGGTAATAAATTTTAACTCATTAGTTACTCATTTCCGTCTGTCTGTCTACTTTTCATTTACGTTCGCATCACGTAAACAGTACTGTATGGATTTTAACAAAATTTTGTGAGTAGGTACCTAAGTATCCTGGTCCCAATATAAGATACTTTTTTTCGCAAAAATATCTTATTTCCTAGAGAAAGTGGAGAAAAAGCAGTGAAAGTTCGCAGTTGAACAAACCAGATATGAATCACCTAATTCTGTTTTTAGACGGTAGATTGCGTCCAGAAAAATCCTATACAAAAATAGGTGATTGGTTTCTTATCTCTAAAACCTATTAAAATCAGTGAAAAACGAGAATTTTTTTAAGAACAAGAAATCATGTTTATTTTTACACATATATGCATGTACATATGTATAATGTGTATTTGCACCATTTATTTGAATCTTTAGTGTATGATGAAGACTTAACAGATAGTTTCGTTTCAGAAATCAACGATTGCCTGTAGCTTCGTTTAAACCGAACAATTTGCTAAGAAATGTTGAGCCTTCTCCATTTCGAAGGCGATCTAAAATTTCAATTTTGTTCTCTAAAGAAATGGCTTTACGTTGTAGTTTTTTATTTGTAGTTTTCGTCGTCTTCTTGTAGAGATGCATTGATAGCTCACATTTCAATTGCTCTAACAAGTAAAAATGCTTGCATAAACAAAAAGGGAATTCACCTAAATTTTTGATATGAAAATATTTCGCAAAACTTAAATTTTACAAATAAAATCTAAGCCCAAATGATTTTGAATCGCGCTAAATGGAATAAAATCGTGTAAAAAAAATTATTTTTTTATTTTTAAACCGTGTTAAATCAAAACCGTGTAAAAAAAGACTGTGTAAAAACAGAATTGGGTGTACTTTACTTTATATAAAGTAAAAAAATTCATAAACTGATATGTAGCATATCTTAAGGAGGAACTAAATATTGCTGAGTACAGCACGGCACGTGTACTTTTTGAAAGTTGTATATTTTAAAACACAGATCGTTTTAACTACTTAGTACGGCACGGCACCTTTAATTTTGATATTTAAACACAGATGCCGCTAAAAACATATGTCAAATAGCCAATTGAATTCAATTTTTATATGTTTTAAGTCGCGTACCTGTTGTATAATTTGGTTATTTTATTTTGTGAAATACATACTTCGGTAATTATGTGATTACATTATTTTTGTTATTTAGAGTTAATTTTTAAAATTTAGTAAGAATACTACGATTTGAGTGTGGCTGTAAAATTCTGTTATTGTTAGTTTCTTCTTAGCTTAGTTGCGGTTTCTCTTATAGGTGCAACTCTATATAAGTAAGTCTTACAATAGGTGTGGAATACTTTCTAATCAACATTGAGCAAAATATTATCAGGACGCTCACGACGTGGCGGGCACAGCTAGTTTTATATAAAGGGTAATTACTCAGAAACATAGGCTTAATATAAGATTCTAAAATTATTGTAGAGTTCTGTAAATAGCGTTTAAAATATCCCGTTGGTACAACTAAAAGGTGATGCCAAGTTTTCATCATCATTATATTCCTATTTTCTCCTGGAAATGAGACATTTCTACGGGAAAAAATATCATATATTTAAACCGAGACACTAAAGTACCTTCCCATAAAGTTTAATTAAAATTCATCTAGTAGTTTTCACGTGATGTGTACACAGACAGACAGAAAGTTATAGTTTTGCTATATGTATAAATATAGATAGGTATACATTATTATGCATTTCGGATTTTGTTTTTATTATGTAAAATCTATAGTTAGCAGTATTTTCAAAGATTGAATGGCTTAAAAAGTAAAATCAAAGAATAACGTTGTTTTAAATAAAACTAAATAATTATTTTTCTTTCGCTTTCAAAGAAGGGCAGAACTACTTAAGATCAATTTAAAATTTAAATTAAAATACTTATAATAACTTAAAAGATTTTATATTCTTAGGATAATTTTTTTTTTGGAACTACTGTACAATATTACAAAATATTCATATACTATTTGCATATAGATTGAATGTCATTATGGACGGACTGTATTCGTTATTAAACAGCAAACAATCGTTTAATCATACATTTTGTATATAAGAATTACTCTGTATGCAATGCAATAATAAAAAAAACTATCAAAAAGAAATTGTAAAATGTGTGAATAAAATCGGTTGTAATATTAAGTACACATACCCCCCAATTTAAAACTACATGTCATGATCACAAGCAATTTTATTTAACCGTACACACTTACTTACGTATACAGATATATGCGATAAGATCCCATTGAATAACACAACATATTTTGTTTACTTAATTTATATTAGCAATGAAAGGGTATATTGTGTGTTTAATAAAAAAATAAAAAAATAAAAAAAATATATATAGGAAGAAGTAATTGTTTTTTGATGTTTTTATCGCTGTTGCCAATTTAGCTATTTTCTTGTCGAATCTAAAAAAAAAATCTTGCAATTTTTCAAACAGTTTTGTTATTTTACATCATTGTTTCTTTCTCAACAGCATTTGCCGAAATCAGTATCAACACAAGAAGGGACCAACTTTACCTTCGATAATTCTTGCAAAAAAAAAAACCGACTACAAAAAAAATATATGTGCATCAATTCTAAACTAAAAATTTAAAAGGAAGTAATCCGTAAGAAATAGTACTCAAATCAAATACTTTTATACTTGTTGCTCAAACGGACATAGTAATATACTTTCTATACATTCAAATGTCTATCCGTAACGGTTAAGCTGATAAAGCCATATATGACAAATTACCTCAGATATGAGGACACGCTTTATTTTTTTGCACTTATTATTACTGACACAGTAATAAAAAGTAACGGTTCCAAAGATATGGCCATATACCTTAAACAATATCACCTAGGGGACACCCTTTAATGTGCAATTTTAAATTAAACACTTATTTTAAAGGACAGATTCTTTGTAAATTTCAAATGTCTGTCTAAAACGGTTCAAAAGTTTGGCCATATGCATCAATTTACATCAACTATTGAGACACCCTTTAAAATTTTAAATATTTATAAATGTTATTATACGGGACATAGCTGTGGAGATTCTATCTAATTTTCAAGTGTTTGTCTATAACGGTTCAAAAGATAGGGCTAGATAGGTAAAATTATATCAATTATGGGGACACCCTTTAGTTTCCAAATTTAAATTATATACTTGATGTTATAAAGGACTTAGAATTACAGGTTCTTTGTAAATTCCAACCGTCTCTCTGTTTTGGTTCAAAAGTTTTGCAATATACATCAAATCACATTAACTATTGGGACACCCTTTAACTTCTAATTATAAATATTTAATTTCTGATTATAAATATTGGACATTTTGTCCAATTTTCAAGTGATTGTCTACAATGGTTCAAATGGTTCATATATTTAAATTGACGTCACATATGGGGACACCCTTTAATTTTTAAGTTTATTTTTTTTATTAATTTCTGTTATTGGCAGCTATAGTAATAAGCAGTTTTTTAAAATTTTAAAAGAGTGCCGTTTACGGTTCATAATACACGTAAAAAACACGTATGTTGTATGGGGACACCCTTTAATTTTCAAAATTCTGAACTTCTTTTAAAATTGAACCAATCTATAAGCATTTCCTTTCTAATAAAGAAATTTTTAAAATCGGTTCAGAAATGACTGAGTTCTGCGGGCACAAACATAAAAAAAGCAACATTCAGACGAACTGATAACCTCCTTCTTTTTTTGAAGTCGGTTAAAAATACAAAACTTCAAAGATTAGAATATAAGCAACAACAACAATTTAACCGTATGAGTGGCCATATTAGCTATTTCTAAAAAAGGTAAAAATTTGGCGATTTGTTTGGGCATTTTCTAATAAATGTGTTTCCTTCTCAACTTTTCTTTAAGTTTACAAAGATGAGGCGGATGTCTGTCATTCGAAAGTAATTGAGTGGACTGTAATTTATGTGATTTTAACTGGTAATACGGATATTAAAAACGCATTTTCAATAACTAACCCAACTTATAACCTAGTCAGTATTTTTTAAATTTGGGGTAAAGACTTATAACAAGGAATTGCTTCACTACAACCAGTGTTGCCAAAAGTTTTTTTTAAACTAAATTCCCTTTAAAAAAATTAACTAAAAAAATTTATTTTATTGTTGTTAACTTTATATGTATGTGTAAACCTCGCTTAAAATAATAAAGGAAAATATGTTTAAATTATAAACCATAAAATTATTTTTTTTATATTTAATGTATACATGTAAAAAACTTGTAACTTTCTGCCTGTCTGTCTGTCTGTCTGTCTGTCTGTCTGTCTGTCTGTCTATGTTCGTATCTCGGTTTAAATTTAGGATACTTTTTTCGCATTTCCAAGAGAAAATAGGCATAAAGTAGTGATTCAATGGTACACCAAACTTGGCAGCACTTTTTAATTTTGTCAACGGGATATTTTATTAAATACTTATAGAACAATTATTTTTTTAAATTTTATATAAATTTTACAATTTTATATAAAGGTTATGATCCTGAGTAATTACCTTTAGAAAAAGTAAATACATAAACTATATCTGAAGCACTATAAAAATAAGAGTTTTACAATTTAGTATGGATTACTTTCAAAACAAAATCGATTAAAATATTGTAATGGAGCATCGTGTAATGTATTTTGCCAAAACTATTCAATTCGGTTCTCGGAAGGAGGACACAGGCAGTTGTGTTTGCAGATATTAGAACATTTAAATTGACATGAAAGATCGCAGCAGAGAATTTATTTCACGGCTAAAAAAAAACTTCTGTAGTGGGGGTGCCTCGGTGGGCTAGTAGGTAGTGTGCTCTATCAGTCTTGGGTTGTGAGTTCGATTCCCACCAAAGACTCTGGAAAATTTAACTACAAGTTGGCAGGAAGACCAAGAAGGAGCTTGGATATAATCTGGGTGCCTAAAAATGGTTAACTGCGTTAGTACAGGTCAGGGACTCTCAAGTATTATCTGGCCAAGTTAAAAATCACGGTAAGACGATACTTGCAGACTGCGCTTGGAAAAAGGCTAACATAAAAAAGGCTTTGGAAAATGGGCAGACATATATTATATGGAAATGCTGTAGAGACCCAGTCTTAGACTCTGTGATGAGGAAGAATGTCGACATGTATCAGTCGCCAGTGTGAAATCACTACAGTCGAGACTAAAAGGTTAGTTACAGCATGAGACTCAATGAAAGTAAGGTATATGTAAATTTCCAGTTGGATACCAGAAATCATTGAAGAACGAAGGGGGTCAAAAAGAGACCCATAAAGTTAGAAGTCTGATTCGGGGTCCCCCATACAAAAAAAAATACGTGCTAAAAAGCGTGTTATATGTAAAAATGTGCAAATAATATAATCCAGGTTACTGATTTCATTCAATCACATCCCCTTGTAGTAAAGATAAAATAGTGAAACATTACACACATTCCGTCGATGTTCTAGTGGGCCAATAAAGTTTTATACCCTACTACACGCGGTCAAGTAGATTATAAATTGACTTGAAATGATAGTTGTATTTCATTTTAGACCGGTTAGTAACTAGTAATTAAATCAGATGGATTGAAGTATACTTCATATATCTTTGTTGCGTTAAAAACTGAGGCACTTGGAAGTTTCTTATGAGACTTCGATGGTTTAATCCATCGAACATCACACTAAGTTTTTATGCTAATAACAGCAAAAGCTTCTGAATCCTTAACACCTACATATATTACCCATAGCTATAGTTGGAAATCACTACACCCGAGTATATAGGGCTAATGGCAGCACGAGACTTACAGGAATGCTCTGGTGATATGTTTAGAAGAAATGAAAATAACCGCACATTTCATTCCATTACCGAGCTCTAGCTCTAGCTCAGCTCTAGCTCTAAATATTTTCGAAGATCAAGTGAATCAGCTGTTTGTATCAAATCGCTAGAACTCAAGAAAACAAATCAATTAAATAAAACATATGTATAATTAAAATTGTTATTTATAAGTGCAATTGTAAATAAATAAAAGATAACATTTTTAGTTTTATTTGTATTTAATTTAAATGCTGTTTTAAAGTTTATTTTAAGAAAAATACATCAGTTCACTTCAGTATGTTCTTGCGATTTGAAAACGCCAAATTTCTTGCGATTGTGAACTACAGAACACCAATCATGCGATTTCATTTCGCATCACTAATTTTAGGCGATTGCAGAACATGTCTGTTAATAAACGAAAGGTAGTCGCAATTTCCAGTCGCATACCACATGTCATTGAGGTACGAAAGGTAACGAAAAATAATCCATAAAGTTGGTGGTCTACAATAAAGTCTACAATCGCTAAAATGATTACTTTATACTGTTGCTATAGCTTCCATACCAACTTAAAACCAGGATTACTTAATAAAAAAAGTTTGCCTTCATACATTTAAATATTAAACAATTTAATCAAAAATTATAATAGAGTAAATGGGCACATTTAAAGTTTCCTTGATAACAATTGCATTCATCCATGCCATACCATGCGAATTTGTTTGTCTTAATTTTTATTTCAAATAAAACTTAATGTTACAGTAATTTTGTTGAAAAATAAAAAATTGTTTTATTTAAGTTTCCCTCAAATCTTTGTAGATTATGAATGTGATTCTTTTTTACGTTTTCTATTCTATTTGTTCAAATGCTTTCATTTTAAGCCTAATAAAGTGTTTACTTCTTCAAAATCTATTTGACTAAATTACATGAGAAGACATACTTAAATATATATTTGTATTTATATAAAAACATCGTCAGAAACATATGTAAGTATACGAGATGAGTGTGGGGATGAATATGGAAAACGAAAAAGACAAAAAAGAAAAATAATCTAAAGCAGCAAAATAAAAGAGTTATTTTTATCACAAGACTTATTAACTTAATAATACTATCGTAATCGATTTTTAAAATCGGCTTTGAAACAAAGCCGAAGATATTGTAGGTACTTTAGAAAATATAGATATATTAGGTTAATTAAATGCCAAATAAAAATTAATAGCTCATTCTATTTAATCAAAAATAAAAAATAATGTACTAAAAAAACTAGAAATGCATTCAAAGCCGATACCGGGCGTTTTTTGTCAAGCCTCCTTTTCGCTCATCAAAAGGGCTCTCCAAACAAACAAACAGCCAGTGACATCAGTCTTCACTGAAAGCTACGACAACAGTATTGTATCACTTTAAAAATCACTGAAAATCGGCATTTGACTGCAAAGTCCAAAGGTCGATTAAAAAAAATTCGAACTAACATAAACAAACGCCGCAATACGGGTCTTCTAATTTAGTGTCTATTTTCACCCCTCACTCTCAAAATCGACCTAACTTTTGCTGACCTGAAATTGTTCCACAGTGTAATTTGACCAATTTCAACGAGATTTTATTCTCACCTACACAATTACAAATATATGCACATGTTCTAAACAGTTGCAGGATCAAGCTCATCTAGTGGGTGTGTTTATAAGCTCACGAGCAAGTGGTCATACTCCAACATAACTAGCTTACTGAACACATGCCTACTCATGCCATACTATTTGTGAGGTAGCCTCCGTTTGTCTCATAAACGCAATGAGCTGCTAAATAGAGTAAAACGAACATTCTATACCAGTAAGCGCCGTGTTTACTCATCTCTTGATCGAAATACTCAGTGTGTTGTTTTCTTAAGTAGTTGTGTAGAACTTTTGGATAAGGCTTAGTGAGTTTATCTTGCACCAATGGTTTTTGTTTTTTGTATTTCTTAAGAAATAAGGACCTTAAAATATACAAACAAAGAATTTGTGTTTTTTTTCTTCAATCGAACTGTGTTCGTGTTTCACTCAAAGCATACAACGGCAAGTTCATGGTTATTGTGTTCAACATTTATTCATACTTATATAAACTTGCTTATGGAACCTCTGCAAGCTCATCGCATTTAGGTCGCTGGTCTTCGCTTTTTATTATCGTCCACTCATCGTTACTCGTGTGCAATGAACAGATATGAATTTAATGAATAAATTATTATAATGAGCGTCTTATCAGCTTCGTTTTGTGTGCCAATGCAGTGTTTTGTACATTTAGTTCAAGATTTCATTCTTTTAAACATAAGATGTTAAAAATTTGTTTGCATTAAGTAAGAAAGTAAATATGCAATCAGTGAATACATTTTCAGAAATAAAAAAAATAAAAACTTTCTATTTAATACGACAAGTATGTTGTTGTTTTATTTGCAAATCTACTTAATTTTATAAGAAGACGTGTGTAAATAACTTGTCCTATTTGTATGAAGGAATATAGAAGTTTGTTTCAAACAACCCACCATCTACAATCACTGATGCAAACTTCCCCCGCACATGTTTAAAAACATGTTTAAATCTCAACTACTAAGACGCAAATATAGGCTTAAGAGAGAAAAAAATTTATAAAATAAATTTTAGGTTCTTCACTATATTTTAAAATAAACGAAGTGACGACAGATTTAGTTTTATGCTCTGATGTTTTTCTTATATTTTTTATATGTTTTGCATACCTTGACAAAATTTTCAATAAATGATCATGGCTCTAAATTAGGATTATATTGTTGGTATTAAATGCACAACCAAAATAAACTCACAATTTTTTACGTGCATGTATTATTAATATTCCTAGTTGGAATATTAAATTAAAAAATTTTCAATTTTTTGTAAATCGTGTTATTAACAAGTCTGAACAAAATTTAACCTTAAAAAGATTCTTAGCAAGAAAATGTTAATTTTTAATTATTTAACCTCTAAAAAGCTAACTTGACTAAGGAATAGATGGTTTAACAAATAATGTCCTGCATAATTTAGCGATACATAATACTTTTAAAAAAGAAAGAGTTTATCATTTCGGAATGTTTGTGCCCGCAGATTTTACAAAAATTTGTCTTTATTAGATCACTGATTCCATGTTAAAAAAAAATTCAAAATTTAAAAATTAATTTTGAACCGTAAAGGGCAAGAATTTTAAGTTAAATGTTTAATTATAGCTCCCAATAACAAAAACTAAAAAATATAAACTTAAATATTAAGGGGGTCCCCATTGGTGAGGTAATTTGACCTATATTGTCATAAATTTCAAACTGTTATAGACGTTCACTTGAAAATTAGACAGTATGTGTATTTCTATGCTCGTTATACCTACTAGTATAAATATTAAATATTAGAAATTAAAGGGTCTCCCCATAGTTGATGTAATTTGAAGTGCATGACTAATCTTTATATTTTAGTGATTTTTATTTGACTAAAACTTATTTATTGTACTTAGAATGGTCCTTATATATCTATAATACAGTTTCTGCAGATCAAAATGTTCGTTAAATTTCAATATATTTAGATCTGCTGCACCTCTTACCCTACTCTAATCGTGTTCAAACTTTAAATTGACCTAACAATAGCAAATGGAAAGTTGTTTATTTAAATTAAAAAAATTAAAAAAGGTTTTAGTTCCACCCTAGTGTACAATATGTGATGTTATTTGATGTACATAGCGAATCCTTATGGGCAGAAGCTTGAAATTAAAGGGCGCTCTTTATTTATTATTTTTTTTTATGTAATAGAGACACTTGATATTTATGCAAACCGAAAAAGAGGGATTATACGGAAGCTAAGTTCTACAGGCCAATCAGCGTTACATCTTTTCTACTCATGACAATGGAGACTTCCTGGAGAACGAGGCGCTGACGTATAGGCCCTTGAATAAATACCAACATGCTTATAGAGCAGGTAGATCTACTGACACCACTTTGCATAAACATGTCAGAGTCGTGGAAAGAGAAATTCTCAACGGAAGCGCTGCATATTCCGTCTTTATGGATATACGAAGTGCCTTTGCCAAAATCTCTTCTTGAAGTTGAGAAATGGTGTTACTGTGCTCTCATAAAAACCGATGGAATGAGCAGGGACTAACAATAAATGCTAGCAAATTCGACGCTATGCTCTTCAGTCGAAGGAGAAAGGGTATTGAGGTGGGATCCTTAACTTACCTTAACTGAACACATTAAAGTTAAGATACGGAAGGCAAAAAGAATCTTGCATCAATGTAAGCGAGCTTCTCGCCGTAAGTGAGGAATCTCGCCAAAGGCTGCGTACTGGATTGACACATTGATGGTGCGACCCATAATAACTTATGCATCTGAGGTTTGGTGACCAAAAGCCTCTCAGATTACAATGAAGCGTAAGTTAGATGGGCTTCAAAGAAATGTTTGTATGAGCATATGTGGTGCGTGCGCATTGTCCAATAATACATGCAGATAAGGCAATGTTGGGATTATTGACGTTAGACTTATGCATTAGGTCGACGCCTGCAATGTCAGCTTTGCGTATGAAGAGCAATGCAAATTAGCATAGCTTTGGTTGAATCATAGGGCATAACCGTATTCTGGATCTAGTTTTTAAGGAGATTAGAGGAGATCAAATACCGATAGAACGTATGAGTAGAAAAAACAAAGTCGAAGTCTACTTCGGACACTCATTGCGGAAGGCGTTATACACAATGAGTGGTTGGATAACGACATCAGCATTTCTCTTATGGACGGTAGAGTAAGAGCACTTGTATGTACATTAGGGTGTCCCTTATAAGACAAAAAAAATTTTTTTTTTCGAATTTCGAAACGCATACCCTATAATTTTTTTATATATAGAAAATTATACCTAAATATGAAATTTTACTCTTCTATCATGATTGTAACCCGTGGCTACTAAGGCAAGAAGTTTTACATAATACAGTAAAAGAGAACAATGAAAAAATGAAAAGATGCATTAAGAATATTTTATTAAGAATATTTTAATATTCCAAATTATATGGGATAACTTCTTTTTAAAGTGTTTTTTCTGCAGTCTGGATACAGGTTTCTGTGTTCCTCAACACAGCGCAACAAAAACTGTTTTTGCTCTTCATCAGCAGTAATAAGTCCGTGAAAATCTTCCACAAGTTTGACTGCTCTTTCAGCAGCATCGTTTACCACTCGTAAAAGACTTACTTTTCGTTTGGCTTCCAGAAATGCAGCATTGCTTATCCAAGACGCCACATTTGTGCGAAGAAAACTATCATCGATCTGTAATCTTGCAAGAAATACTTTGTTTTTACCTGATACAAAGCAATCAAGTGTTTTAGCTGAAAAAAAGAAAGGTTGTAATAAAAGTTGTTATAAAAGCATTCAGTACTAATTTTTCAAAAAATATGCTTTAACACAAAGATAACATTAAAAAAAATAAATTTGACTCACCAAACAACGATCTTGACATTTCATCGCTGTTTGGAATATATCGTTTGTTAAAATCCGATATTTCCTCCCTGTTTAAGTTAACAACCATATTTGTTTTTGTTTTGTCATCCACTTCGTCATCAAAAAGTGATAAAATGACTGCCTCTTCACTTAAATACCATAAGTGCTTACAAAACTTACTTAGAGCAGCATTCGAAATTGTTTCGTCTATTTCATTATAGCCTTTGACAGCTTTCAAAAAACCCAAATCCTGATTAGGTGCTTTTACAGCTTCTCTACACTCGAGCCATAGCTTTACGTAAATTATCGCAACAAATAAGCAAATGTCCTGCAGAGCACTTTTATCATTTGCATCTATGTTGATCTGGGACTGGAGCAAACATATTTTTAATGAATAAATGGCTCTGGCCATCCATCGTGCTTGGTGTAAGGCTCCGGGGGGCTTGATTTTTATTTTCTTTTCTGGATCGCCATTCAAAAACACAACGCAGAGTTCTACTAATTCACGATAATCTTCTCTTATAAAAGTTTTTTCCAATGCCGCTTTGTAATACCTTAAGATGGATAAAATTTGTTCATCAGGAATGTGCTTTCTAACGAAATCGATGCATGGTTCAATCTTATTCGAATCTATATTTTTCCAATTGTCTCTAGTTTTTTTAAAAAGTGGTATTTCTGGAAATCGAACATTTTGCTTAATTTTGGCTTCAAATACACTTTTAAGCACTAACTCATAAATATGATGACGACAAGCGAAAAGACCAGGTCTCTGCCCAAACTTTTCTCCAAAAGAGCACAAGCGCCATTAAAACGGCCAATGTTCGTTGATGTTGTATCACAACAGATTATTTGCACCTTGTCAATGAGATTCCAGTCATATAGAGCTGTTCTAATAGCTGTTTCTTGGTGTTTACCAGACGAACTCTCCAATTTTGGTACTGCAAGAAGTTGTTCCTTGTCGCTATAAGAAATTATAATTGGCAACCTCTCCTCTTTGGAGCTTCTCACGTCTAAGCCGGGTAAAAGTTTGCCATCCCAATGGACGGTTATGATATCAGGTACGTTGTTCTTAAAGTCACTTTTTATAGTTTCTGCACGTGATTTTCTCATTTGTGTACGAATTCGCTGAATGGAAGATTTATTTATTGCAAAATCGTCGCATTTCAGATCCAATGCCTCTAGGATAGCCTGAATAATATAGACAGAATCTCTTATACTTAGCTGGCACCTGTCTAAAACTGCGACTACCTTTGGTGTTATCAGATTTTTTCTTCCTCTTTTTGAACTGTCGCTCTGCAAACTTGTGCTTGCCTCTGGCTGGATTTCGTCGTCGTGGGAATATTGTGAATCTTCGGTATCAGAATTTAATATTTCTTCCACGTCTAAAACTTGTCTGCATTCAGCATATGATGTAGAAGTCGATGCAACTTCCGAAAATTCTTGTTGCCTTAATTTTCTTGTTTCTTCGAGTAATAACCTTTTTCTAGATCTTTCCTCTTTGTCTGCCAAGTTTTTATCTATGCCAGCAAAGCAACCCGGTCTACCCGGCTCTCTCTGTAGCTTCAAAAATGCTTTATCCTCTTCTATTTTGATAATTTGAAGGGCAGCAGCATGAGCAATATCAAATAGGTTATCAAGATCACTTTCAAAATTACTTTCACGGGTCCTATAAATATCGAGACTTTTCTTACAATTTTTTTGCAACTTTTTCCAAAGTGTATATTTATCTAAAAGCTTCTTGCACAGTTCGGAATTGCCTTTGTAGGAATTCTTGCCTTCCCCCAAAAAATTACACATTCTCTAATTACTAGATTTGCACTTTCTCTAAGATCGAGCTTGACTTCGCGCATATTGTAAAAAAGCACAGCGAGAACTTGTCTATTAGATGGTAGTTTAGCACCATTAATTTGATGACAAGGCATTCCGATGAGAAAAATTTTTTGTTTTCCACTTCGTAATTCGACGGACATTTTTTTAGTTAAGGCACCGAACTTTATAAAACACACTATTGAAATTGAAAATTGCCGCCGCAAACAATACATTAATTTGACAGTTGAGCAAAAAGGAGAATCACCTTTTTAGATAAACAAATATATATGAAAGCTTATTTTTTTGAAAGCAATGTAAACGATCGCAAGTCGCCACGGTTTACCATTCTTGTATCAATGTAAAATTTTTTCTGGTGGCTTCTTAGATTATTTAGAAACTTTTTAGCGGGTATGCGCAAAAAAAAATGACGTCCAAAAATAAGGGACACCCTAATGTACATACAAGTATATGAATTTAACTCTTGAACCATTATAGATAGTCATTTGAAATTTAAGCAGAATGTATACTACCCTGTCCGCACAACAAGTATAAATAATTAAAATTATAAATTAAAATGCACATGACCAAACTTATCTTTTGAACCGTTACAGATATACACTTGGAATTTAAACAGACTGTGTATTGCTACATCCGTAATAAAGGGTGTTTTTAATAGAGGTATAGAACTTTAAGTTGCAATAAAACAACGATGAATTATTCGATTGACATGAATTTTATTTATCCGAAAGATAATCTTGTGGCATTACATTTTAAATATGATTTCTGGCATATGACCGCCACGGCTGGTGCGGATGTAGTCCAATCTGGTCGTCCAATTTTCGATGACTTTTTCCAACACTTGTGGCCGTATATCGGCAAATGGTCAAGCGTTTGTGGCTTATCCGCATAGACCAATGACTTTACATAGCCCCACAGAAAGTAGTCTAGCGGTGTTAAATAACAAGATCTTGGAGGCCAATTCACAGGTCCAAAACGTGAAATTAGGCGTTCACCAAACGTGTCTTTCAATAAATCTATTGTGCCACGAGCTGTGTGACATGTTGCGTCGTCTTGTTGAAACCACACTTCCTGTATATCATGGTTATTCAATTCAGGAATAAAAAAGTTAGTAATCATGGCTCTATACCGATCACCATTGACTGTAACGTTCTGGCCACCATCGTTTTTGAAAAAGTACGGACCAATGATTCCACCAGCCCATAAAGCGCACCAAACAGTCAGTTTTTCTGGATGTAACCGTGTTTCGACATACACTTGAGGATTAACTTCACTCCAAATGCGGCAGTTTTGTTTGTTGACGTAGCCATTCAACCAGAAGTGCGCTTCATCGTTAAACAAAACTCGCTTATGAAAATCGGGAACAACGGTAATGTCGTTTTGGGCCCAAATTGCAATATTTGCAAGCGTTGTTCAGGCGTCAGTCTATTCATGATGAATTGCCAAACCGAACTGAGAATAAATCACTTGAGAGCTGTTAAATCGGTCACCATCTTGAAAAGTAATGCCAACTTAAAGGTCTATATAAAGAGTGTCTCCATAAATAACTTAATTTGACTCATATGCACTTATCTTTAAGCCATTACACATAGACGGTGTTGTAAAGTTGTAACTGTTGTAAAAATTAAAGGATGTCCCCATAGGTAATATTATTTGGGGATTATATGTGTTATAATAGTATTTTAAACTGTTATAGATAGACACTTGAAATTTAAACAAAGTTTGTATTACTGTGTCCCCAATAAAAGAATAAAAAATTAAAGATGACATATAGGTTCTTACAGGTTGTCCCAATGGGTAACTTAATTTTTATATATAGATATGCACTTAAAAATTTATTTTTATATATTTTTTTTTGTAGAGCAGTAATACTCAGGCAATTAATGCCCTTATTAACTGTGTTACTTCCTTTGGAAAGGAAGAGTATTAGATAAGACAGATGTTTAGTGTGATAGTAAAGCTTCGCTTATGGAAACACTGCAATTGCACGTTGTGACTATTTTTAGAACAGTGTTGTAAACGCCTCTGGTGTTATTTAGGCGAATTAGTTTGAAGCTAGCTTAGCCAATTTATAATTATTTTACTTCGCCGGCGATTTAGTGCTTGTGGTAATAAGGGCGAAAGAGGGTGATATGCATTATTAAAGAGAGATTAAGCATATCAAAAAATTGATGTTGTCACGGTTGGGTATTGAACTTGTGACCATTGCTTAGTAGTCAACATAGTATGTGTATTATATGCTCTCATTATTATGCTATAACAGCAAGTTTTAAAATTAAATGGTATCCCTATAAAAGTCGTATTTTGGTGCGAATGTCAATATCTTCTTGACAGTAATAGGCAGACGCTTATAACTTACATAGTCCTTACCTCTATGTCAGCTTTAATAAAAGGTAAATAAAACATTCATAGGTACCCTAAGTAATTATTTATATTTCATTTTCTTTGAAAATATAGTTTATCATCATCATCATCATAGTTTATCATCTTTTGTAACCAACTGAAAGAAGCCTATGAAAATCGATCCATAACAGACAAATAAAAATTCATTTAAAACCGATATGGGAACCCATTTATTACCGTTTGCATTTGACAATAGCCATAGTGAATGAATAAGATTTTATTAAGAGTGTAAAGCTTCCAACTGGGTTTTAATGCCCGTATTTCTGCTAGAAAAAAAAAACAAATAAAACTGCTTAGTTGATGGAAACTTTTTGTTGCTAGAAATTGTTTTACAATTTTTATTTGGCTGTTCTTGTACGCACTTGTGCGTTGAATATTTGTTCAATCTTCTTGTTGTTTATTTAACATAAAATACATATAAAGAATACTTATCTTGTATTTGTGTGTGTCTATTTCATTCTATTTATTTGATTAACTGATTGCCAAAAGGATAAAAATGTATTAGTCAACAATACAATTACTCTATTTACCTATTTACCAAGTTTATCTATTAATAATACCCTAGTTTTTAGGATATTATTCTAAGGGCGGTGTTAATTTAAAAGAAAATAAATATAATTTAATTGAGTGTTTCTTAAGATTTTATTCTTTTTCTTATCCATAGTAAATAAATTTCTATACTTTAAGCTTGCTACTAAGTGTAAAGTAGTATTTATTTTTTAGTTTTTGCAGCTACAACTAAATTTAACATTGGGGTAGAGTTAGAGGACTTTATGCAGAGGTTTTTATACTTAAAAACAAAAAATGTGGCAGTAGGCCAACTTTTACCATCTTTAGTTTTAAAACATTTAAGGTTTTTTTTAATTATTTATTATTATTTTTTTAATGGATTTTCCAATAGAACCCAGCCAATGTTGAGAGTCTGTGCGGGTCATGTTGCTTGGCCAGCGACTGTCAACTCAGTTTTGTGTTATTCTGTCAATAACAATCAACACGGATAAGGCGGCGAAAATCATTTTTTATGATTACCGATTTCAAAGTTATATTATTAATTTGAAAGTAAATACCAGTATATTACCAATTTCGTTTATAATCAATTTAAAAAAATTCCAAAAAAATGTCCAGATACTATATCTCTAGACATATACGAGATATGCTTTAAACCAAGAGCCTCCACGCAAACCCCTAAGGGTCTGTGAGCACATACTTTGCTTTAATTGCCTTTGCTTTAAACACATAGACAACAGCGGCTATACCGCTATATGACTACAAATGACGTTAGCTACAATCGTCGCCGTGAAGTCAGTTACTGAATTATATTCAAGACGACAGCTACAGACATCAAAACTTTGATAAGGTTGAAGAAATATACATATATTTAAAAAAAAAAAAAAAAAAAAAAATTTGTATTTTTAAATTTGTGAAATTTTCTTCTGTTGAATAAAATAAAATGGTCGTGTAGCTATGTAGCTATGATGTCGTCAAAATAATCGTTGTAGTCGGTAGTTTGCTGTCATCTATGTGTTTACTGCAGTAGTTATTTTAGACAGTTATTTTAGAAATAATTTTTATATTAATTAATCTAATATTGAGTAACATGATGTTTTTCTTGGTAGGATCCGCCAAAAGTAAAATGGTTCCTAACACTCAAGTAGACGATTTGATAAATAGTTTTTTTCCTTAGATTTAAGTTAAGAGGACCAAAACAATTTAACAAAAATACATTGGAAATCTGTACAGAAAAAAATATGTTTGTAAATTTTTTGTGTTCACAAATTTTGCACAAAAAAGGAGAGGTTCCAGACTACCAAAAGGTTCAAGTCTTTTTTTAACGTGGATTGAACGCAAGGAGTTATGCTCCACTAACTAGGAGATTTTAGTCGTTTTTTATAAAAACAAGATTAAAAATTTCTGAAAGACACTTTATTTCATAGCACATTTTTTAAAATTAAACATTTTGTAACTTATAAATTATCTTAGAAAATCTTAATTTAAAAATTAAGATTTCCTAATTTAAAAATTAAGATTTTCTAAGAAAAAGTCCACTTTGAAATACAATCAGATTTTTTTGGTTCTCAGATTCACTGGTAATCACTTTCAAATGAGTAATATAATTTTCAAATGGGTAACCATCAAAATTTGGCATTTGAAAGTTTGGCATTTTCTGACATATTTTAGGTTAAAAAATTAACTAAAAATGAAAATGTATTTTTAACCAGGTCGATATTTACACCTTATAGCAAAAATTTAAGATCGAAGTCCCACCACCTACTAAACAAAGAAAAAACGCCTAAAAAATTCCAATCAAAAGAAGGTTTGCAAATGGTTAAATTTTTAAGGGCCGATGTTGATTTTGAATAGAACACAAATTATTTAGGAAATTATTGTAATTTCTATTTATTTTGATAATATTGGTATGGTTCAATTATGTGTGGAACAAAATATCGGCGAAATGGCCGCCGCGACCTCGGCTGCACACCACCATCCAATGCTCAAAATTTTCGACTACGCTGTCGAATAATTGAGGTTCTATGTTAATGTGCCGAATTATCTCATTCTTTAGCTCCTGAATTGTTGCTTGTTTATCTACGTATACCTTTTCTTTCTAATAACCCCAAAAAAAGTCCAATGGTGTCAAATCACATGATCTTGGCGTAATTAACATCACCACCACGTGAGATAACACGGCCACTGAATTTGTCGCGCAAAAGAGCCATTGTTTCGTTAGCTGTGTGGCAAGTGGCACCGTCATGTTAAAACCACATATCGTCTATATCTTCCAATTTCGGCCATAAAAAGTTCGTTATCATCTCACGATAGCGAGCAGCATTCACAGTAACTGTCTGACCGGCCTCATTTTGGAAAAAATACGGCCCGATGATGCCGCCAGCCGATAAACCGCAACAAACAGTCGCGTTTTGTGGGTGCATTGGTTTTACGACAATCACTCTTGGATGATCATTCGCCCAAATGTGGCAATGCTGCTTATTGACGAATCAAGTGAGGGGAAAATGTGCCCCATCACTGAAGATGATTTTCTTCGAAAATTTATCATATCTTGCCGCGTTGCTCGATTGTGTATCTTTTCATGGTTCAAATTGAGTTAGTCTGAAAATGAGAAATGTCAAATTAAACGCAGAAAAAACTTGACGTTTAGATGTAGTTCACATTCAACATCGGCCCTTAAAATTTAACCAAATAATCCGCAATCCAAATATCCCCACAGAGGCAACATAACACGCGCTGTTGTTTGAATTTTAGGTAGCTATAGAATAGTCCCATGCAAAGTTCTAACAGACATAAAACCATGTTTTGTAAATGTACTATTCTCACGATAAACAAATTTTGGTTAAAATTTCATCATCATGAAATGGTTACGATGTAGAAAATAAAATGCAACATGGTTGATTTTAACTATACTTCAAACCACAGCCAAAGTTTTATAAATATTCCAAAATAATAATTTTTTAACCATATTATATTAATAATAAACAAAATATGTTAAAATTTTTCATAAAGAAGAAAGAACATTATTTTTTTACGTCATTGCATTTTAGTGATTTAAAAAAAATAATAAAAAATGGTAAACAATAGTTTTGGGAATTTATACACATATTTAATTATTTATTATTTTATTATATTTTATTTTATTATTAGTAATATACAGTAATAATAATTGTTTGCTATTTTATGTACTAAGGTTATCATTATGTTTTTTTATATAAAATCATTTATCAATAAAATAATAAGTAAAAGAGTATTTTATTATGAAAAATTTAGGAAAACTAGCCTATTCCATATAGCG
Source organism: Phasia obesa (assembly GCA_949628195.1). Classification (NCBI taxonomy): domain Eukaryota; kingdom Metazoa; phylum Arthropoda; class Insecta; order Diptera; family Tachinidae; genus Phasia; species Phasia obesa. The sequence goes on along the minus strand of OX451218.1, from coordinate 105,078,635 downwards.
ATTCATAGTTTTTAATCATATTATGATTATTAAATTTAACCAAAAAATGTTTATATTCGTTGATAATATACAAAATTATCTGAAAGAAAATCTTGTGGCATTACATTTTAAATATGATTTCTGTTATATGACCGCCACGGCTGGCGCGGATGTACTCCAATCTGTACGTCCAATATTCGATGACTTTTTCCAACATTTGTGGCCGTATATCGGCAATAACACGGCGAATGTTGTCTTCCAAATGGTCAAGCGTTTGTGGCTTATCCGCATAGACCAATGACTTTACATAGCCCTGCAGAAAGTAGTCTAGCGGTGTTAAATCACAAGATCTTGGAGGCCAATTCACAGGTCCAAACGTGAAATTGCACAATTTGCAAGCACTATTTGCACTATTTGCAAGCGTTGTTCAGGCGTAAGTCTATTCACGATGAATTGCCAAACCAAACTGAGAATAAATCACTTGACAGCTGTTAAATCGGTCGCCATCTTGAAAAGTAATGTCAACTTAAAGTTCTATACCTCTATAAAAAACACCCTTTATTACGGCCATATTTTATTATGATAAGTTTATATTCCAACAAATATTGGTCATTTGTCAATACTGGGTTGACAATAATATGGCTCTAGCAACATTGTTGTTATTATATTTAATAATAATGTGGTTCATATACAATCATATTCATATTAATCACAATATGTTGTTCTTAGGTTATGGTTATCTCAACCATGTTTTTTCTTTGAGTGTAGGCATTTTAAATAAAACAACAAAAACATTCATACTTCTTGAACAACTTTCAACATCGACCCGCCCTTTCTGAAAAACCTTTTACACAAGTATACCACATAATTTAAATTGAAAAAAAAAAACTAAAAATTCCTTTGCATAAAAAAAATATCAGCCATTGCCAATTGTCTAAAGTAGATATAAAAATTATACGTTTCAGTTGCCAACACTGATTACAAATTGAATGTCAAACTAATGTCCTCCTAGATAAACCCACATCACATCAGGTTAACTTTTCAAAATAAGTTTACTATAATTATGTATGTTGTTTTACACAAAGTACAATAAAATTAGTTTATTGTTGTCCACACGTGCATATAATCACACAGATATAAATAAAATGCTTCAGGTATGTATCTGTTTGTTTTTTTGTTGGTTTGTTTGTTTGCATTTACATTCAGATACTTTTTCATGTTTATATTAAATTTAATGCAAATGCTTGGTCAACATATGGCCTGGTATAACAGCAACCAAAATTGCATAAATGTGCTTTAAGAGTATACATGGGTTTGTAAACAACATTACAAATACACATAAACAACGGATCATTTGAATAATTTGCAGTTAAGCTTAAAAACTTCTGTTTAAAGGGCGTAAGATGAAGAAACCCATTTAGACCAACAAGTGTTGAGCAGAACCAACAAAAAAAAAAGGAACAAGGAAAGGGAGAAGCACCATACAACTGCATATACTTACATAAAGCAGAAGTGAAAAGAAAAAGAAATTAAAATTATTACAGTTTGTTTCATAAATCTCTTTCGTTTAAGCAGCAAATGTATGTACATAAATATTTTTATAATTTGTTCTGCATAAATTTTTAAAATAATGTGGGAGCACATGCATAAAGCACACACATGTAAACCAAGACTCCTTGGTTAGCACATACATATGTAGTTGAAGGGTACAATCTATTTCTTTTTCATTTTATTTCCTTCTTTTCATTTTTCGGCCATAACTCAAATTTGAAGTTTTCAACGCAAAATTGTTGCAAATTTGCAAAATAATGAAACATATTAAGACTTCCTTGTAGTTCCGAAGAATGTGCTGCAATATTTGCTAATTTTTGTAAGTGATACATATCTGCGTGGACTGTTCTACAGACTCTTTATAATTTATTTATTTTTAGAAAGTCCTATAACAAATTGAATTTGGCTAAAAAATCATCTTTTCTTATGAGGCGCATTATCATCGAGGCGGCGTAAACAAACAAAAGTCACTGTCGAAATGTTAATGCATCCACAGAGTGTAATATTTTAGAACGGATTTTAAAAAGGTAGCGTCTAGGCCAATTTTTTCAAAAATGCTCCTGAAAACGCCATTTCTGTTAACGACAAGAGTTACAAGGCCATTAATAGGGACTTTGCGGATCCAAAATTTCCATAACGTCAGTGTATAACGGTCTACCTATAATCTCATTCGTGAGATAGAACCAAAAACTGAGTGGTTAATTTTTCTTTATATAAAAACCTAAGTTGGGTCACGATGCACAGTGGCTGAAAATCGTTTTTCGTTGGCCAAAATTCTGTAACTTTTGAACCGATCAAAATATTGAAATAATTTTTTTTTAATGGATAGATATTTAGCTCAGCTTGATTCAGTTTTAATTACATTAAAATTGATTGAGGACTTTTTAAGGAATTCGAGGTCAAAGTTGAACATTTTAATTTTTTTAACTTTCAGAGTGAAATATGGGTTTATTCTGTGTGTAACATAGTAAAATATCCCTCTAAGATCCAAAAAAGTATATATATTCTTGATCAGTGATGAAATCTAAGACGATATAGCTATGTCCGTCTGTCCATACGTCCATACGTCCGTCTGTCCATCCGGCCGTCCGTCCATTCGCCTGTCTGTATGAACACGATTCAGTCTAAACGAAAAGAGCTAGACCCTTGAAATTTGGTACATATATATCTTGAAGGATAGGGCAGGCTAAGTTCGTAAATGGGCCAAATCGGACCAGGGGGAAAAAAATTCCCCTAAGAAGAACTAAACCAACCCCTGAAAAACTGCACATTTTTACAAGTTTTTTTGTAAATTTGTTAAGCAAATGAAACATTTTTATGTCAAAGAAGGTTCAAGGTCTTTACCCTGGAGCCAGAAAATCATAAAAATTTATTTTTGGACCCCGCCCCCTTTTTGTGGGCGTTTATATAGCATATTATATGAAAAATAGTGTCAATAATTAACAAATTGTATTACCTAAGCCTAGATTGCATAAAAAATTAATTTTTAAGCTTTCATGACGAATGGAAAATGTACTCGGATCTTCTGCGCTACCTTCACCTCACCCCCCCCCCAAAAAAAAAAAAATTTTTTGGTTAAGCAACAAGAAAATATAATTTTTATTAATTTGACTTAAATATTAATTGCAAATATTCCATATTTTGTTCTGTGCTATTTCTGTTCTTTAGTAGTTTTTTAGCTTCTTCATCTAAATCCCGATGGTCCACTTTCCATTGATTTCGAATACTGGATATGAACGGATCTGACGTTGCCAATAATATATTAAATAGATCTTCATTTGTTGAATTCCGTGAAATTTTCCTAGTATTGTGCTCTCTATAAAATATGTAATCCTTGTTCCTTTTTTCCTGAGCCTCCTCTGATAGATCTCCAAGTGGCACCAAATGATATTTAATGACATCTTCACCAGGATTTTGTGAACTGTTGCAGACATATTTCTCCATGGGTAGTTAGTTGCATATATTTTTGCAGTTTCCTTAGCATAATCTCCAAATTTTCTACAGTCAATTTCTTCATTGCACTCAAGTACTTCTAGTATTATTTTAAATCTGAAAATAAGGTTGAAATCCACTCCTGTTATTTCAGATGCTGTTTCTGGATCTGAAAAGAATCTTCTTGCGGTATTGCCATCATTTGTATTGCCTGACCCTTGTTTTGGCTGATCTATAATCAGTCCACGTTTGCGATATTCATCTTGAACATGTTTCTTTTTTGAACTTCTTAACTCTTTGTTGGACACGTTGTTTCTTATTGATCCTGAAGACCCGAAATCCAAAACATAACTGATTTTTAGTATGTGTTCCATAAGTCGTATTCTTGCGTGTAGTGGTGATAATCCAAATTCATATGCATCGGTATTATCTAATGATTTTGCTGGGACTTGGTTTAATTGGGTTGATGTTGCTTGGCATATAATGCAGCTGGATGCAGCCTTCGTGTTAGTCAAAGCCTGACCCACTTTTCCATCTATCATTGTCAGGACTAACTGGTAGCTTACTTCAATTTGCTGCCCATCTAACTGTAATTGTAATGGCTGTAGTGCTGTAATTTGGGCCTTGATATCACTAATTTCTTTATTAATAACATCATTTGTTTCTTTTTTGAATTGAAATTTGATTGGCCTGCAGTATTTCGTAGAAGATGGTGTCTCATTTTTCCAAATATCCATTGTTTGCGTTGTACAAGTCGAAGGCTCTGAATCTTCCAAAATCTTTTTCAATCGCAATGGTACAAATGATACCATGAACATATCTGAGTCAGAAATATTTTCACATACAGCTTGTTTATATTGTTTTTGTCCCGAAGAACCATCACATCCCCATTTACAAAAAAGAATTAACTTTGTGTTTCCGTATTTCTTCAACTCATTTCCTTTTATTGATTGCAGCAAGCGTGCGGCTGTGTGATCAAGTAGAGATTGTAGTTGTACCTCTGCCGAAATTGGTGTGATTGTAATAGTGTCCTTTGATGGCAAACATTCCATTTTAGCAGCGGTTATGTGATGATATGCTGGATATATATTTGAGCCTTTTTCAATCGCACGCTGTCTGAGTTTAATATATTGCTGTTTTGTTAATTTCAAATCCAGAAATAATGCTAATGCCTCCTCATTTGTGTACTGTATTGCATCATTCGGAGTTGGTATACTTTTAAGAATCCGTTTTGTTCTCGGTGGACTAGCTTTAACAACTTTTTCAATGATATCCACTTTTGTAAATTGGTGCTGTGATCGTAATTGATGTAGGAAAGATTCTTTTATATTTGTAGAACCAAAGGCATCGTTAATATCTTTAAGCTTCCGCCTCTTAGATCTATCGCTGCAATTGTCCACTAATGATTTGCGTTGTCTTCCAGCCTTATCTTGCTTTGCTGTTTCTGCAGCGACAGTAAGTTGACCTTCTAACCACTTTGCACTTTTTATATAAAATTTTTGTTTACTGTACATAACTTCTTTGTAGCGTTTTTTTAGTGCTTTGACGAAATTATATAATTGCTCTTGCATTTCGGTGCTACACGAATTTAAGTTTAATTTTATTTTAACGTAACTAAGAACATCTTCCTGATTTTTGTTTCTAAAATACACTTCGGCCAGTTCTTTATAACTGAAGCTCTCCATTTTCTTTTGAATATTTTTATTTGCGTTTGTTATGTTTTATCCGTACACTTAAAGGATTAAGTTATTACTGAGTAATCCCTTAACGAATCCGTACTGTTATAAATTTTTAGATACATGTTCTTCACACACTGATCTTAAATTTCATAGCAGGTAGCGCTTAAATTGAACAAAACTGCACTCATGCGTCAATATGGGGTTGTTTTTTAACTTTAGTGGTTTAATGTCGCAATTATGACTTTGATTGACCCTAACATTTGATAACAGGTAAATTTAGAAAGAGATCATATGCTTCCTGTAGAGCCCATTGTGATAATTTTATTACTTAGTTTTTGCTGATCAAAACAAAGCCATAAAACCCTTTCGAAGGTATTATATTTATTTTTTTAGTTATACGTAGCCAAAAATAAAAAAAAATAAGGCAAAAAAGTGACAATTTAATACACCAGAATATATGAATTTTTTTCGAGTAATTTCATTAAAATGAAAAAAGTGTTCTACAGGCGGCTCGTGGCGGGTGCAAAAGTATATATAGCCTTAAAGAGGACACTTTCACCTTTCTCGTGGTTGTATACGTTTCTTGTTCCCTTTTGTTCCCTAGAAGTTCTATTCCACTAAAGTTTAAATTTGAGGAAAATATAGTAGTTTCATAAATATTTCATAACGCCCCTAATATTAAACGCTAGAGCTGTGTCTACTTACAACAACTAAAGACAATAATCCTACCAACATTATAAAAAAAACCGCAGACCATTATCGATGATAGCTTGCGAGTAGTAACCATTTAATTTTGATAAAAAACCAAAGAAAAACACCTTTTTCTGAAATTATAAAAAAAGTTGAGTTTGACAGCATGCCACGCCCACAATTATCAATATTTTAACATAATTTTTTGGCTACCTTAATTTGGATATATTAACTACAAAATGACGTAAAAATTTTAAAAATCGGTGACAAAAAAAAAATTTACTTTTGGCCAACGAAAAACGATTTTCAGCCACTGTGCGATGGAGATTTCAAAGTAAGTTACCAAATCGGTACAGCCGTTCTTTAATGATGGGATTTTACTAACGAACGTCATTTGATTTTATTTATATAGATTATCAGTAATAAGATGAAAAATACTCTGCAAAGTTATTACTTTAGCCATTTTTGGTAAAGCCCATGTATATAATACTTTTTTTAGGTTCCTTACCCAAATGGTTAAAAACGTAACCCTATTGTAACCCGTTTGTCTGTCTGTCAGCGCCTTTTATCTCTGGAAATTTTCACACAAGATGTATAACTGTTGCCGCTATAGCAATAAATACTAAAACGCTTATAGGGTGTTCCGATAGAGACGTGTTATTCACGTATAGGCGTTTCTATCTTTAACTGTAGGAGGCATACACTTAAAATTTACAAACAGTAATCGCTATATAAACAGGTATAAAAAAATAAACCTAAAAATTAAAGGGTGTTCCGAAAGTGACATGTTATTTACGCCGATTTCTTTAAAATTTGGAGACAGTAATTAAAACTATGTTCGCTTTTTAAGCAATTATACAAAATTAAACCTAAAAATGAAAGTGTGTTCCGATATTGACGTGATTTGCATGTATAACTCCTTATTTTTTGAACCGTAATAGGTAGACTCTTCTAATTTGTACAGAAGATGTGTTGCATTGGCCACTAGACAATTACTAAAAATTAAAGGGTGTTTCGACAGTGACATGTTTTTACGTATAGTGACTTATTTTTTTAATCGTTATAGGTAGACTCTTGATATATTCATAGAAAGAGAATTGCCATGGCTGTTATATAAAATAACAAAATTAATAGGTGTTCCGACAGATAGATGATTTGTACATAAAAAGCCTTATTTTTTTAACCGCAATAGGAAAAGTGTTGCAATGTTTACAGTAGATGTTGTACTTTGGCTGCTGTAACAATTACTAATAACTAAAGAGTGATTCATCATTACCTTATTTTTCGAACAGCAATAGGCAGGCGCCTGTTATTTTTATAGAAATTGTATTACCATGGCCACTATAACAACAATTACTAAAATTGTTCCAATAGTGATGCCGTTAATTTAATTTTAATATTAAAGTGTGCCCCATAAGATATGAAACAATTTACAACTTGCATTTTTAAAGTTGTAATAAACAGAGTACGGAACATTACGTGTGTGAGTCTAACTTGCACCTGACTGATTTAAATAATTTTTAATTCAATGACATAAAATTTTTATTAAATAATTATATCCAAAAATTCATATAAAAGTAAAGAAAAAAATTATTTATTACACAATGGCAGAATATAATGCACTTTCTGTGCCGCTACACACTTTTTCAAAATTATTTGTGTTTTTCCGATCAGCTATTTAACAACATTTGTATTTTTTATTGTTGTTTTAATTAACTCATTACTTAAAAAATATAATAAATAAATTAATTTCAATTTAATTAAATTATTTTATAAAATTTTATTTTCAAATATTCTAATACTAAAGACATCTCAATTAGTGCTGGCAATTTCTACGACTTTAAATTACTCGATACAACTCAATACTTTTCAATTGGGTACTCAATATTACTCAATACTTCCGTCTACATACTAGCAGAGGAAATTTATCGTCGTAGTTGTCAAATATTTTATAAATTTATTTCTACAAATACTACCGTAAAAGTATCGATTAACTACTTTTGTGTATTGACTACCCAAAAAAATTATCGAGTACACGGTACCCACTACTCAATACTTTGCCAGCACTAATTTCAATACAGTAAAATACATTTTATAAAATAAAACATCTTTGCCAGGATTTTAATAAGATTTTTGTAGGATTTTAATTCTGGTATCATTGTTATTTGGCAACATAAATGTTTTTGTAGGATATATTTCTGGTTGCATTGTTATTTAACGCTCAAGTCTGTCTGAAATTAAAAAAATATTAATTGCATTCAAATTACTACTCCTATCTTTGACTTTCTATTGCCTTTGAGAATGGCCCTTTATGTTTATTTATTATCACTATTTCAGTATCAATATTTTATGCGAGCACTTGTAGTTGTACCAACAAAAAAAATATGTTTTTATGCCAATAAGAATATTGTGTATGTACTCGTATGTGGTTAAACCTTTGGCCATAACATTTCAAAAACAACTCTATTCTTACTACAATATATACATATATCCAGTTCCAGATATTTATATACATTGTATATTTTCTACTACATTTTAACATGTCAAAACCAACTTAAACCATAAAATAATAACCAAAACAGTGTAACCGACACACAACAACTGCACAAGTTGTATTAATACTAGTATTAGCTGAATAAAAATTGTCTATCATAAACACCTGCAGGCAGGTAAATGGGAAAAATGTTTGGTTAAATTATGCAAAACATTGTAATTTGACACATGAAACAAGAATATTTAAAACAACACAGTCAAATGTATGTAATTTGACTGCAAATAATTTGTACATTGAGTTCTAACCTGAGTGGAATTCTAATATGAGAAATTTGTAATTTGTGTGCGATTAATGTAATAACTGCATTAAAAAGTCATTTGCTTTTACAAAGTATTGCATATAAGTATAATTAAAAAAAAGTTGTTTAACATGAAGTATTACTAATGAAACTACTGATTTTACTTTTTTTCTCATAACGTCTATCATTTAAATGTATTAAAATGACAAAAAATTTGTATGCGTGCATTACTACCCCACCCCATTGTTAAAAAATGTGTTATTTTTATTAATGTATTTATTTAATTATTTACTCAATTATTTGCTATTAGTTATTCTAATAACATCTTATAGCTAACACAGAAAAATTTACTTATAGCAATTTTATAAATATCAAACAATAAATAAATAATTTTTATAGCAGTTGCAGTGTCATCTCTTGCGATTTCGCCTATATTCGCACATCTATAGCGAAAGTACTTTTTCAGAACAATCATATCACTTATTATGGAATCACTTATTATGGAAGCCCAAGTCAACTAAGCTCTAACTGCTAAACGTAAACAAGGGCGTAAGGCGTAAAATAACTGTCAAAAATTTTCATGTACACCCAATTCTGTTTTTACACGGTTTTGATTTAACACGGTTTGACAATAAAAAAAAATATTTTTTTTTATTATTGTTGCTATACAAGCATCCAATGGCCTAACGGTACCTAATTCCACAAGTGCTTTTTTCAATATTTTTTGAACAAACGCAAAGCATATGCAAAGCATATTTAGTAATTTAAATGTTCTAAGAACGTGATCATTGAAAGGCTATACGTAAAATTTACGTGGTGTTAGTGGTAATCGTTTAATTTGCGTACGTCAATAATACGTGGCGTTAGTAATAAGAGTATAAATTTGTAGAAGTATTTTATGTAATAAATAATAAAGGCAAGGAAAACCCCTAAAAATTCCAAGCGTGGATTCAACTGTGAAGGTGTTGCGGCGCTACCAACTTCTAGCGACTTTAACGACATCAGCTACATTAGTGTTAAAGAGGAGAAGAAGCATTTTGAGAGCCACTACAGTTTCGCTGATAAGAATTGGTGTCCCCTGCAACAGATGAAAATTACATCGAAAAATGGCAGAGGCTTAGAATATACATTGCACTTCCGCTAAAAAATCAAGTAGTTTATTAACACACAAATAATTTTTTTGAACTCAGGCATGTTCGTTTAATTCTTATTATTTTTTATACATATTTTAATGTAGGGGAATATCGAAGCCGACCACTTTCTTTTCGCCCCTTCTGTTCGAAATATAATTTTGTTTGTGATAAGGAATTGCAACATTTTGAAATCGAAAGATGTTCGTAAACTTTAAATAAATTTCCTTTTCCGAAAGTTTCCGGAAGTAATATCATCTAAAAAATAGCCAACAAATTCGCCAAAAAGTCGCCATGTCACCAAATCAAAAATTTGATGGCCAAATAAGATTAAAAATCGCCACGTTTGGCGAGAAATTGCCATATCTGACAACCCTGCTTACGACGAACCCTTGGAGGTGAAAATGTGCCTTATCACTGAAGATGATATTCTTCAAACATTTATCAGTTTCAGTTCTTGATTCAATTGCACCTTGTAAGCCTGTAAATGCAAGTCTTTTTGCATAATGTTCATCAACGATAAGCCTGAGAGCTGCAATTGTTGGGAACGACGACGAGTTGAGGTGGACGGCTCTTCACCATACTATCGCAAACAGCAGCAATATTTTCTCCAGTACGAGCTGTACGAGCATGCACTGGTGTTTTTTTTAACGTATTGCTTGATTGTGTACCTTTGAGGTAGTCTGAAATTGAGAAATGTCAAATTAAATGCAGAAAAAACTTGATGCTTAGGTGTGGTTGACATTCAACATCGGCCCTTAAAATTTAACCACCCAATGCAAGTAAGCAATATGACCTGATTTTGAATCACGTAAATATAAAAAAACCAATGGGTCAATTTATTAAAAAAAATAATATTTTTTATCTATCAGATTACTAATTTTTTATATACACAAAAAAACAAAAAAATAGTTTTGCTTATAAATAAATTTCATACCACTTCAGTTTTGGGGAATTACGTTTTTTTTTTAGTTTGACTTTTTGAAATTTCGATCAACAAATTGATTTTTACGAAGAACAAAAACTAGAACAAACACCACTACCACAGGTATTGCAAATGCTAAATACTTGTGAATTGAATTATGCATGATGAAGTGAACTCGTACTCATGCTTACATGCCACCACTAAAGAAAGGAAGTTGTTGACACGAGTACAAATTTGTTTCCTTTTTTAGGAGAACAGCAATAAGTGGTGGCAAGAACTGCACTAGTTATTATAATTGTTTCTCATGCATTGAGACATAATAGTAATACAAGTACGATACTTCAGATATGCATAAGTATTGTTAAAGAAAGTTTAATTTAAAATTGCATGCTCGAAGTAAAAGGATGAATGTAAAAATTATTGAAAAGTTTGTAAAAATACAACCGGAAATTCAAATCCTTTTGTTATAAAAATATAGTGTAAAAGTCAGTGGAACATAAAATATTGTTTATTAAGATAAAAAATGTTTTAAGAATACTTACTGCCTGTCCCACAATGTCGCAAGGAATCGTTCATTTACACAATTGCATTTGTAGTAAAACAAAAACAAAATTTTTGAAATTGCATTTGTTTTAAATGTAATAGTGCTAACCTTTTTACTAGTTTGCAGATAACATTCAGAGTATTTGGCGGGAATGGAACCCCCGGTCTGAGGGTTATTTGTGCAAAGTTTCAATACTCTACCTATTGTAGTTCTTTAGGTACATAATAACAATTTTTTACTTTGTATGTGAGGTACCACTCCCTCTGTCTCAATCTAGTCTGTATCTTCCTAGACTATGTACTTTAGTATGAGGGATACTTTTGCAAAGTTTCAGTACTCTACCTATTGTAGTTCTCTAGGTACACGAATATAATTTTTTACTTTGTATAGGAGTTACCACGCCCACCGTCTCAATCCAGTCTGTTTTTTGTTAAACAATGAACATTAGTGTGAACGTTACTTGTGCGAAGTTTCGCGACTCTGGACGATAATAATTTTTCACATTGTATAGGAGGTACCACGCCCACCATTTCAAACCAGCCAGTGTTACGCAAAACTATGTATATTTATAAGGGGGTTACTGGTGCAACATTTCAAAGTGCCACCTATTATAGTCCTTTAGATACTTAAAAAGTGGGCGTAGTCAGTTTTTCTTTCCGTAAAAACCTTAGTTTTATTATAATGAATATTTACCACAAAATTTGCCAAAATTGGTGCAGTCGTTCTTAAGTGATACGAGTACCAAAGAACGACATTTGATTTTATTTCTATAGATTAGTGAAAAAGTGCAAGAATATTCCTATCGGGCCAGTCTGGAAAATGGGACGAAGTCACAAACCTGTGCTCAGATGCCTAAAAGATGTTGAAAACTAAGGAAAGAAATATAAAGAAAAGATTCCCACCGTTTAACTACAATCGAAAAGAGAAAAAATTTGAGAAATCTTATACGTATGTCACTGTCGTAACACGCTTTAATATTTAATAATTGTTATAGCCGCAGATTTTTTGTAAAATTTGCAAAAGTCAACCTATTAAGGGTAAAAAAATAAGGCCACATACGAGGAAATCACGTCACATGGAACACCCTTTAATTTTTACCATTTGTAATAGATGCTATAGATACAATTTCTGTGAAAATTTCAAGAGTCTCCTATTACGATTAAAAAATAAGGCCATATACGTGAAAAAAATGTCACTGTTGGAACACTCTTTAATTTTTAATAATTTCTATAGAGGCCATGGCAACACATCTTCTGTAAAAATTTCAAGAGTATACCTATTATGGTTCAAAAATTAGGCCCCATATACATACATGAAAATCACGTCATTGTCGGAACACCCTATAATTTTTGGATTTATTTTTTTTATAGTTGCTTATATAGCAAACATAGTTATAATTATTGTGTGTAAATTTTAAATGCCTGCCTCCTACAGTTCAAGAAATAAAGACATATAAACGAATAACACGTCACTTTCGGAACACCATATAAGTTTTAGTATTTGTTGTTATAGCGGTCATAAAACTCGTGTGAAAATTTCAAGAGTCTACCTTTAACGGTTCCAGAGATAGAGGGCGCTGACGGACGGACAGACAATAGGGTTACGTTTTTAACCTTTGGGTACAGCACCCTGAAAAGATGTGCCCTACTTAACACATCAATTTAAATGTTTCCAAACAATTTATACAGAGTATATATAGTCATTGTTTTATTTAGAAAAACGTTTACACCTATTTACATCGTTACACCAAATATTTATCACTAAAAATGTAATTTTTACATCAGCATAATTGGGCACAATTATTTTAACTTTATCATCTGACTAAGTGCTCTTCTTACATTTTAACAAGATAAGTTCTCTAAATAATAATATTATACTTGTGGTTATAAACCATTATTTACATTATTTACATTAATAAAGTAATGTTTACTATCAATTTACGTTAAGCCCCTTAAATGTTTTAGCAAATTTTCCTTAGAGAAACTAAATTACATTGCAGTAAAGGAGGTCAGATATGACACGTAAAATACTCTACAATTGCAGAGTATTTCTTTTAACATAAATATGATGATATAATATTTAATACAACAAATCTGGAGTGGCCTATACTCAACTTTACCGTACCCAATGGAAATAGATTTGTTTATGGATATATTACATAAATAATATAAGTTCAAAGTATATTCGAAATAACAAAATTATTTATACAGCTCTTCATCTCAATAAACCAAAGGCACATACTGAATTTCATATTGATATGTCATACGGTATGACCTGTAGAGCGTTTACAAAATTTGGGAGTAAGTAAATTACCCCTTGCCTCTTCTAGAATATGCCCAAAATTTACTCAACTCTTCATCTCCATATACCAAAGGCACATGTAATTTTTGTTTTAATATGTCATACGGTATGACCTGTACAAACTTCACAAAAATAGTGGCATACACACCCACCCAAAGCCATCATCGCCAAAATAGCCAAAATGAATTACGGAGACCTCAAAACGTATAAATCCGTCGAAATCCTGACCTCGATTTTTTTCATGATAACTATACATTACCTTATACTACGTATGGTAAAGTAACAATAAAAATAAAGGTTAGTTAAAGAAGGAAACTTAAGGTATTACTCGAATTTATATTTTAATGCGGTTACGATTTTTTAAGGTATTGTTGACTAATTCTTGATCTTAAGGATGTCATCGCAGACGCCACTGCACCAATTTTTTCTTCATCAGAAAGAATTATTATTTTTTGTTGCCATCCCTGTTTTAAGAAAAATTTTGTTAATAGTTGCTCACAATCATAACGGAAACTTTTAAAACAATGCACAGCGGTTAAAAAACTTTTTACTTTGAAAATAATTCAGTAGCTCATGAACCAATAAAAATATATTAATAAAACGTCCCAGAGGCAAATCAGAGGCGTTTTCGAGAAGAGCTCAAAAATGGGTACCTTGGGCACATATTTTTTTTAATGACACCAGAAGTTTATGTATGTGTAATTCAAATGCTAATTTTTTTTAAATTTAAATAGTCCTATATCGATTTTGATGAAATATAACTTATTTTATTTTTATTATATCCACCTCTATGAATGACAAAAAACTTTTTAAAAACCAGTAAAGGTAAATTGACTTAAATAAAATATAATACTAATATTTTAACACGCTGTGTAATACGCATACTGTTGTCTATTTTCCCGCATTCATTTTTGTCGTAGTAGATTAAGATTATCTGCTCAACCCCGTTCCTAGTTTTTTTTAGATTACGCAGTGCAACAGTGACAAAAATAAACGGACTTGACAGTAATAGTTTGATTTTACTATCAAAGGGTAGTAAAACCGTTTGATGAAATTATTGACCAATTATTAATTCTAAAAATCAGTGGACCCTTCAAAAAAGGTGTCATCAGTTTTTGACGAATATCTATTCATATTAGGTGATACCGCTTAACTTTCTTCGGCAATATTGTAGCTGAGGCTTCGTTTAATAAATGATATTAACATTTTATGCCAAAAATAAATTATTTCTGCATTTTTTTAAGCAAATTATAAAATATTTTCTTACAGTGATCCTGTTTACTAACAATGCACAGTGGGGTAGAATCAAAATATTTTGGAAATAACTCAGCTTTTGTAAAGGGCTAGGACGATTGATCCAAAATTTAGCATGTTCATAGCAGAGAAGTATCTCATCTAAGTTTTGGTGAGATGGTGCCCACCGTCATAATTTAAGATTAGATACTCCTCTGCTATACTCATGCCAATGTTTGGATTGTCTGACTTATTTTGCAATATTGTAGCCACTGTAGAACTGAACAACTCTTGTGAACATACGAATACAATGTGAAATTTTTAGGAGTTCTTGTAAGTTATGCTGAAAAAAATTTAAAAAAAAATGAAATTTTAATTTTTTTGTTAAAAAAAAAGTGCAGTCTAAGAATTTAAAAGATAATCGTATTCTTTTTATTCAGACATCGAACTAGAAAAGAAAAATTGCCTTTGTAAGTCATACAAAGTCTTTTGTAAGTCATACAAAGTTCTGTGGAAAAAGCTGAAATTTTTTCGCCAATAGAATACAATACAGCGAATCCGTCTTTCTCGTCCATTCCAATTCTTTCAAATTCAAAATAATAATCACCCTGCTTGTTCATATTTTTTTGTTAAATGTTATTAGAGAAATATTTAAGGAAAGAAATTATATGTCACAAACAGCTACAGAAAACTCAATATCAAACAAAGTACAGAGTAGGAAACCATAATTACCCACATATTCAGGTACATGCTAAAACATTTACGGACCACATTTATATACTCTTAAACACATTTTATATCATTTATTAATACCTCATATAAATAAAGAAGCCTACATTACATGAATGTACATTAAGAAAAGACAGATAATAAAACATTTTTGTTATTTCCATACACACTCACTTACTGACTAAAATTTTGTCTCAAATACATTTACGTTAAAGTACAATTATTACCATCTGAATTTAAGCAAAATGCTGGCCAAGAAAAACATGCAAATAAATAAAAAAAATAAGCCAGAACATCCAAACAACAAGCACCTAACTCAGTACAACAACTAACACAATCAGTAACCTTAACACAGAGAAAATAAAATTTATGGCCATAAGCATGACGTCATAATCTAATTATAACAACAATTAAAAGTTCTACCCCACCACCACAGCAGTCTACGGACCTTTAATGAAACCCATGCCATTTATTGCCATCTACGATGGTGGCCAAAAGCAATTTTAGTAATGTCATCAAATAGCAAACAACAATTCAAATTTATGGGAAACGGAAATAAAAAAGGGCAAATAGAAATAAACGGAGAATAATAAAAGAAATAGTGGCGTATGATAAAAATTACTGAAGCATTTTTAGCTTTGCCAAAAAACAAGTAGACTTGATAAAAAACTGATAGCGGAAATTAAAAATTTTTCAAAATGAAATTATAATTAAAATAAACAGGAACTAATGACATTTGGAACAAAACAATTATGAGTTTATAAATTGAATGATCTGAGGTTTGTGTAAGTCATTTTTAGTTCAGAGGGAAAGGTATTGCTTTTAAAATAAGCAGTAAAATATAAAAATAATTAATTCTTAAAAATCTATAAAACTTTTTACTTTTTTTTAATGAACATTAATAAACTCGTAAAAAAAATTTTATATTAATTCAAAACGGCTTGAAGTTATTAGAAATAATTTAAAATTGTTTAGGTCTGTTTCATAACTTTCTTGCAGATACCAGCAAAAAGTGGAAAAAACAAATTCTGCAAAATTCCACTCCTAAATAAAATAAAGTAAATGAACGCTTTACTAGCAAAAAAAAAACTACAAGTAAACACCAGTGCTGTCACTTAAGCATTTAAAAATATATATTTTTTAATTCCTTGATTAAAAATACCATTTAATTGATTTGTCCTTATTTTCCTTTTTTAAATTCATATATAATTTTATTTCCTTTTAAGTCTCTTGTTCAGTGATTTTAATTAAAAGAGAACTTAAATCTAACGAGCTATTAAATAAATAATTTTATAATTAATGTTTATTGTACGCAGTTGATTATAGAAAAAAAAACACAATTATAACGACATTTAGGAACGACCATGTATAAACTTTATTTATTTCCCAAACTAAATTAATATTAAATGTACAAGTGCGCTTATGTTTAACAGTAACTACATTATTATATTTTATTACTACCAAAACTACTTGGCCTTTAATAAAAATGCATACAACGATTTAGAAAAGAAATAAGTAAGAAGTGGCAAGCAAACATTTTGAAATTGACTATTTACCAAGAACATAATTGCTATAGAAGTAGTGTTGCAAACACTACTCTCAACAATGACCTTAACATTCTTGAATACAAATAAGAATCATTCGTAGAAATATTAAACACAATAACTTTTAATGCATTAAAGATACCCTACAATTTAAGTATATAATTAAATTACACTTAAAATATAATATAAAATAACGCACAATAAAACAAAATAACTAACAACTTAATACAGCAAAAAAAAAATTAAATTAAATTAAATTAAATTAAAAATATGATAAAATAAAATAATATAACTTTATACAAAGAAAATAAAGAAATTAAAATAAAAAACAAAATCAAATTTATAATATTAATAAACAAAATAACATAAAGAAAAATAAAATATATATAATAAAATAAAAATATATATAATAAATATAAATAAAATAAAATAATTTTTAGGGTGCCCCGGTAGGCTAGTGGGTAGTGTGCTAGTCTATCAGTCTGGGGGTTGTGGGTTCGATTCCCACCAAAGAGTGAAGGTCTTTGTTACTAAGCTCAATAATTAAGTTAAAATATAATTTGTAATTGTATTGTAACATTTAATAAAAAAAAATAAATTAAACTAAATTAAAAAATAAAAAATGAAATAAAATAAAATAAAAAATAAGAAATAAGAAATAAAACAATAAATAATTTTAAAATATAACATAAATTTATTAATATAATAAACAAAATAAAATAAAGGAATATAAAATAAAATAAAATATTTATTAAAATAAAACTAATTAAAACAAAATAAAATAAAATGAAATAAGATAAAATAAAATAAAATAAAATTAAAAATATAATCAAATATTAAACTAAAATAAAATAAAATAAAACAATAAATTAAATTAAAAAATAAAAAACATTTGTTGTAAAAATTTTTCAAAATAACTTAATACAAAAGCAAATAAAATAAAAAACAAAAAATAAAATCAAATTTATAATATTAATAAACAAAACAACATAAAAAAATATAAAATAAATAAAATAAAATAAAATAAATTTAAATTAAATTAAGTTAAGTTAAAAAAGATAAAATCTAATAAAATAAAAAATCAAAATAAGATATAAATTTTAAAAAATATGAAATAAATTTAATATTATTAATAAACAAAATAAAATAGAGGAATGTAAAAAATATAAAAAAATATTAAAATAAAATAACATAACATAAAATAAAATAAAATAGAGTAAAATAAAATAAAATAAAGCAAAATAAAATTAAATTAAATAAAATAAATTAAAATAAAATAGAATAAAATAAAATAAAATAAATTAAAATAAAATAGAATAAAATAAAATAAAATAAAATAAAATAAAATGAAATTAATTAACATAATATAATATAACATAAAATAAAATAAGAAACATAATAAAATATAAAACTAAAATGATATAAAACAAGAAATAAAATAAAAAATAACATAAATTAAAAGAATAAGAAACATTTTTTGTAATAATTTTCCGCAAATTTTTTTCGATAAATTTATCGAAATTTTTTTGAAAATTTTTTTGTAAAAACGTTATCGAAAATTTGTTGTAAAACTTTATTAAAAATTTTATCGAATTTTTTTGAAAAATTTTAATCAAAAGTTTTTTGTAAAAATTTCACAGACAATTTATTGTAAAAGTTAGGGTCTTACTGCCCCTGGTTCCCAGTGGGCACCCTATGGGCCTTTAAAACAAATCAAAGCAGAAAAACCCTACCAACAGAAAAACAAACAAAAATCGCTACTCGCAGGAAGTTATAGATCCCCCGAGATCTCTATACACTCCATGCGATCTACTGGTCGCGGTCTAATATTTATTTAACAAAAAAAGCAAAAGAGAATCATTGCAAATAAAAACAACGTAAAAAATATATCTATGTGGGAGTGATTTTTTCTTACAACCTCGAATGGAAGGATCAGAATATTCCCTTGTCGAATTCCATTAGACAAATTTTCGAAACTTTACCGGACAGATTGGTGGGCTAAAATTTGCTGTATATCTTCCGGTGACTTCGCAAACTTGATTTCAACCCGAACTCAGACGGACTTCGCTTATTCAACTTCCTTATTCCATGTATAAGGTTTCAGAGTATATATAATTTATAGGTCGGAAATTAATATTGTAGAAATTACACACGGAATAACAAACTTATATACATATACCCAATTCCACCTGTGGTGAATAATATGAATATGATTTATTTAAAAAAAAATAAGAAAATGAGGAACAATATACAATTTTCTTTTACATTATGGATATAATTTAATACTATAGAATACAATACTATAAATGTTTTCCCTTTAGCGATTTTAGTATTTCAATCAACAATATCTGCCATATGCAGCGTATAATACGCATTCCCATTTTTTATTTCCAGCTGTTTATTTTTTCCGTCTAGATTTAAATCAATAACATTTAAACACACACTAGTAACACCTCTATGTTGCAAATGAAATGAGAAATTTATATTACCCTGTGGCAAATCTAGGGTGAGAAAAGTAAAGAAAACAAGCACTTTTCTGCGCGAGAATGTTGTAAAATAAAAATGTTGAAAAATAATGTTCATATGTTTCATTGAATAAATAAATAATGACTTGTACGGACAAGTTCAAGGATAAGAGCTCTTTAGTTGAGGAAACAAAACGGAATTGTTTATTATTTTTTAAATTACGAAAAAAACTTATGCTTGCAAGTCATATAATTAAATGAAAGAGTTGTTAAAATTAAGAAAAAATAAAAAGTTTTCTTATAAAACACAATAAAAATGTGGGCTTTAGAGCACAGTGGGTATAGGTGCGTTTTTTATTCAAATGATGTTAGCATGTGGTCTAAGTAGGTGAAAGTCGGAGAAGTTCAGAGCACAATACCCAAAAAAAGAAATCTTACCAAATGCTGAGATCTATATATTAACTCTAGAATGTCAAGTTATTGTATTAAATTTTTATTGCGCAAAAGGTATAAGAAACACCATTTCTTGTTTTATGGTAGTAAAATGATATACTTTTTCATCTAAAATGTTTTTTTTTTTCATTCAGAGTGCTGTAAAGCTACATACATACATACATACATACATACATACATACATACATAGATACATACATACATACATACATACATACATACATACATACATACATAAATACATACATCAAAAATGAAGTTTGAATTCATTAAAAATGTTGCAGAAATAGTGCTCTATTTTTATTGTGGAGAAACAACAGCTGATCACTGGTTCTTTGTAAAGCAATTTGCTCACTTAAAAACAATATATAACTAAAATTCTTACAAAACGCAAATAATAATTATTATAATTATTAAATATAGGAGGTACCACGCCCACTGTCCCAATCAAGTATGTATTTTGTTAGACTATGCACATTGGTCTGAGGATTACTGGTGCAAAGTTCCAATACTCTACCAATTGTAGTTCTCCAGTTAGACGATAATAATTTTTCACATTTTATGGGAGGTACCACGCCTGCTGTCTTTCGCTAAACTATGTATATTAATAAAGGGGTTAATCGTGCAAAATTTCAAAGATGTACCTATTGTAAAAAGTGGGCGCGGTCAAATTTTCTTTCTATAAAAACCTAAGTTGGGTTACGATGAAGATTAAACAAATAATTGGCCAAATCGGTGCAGCGGTTCTTAAGTGATGCGATTACCAACGAACGACATTTAATTTTATTTAGGTATGTAGATTTTATGAATTGATACATTTATTTCAAACCAGCTTTTTGTTTATTATTACAACTATTTTGAACTATTGTTTTGATGAGAACATCATCCTCTGGCCTCGATGCTGACACATTAATTTTCTTGGAGACTCGGTACAAATTAAGATAATAAAGAGACTCGCCCTCGAATTATTACCGATAGTTTTTTCTTATCGACTAGTGCATATGTAAATCGAGCGATAATAAGATTTAAATGTAGATCTGTAAAACTCTTTAAAGACCATTACGAAACTTATTTCTGTTTTATTGATTTTAGTGGTCCAATTATATTCCTGTCTTTAAAATGTTTTAAGTTCACATTTTTGTGAAAACAGTCATACGCAAATGGTGATACTTTTAAGTTGTCGGCCCAGTTAAATAGATCAACGTGTAACTTCCAAACCGAGACTACTGAGCCGATTCAATAACAATGTTTATAAGACAAAAGTAATCTTAGTGCGGATTTTCAATTCTTTACTCAAACAAACAGGGTAAATTATTATAGCGTTATGCTTATATATGTGGATCATGCTATGGAAATGGCCATTTATCGCTATCCGTTTTTTTATAAAATAATTTTATCACTGTTCATTAAGTGATAAACATTCAAAATCTAAGCCTGTAAATAAAAACATTCAAATAACCGATTTGCACTAGTAATTGTTTACCATCAAATATAATAACGCCGTAGAAATGATTAAAATACATATGCATAATTCATTCCCAAAACCACTTTGTTCCGTTTCCTGCTCACACATTCAACATTTCAACAAATAAACCAAAATCACTTCTTAAAAATAAACAAATGATGCAGTTCAATCCGTGCATGTAAAACAGTGTTGGGCTTTTTCTGATTTGATTTCCTATACTCGTGGGTATAGGTTAAAAGTTTTCAGCTATCGGGTAGATACACATACACACGCACCTCTATGTACACCATAATAACAATAAACACACCAAACTTGATGGCTTAGTAGTAAAACAATCATATAAACAGGTATAGCAAACAAGTAAAACGGCAATTTAACATCAAAGCTAAAATCATGCAAAATCACAACAACATTAACAACATCAATACAAGAAATATGAACATATCACATACTAAATTATAAACAGTCACAACTCAAAGTTCACAAATGTGCATGAGACCAAAACACTGTTTTTTATAAACAAGGTTGTAATTTTAAAAACAAATTGATTCTAACAGTAAAGAAGACAGTGATACAAACGAAGTTTTAGTGGTCGTAAGCAATTTGATGTGTAAACTGGTTTATAAAAACAAAAAAAACAATTTTGATAAATTTTTAATTGTGACTGTTTATGGTTCAGTGTGCGTTATGTATTCGTATGTATGTTACTGAGGAAATTCTTTGCAAAATAAGATTGTAATTACTGATCAAAAACAACAACAGCTTATCATGTCAAGATTTCAGTTTCATAAAAAGTATTAAAGCCCAGAATTAGATATCATACTCAGTCGCACGATTTGTCAAAAATTGCATGTGTGCTCAAAAAGTATGATAGTGTGGTTTAAAAGTGTATGTGTGTGACAGACTTTTTAACAGATCGTACGATTTGATAACCTTTCGAAAAAGTTCATAAAATAGTATTTTTCCATGCGATCATAGTTGCAAAATCTTATTTTGTATGATAGTGTGGCATCTACATCGCCATTTTGAAACAATTTTTTGAGTAGAATAGAATTCTGTCGGATTTTTTTTGTGATTGAATCGTACGATTGTGTAGGATAGTGAATCCTGGCCTTAATAATTGTATTATAGTGTAAAACAGCTTTAAGGAATTCTTCACAAACGTTATAAATTTTTTTTTTTTAACTTTTTTCGGTTTCATACTGTACCCACAAGATAATAAATGAGTCGATCGAATGCGACAGAGACGCATACACAAAATCTCCCCCAAACAATATTTAAGTTTGCATTAAAAGTACTTTACATAAGGCGCTTTAATTGTCAAACATATTTTATCGTCTTTTTCAAGTTAGTTAACAACACTTATTTTGGTACCCACATAAAGTTTAAAAACAAAGAACAAACACATATATAACTTATACCAATGCTGCTGCCCATTTAACATAACCACCTTTGTATAATCATAAATAGAATACCCACAAGTACTTGGTTTTAAAACATTATGTCATGCAACAGTTTTTGTTTAAGTTAAGACGTTACATTAAATACTTGTTTAAAATTGAACCTATATAATAGGAATATATTATTACTATATTTTAGCTTTCATGGAGTATGATTTTTTCAATGTTATTTCTCTTCTAAACATATCTATACATATAATAAAATAGTAACTCATTTCCGTCTGCCTATCTGTCTATCTGCTTTTCTTTTGCATTAGCATCACGATACTGTATGGATTTTAACAAAATTTTGTTAAATGATGATGCTAATATAGGAGAAAGTGGAAAAATAGCAGTGAAAGTACGCAGTTATTTTAGTAGTATAATAAATACATAAACCATAACTGAACTGAACTGAATTAAACCGGATATGCCTACTTTAGTTTTTACTAGCAGTGCCCGCCACGTCGTGGGCATCCTTCCAATATTTTGCTCGTTTTTGCTTTAAAACTATTCCACACCAATTGAAAGACTCTTACTTTTATAGTGCTTCAGTTATGGTTTATGTATTTACTTTATATAAAGTAAATAGAATTCTAAAATTTATAAAAAATTTTAAAATTCAAAAAGTTATTGTAAACCTCTGTAAGAGGTGTTTAAAATATTTTAATAACAATGTAATTCCACAAAGTAAAAATACAAATTTTATCCAACTGGCGCCATCTGTTGCGCAGTAGTTTTTAAAATATCCCACTTTCAATAATAAAGAGGTAAGTTGAAAAAATAACTGTGTTGAAAATATCCCAGTTTTAAACCGAAAATTTTAGTACCTTTAAACCGGAAATTGCGTTTTCCACTGCTTTTTCTCCACAAATATGAATATTCTTTGATAGTAGGCTTCGCATACATAGTCAAAACTTATTGTCGTGACACTATCGAATTATAATAGGTAGAGTTAAAATTTTGTACTTTGCAAATAAAAACATAGTAATTATCAATAGAGCTCAAAGAAAAATGTAAAAAATAATGCCTAAATATCCAAATTATCCGTAATTTTTATGGTTCCAAAGGGTAAAAACGTAACCCTATTGTTTTTGCTACAATGTCTGTCTGTCCGTCTGTCCGTTCGTCTGTCAGCGCCTTCAATCTCTGAAACCGTTATAGTTAGACTCTTGTAATTTTAACAGCAGATGAATAACTGTTGCCGTTATACCAACAAATACAAAACCTTATAAGGTGTTCCGATAGAATCGTGTTATTCACGGATATGTGTTTATTTCTTAAACTGTTTGAGGCATACCCTTAAAATTTACAACCAGTAATTAAAACTTAGTTCGCTATATAAACAAGTATAAAAAAAAACCTAAAAATTAAAGGGTTATCCGATAGTGACGTAAGTTACATGTATATAGCCTAAGTTTTGAATCATAATAGGTAGACGTGATATTTTCACAGAAGGTGTATAACTGTGGTCGCTACAGCAACAAATACTAAAACTTATAGGGTGTTCCGAAAGTGACATGTTATTTGCGTTTATGTCTTAATTTCTTGAGATGAACGAGACAACCACTTAAAATTTGCAGACAGTAATTAAAACTATGTTCGCTTTATAAACAAGTATACAAAATTAAACCTAGAAATTATAGGGTGTTCCGATAGTGACGCGATTTGCATATATATGGCCCAAGTTTTGAACGATAATAGATAGACTCTTAAAATTTTTACAGATGGTATATTACGGCCTCTATAACAAATTGTAAAAATTAAAGGGTTTTCTGACAGTGACGTGAATTGCATTTATATGCCCTAATTTATGAACTATAATAGGTAGACTCTTGAAAGTTTCATAGAAGGTGTGTTAATATTGCCTTTATAACAAACAGTAAAAATTAAAGGGTATTCTGACAGGGTCGTGTTTTTCACATATATTGCCATTTTAATCTTTTAATCGTAATTGGTAGATGTCGCGAATTTGATCTTCACTTCTCAGCGTTATAGCCAAACTCTTGATATTTACACAGGGTATCTAGTACTATGCTCTAGTATGAAAAATAATTAAAAATTAAAAGCTGCCCAACACGTAAAGTTGTACTGAACATAGCAACCGTACGTGTGTGAGTCTGACTCACAATTTACTAATTTATTATTAATTGTTGTTATCTGTGGAGCTTTCTTTTGGTAAAATTTCCAAAAACCCCTTAAAATCGGTCTTGTGTGACTTGTGTGGGCATTTTATCAACAATTCTAAATAAGTTTGGAATTAAAACTTAAATGCATTTTTGTTTTAGCTTTTGTTCTGTCCTTTAAGTTCAACTTTGAGAAGCTTATAGTAGAATATTTTTGTTTGGACGTTTAATGGGCACAAATAATTTTACTTCGTGTAATAATATTAAAAAAAAAACCTTCAAAATTAACAATAATATAAAAATATCTTAAAGAAAATCACCCAAGGGTTTAATAATCAGTTCGTAAATTTGTACATGAGGAGGTGAAGTCACTGCAAACATTACAGCCCTCGAAACATCTTCTGGCTGTAGAATAACTCCTCCAGAAATTTCCTTTTGTCTTTCGGTTATAAGCTCAGTATTGACTAAACCCGGACTGATGCTCTAAAATTGTAGGAGATAGATTTTGCATAAATTTAAACAAAATGTAATTTATCTTTAAATAGCAAAATATTAAATTACCGTAACTTTGACTTTTGTATCCAATTCGCGAAACTCCTGACGAAAGACCTCATTCATAGCTGTGACAGCATACTTAGTAGCAGGATAGATATTAAACGAAGGCAAGTGTCCTGGTATAATTGGCACCTTATGTCCCACTATGCTATTTATAAAAATAATATGACCTGACTTCTTACCACCATCACCTTCCGTCATTGAAGCAAAAGCATTACGTGTACAATTCACAACACCGCCTATATTGGTTTGTATCATTTGTTGAATTTGTGCCGTTGGCATTTGACACAATTGTCCCAAATGCAAACAACCTGCATTGTTCACCAATATATAAATGTGTCCATATTTATTTGTGATTTCCTTAAAAACACTTTCCACTTCTTGTTCATTTGAAACATCACATTTCATGGGGTGCATAAGTGGTTGTTGGTCTTCGGGCAGTTGTTGCTTATGCTCAACGACACGTTCAATGCGACGGGCCAAAGCGATAACAATCATTTGTGCATTGACTAAATCCTTAACAATGCTTGCTCCAATACCCGAACTGGCACCAGTGACCACAGCTACTTTGGATTTTAATTGTTCCATACTGTCTACTACTTCCGTTTCATAGGCCTGACGGTGAATGTATGATTGTGTGCGTGCTGAGTTTTGGACTCCTTTACGTTGTTCGATTTTTAAATTTAATGCGAACTTGTTTGTTACTTCTTCCAATGTTTGTTATGCACTATGATCGTAACAGAAAATATAAAGCTTTTTGAAGCAAACGGAATGGGGTGAATACATATTTTTTTTAATCACTTTGTCGCAACAACAAGTTGTTGTTTGTGGAAAACTTAAGCCCTGTTTGTTGAGTGGCGTAACCGCACTTTAAACCACATTCATGCAATCCATTACAATTTTGCATTCGTATCTACTTTCATGTACTGAAAATATTGGTTTTCAATTTTACATTTTCATATTAGCCTAAAGCAGCAATCATTATGATGTTACTTCTATAGATTGAATTAAAAATGATTGCGAAGAGAAACATTAAATTATTAGTTGATTTTTGGTACGGTACTCAAGCCTCAAACTTGCAATAACCTAATAAAATAAAGGCAAATGTTTGATGATCTTAAATAAAACATTTAATTAAATTTCTAAATAACTTCTACATCAATATACATACCAATTTATATGAGCCGTTTATTTTGAAAGTGGCATAAGTCACATTCCAAAAATACCAAGTTAATGATAACAATGATTGCAATTTACGTTATTTCTTCATTTTTACAGAAATTTGGAATCAAGTGTTAAGCGCCACTTACCCAATGATCAAAAATTTGGTGTAATAGAAACAATCCTTAAATATATCGATTTAAAGCGAAAGTGACTTATGCCACTTTCAAAATAAACGGCTCATATATAAATCACAAATGTTTTTGTTTGTCGGAAGGCTATAGCTGCCTACTTCAGTGAACCGATCTTCCTTGACTTTTTAGTTTGTTATCAGATATGCAGTTAGTAAAATTGGAATAGTCGGCGTGGTACCTCCCATACAAAGTAAATAATTGTTATCTTGTATCTAGAGAACTACAATAGGTAGAATATTCAAGGTTTGCACAAAAAATCGTCAAACTAATGTACATAGTCGTGAAAAAAGGCAAACTGTATTGGGACAGTGGGCATGGTACCTCCCATACCAAGTGAAAAACTGTTATCGTGTACTTGTAGAGCTATAAAAGGTAGAGTCTTGAAACTTTGCAAAAGTAACCCTCCTACTAAAGTGCATAAGCTAGCAAAACAAAGACGGGATTGCGAAAGTAGGCATGGTACCTCCCATACAAAGTGAAGAATTATTATCCTGTATCTATAAAACTACAATAAGTAGAGTCTTAAAACTTTGCACTTGTAATCTTGCACATAGTCTAGCAAAACACAGACAGGGACCATATTATAATGAAATTTTGCTTTATTATGATGAAATACAAGCATAACATGGTTAAATAAAAAAAAATTTCATAATATAAATAACATTTGATATTTACACAGGATATTTAGTAATACATTTAACAGTAAATGGATGTCGTCAATAGAAATTATCTTTTATATTAATCTTAGAAATCGTATGTACTAAATTGTAATAAATATAGTGACACAAAATTGATGGTTTACTTATTCGAGTCTTTAATTTTAACTTAAAATCATTTTCATATAAAGTTTTTAATTTATTCATATTATTTGTAGATGGCTGTGTGATTTTACAAATTATATACTTAATTTAATTAAATTTTTCCCAACAAAATAAATGGATAAACATTAAAAGAGATTTACTTGCATAAACTTTCTCTCTGTTGAAATTACTTTCATACGAAAAGCCAGTGGTATATTTCCACCCACTTAGCAACAACCGTACTATTATTATTTCTGTATAAATATACGCACACACACACATGAACAATTAGATAAACATACGAAAAACCTCACATTATGTTGTTACATACTTATATGAAAATGTACATTTATTTAAAAGTCGAACTACACAAATCCAATGATAAATCCCTTTTTCAAATCCCAATGCCAAACACAATAATCCATACATACATATATATGTATGTATGTATGTATATTTATGCATGTTATTATACGCATAGAAATCCAGAAAACATTCGCAATATGTTTTCTGTAGTATTAAAATTCACTACGAGCAGTTTGAAAATGAGAAATTTTATTTCGCCAGTATGCAAGAACTGTAGCGCCAAAATTGAATTAACTCAAGTACAAAAATATGCCAGATTTGTTTCAAAATATGCAAAAAATATAAACTAATGTAAAACCCACTAAATTCGTTATTCCTAAACAAGTGTAAACTAAATTTTCATTCAATCACATTTTATAGCTGCAAAATAAAAAATACATCTTCACGATGCTATAGCGACGAAAGCTGTGTTCACATCATATGTATGTCACTATTTTATCAATCGGCATTTTTCATAAGGATGCAAAATCAGCAGTGTGGATATCATCCACGTATATGCTACACGACCAAGCAGAATCCCCACCCAGCAGCCTGGTTAGCAAAATGGCCAGAGCAGCAAAGGCGAAAGGCGTTCCTTTAATAATGGGCGCTGACGCAAATGCGCATCACCAAATCTGGGGTAGCTCCGACACAAACTACAGACAGAGTGTATCCTTGATTTTATACTTAAAAACAATCTAGAAATTGCGAATAGGGGGTCCGAACCTACCTTTGTTGTATCAAACAGGCAGGAGGTTTTGGACATCACGCTAGTTAGCACACATCATGCACTTTTAATCGAAAATTGGAAAGTCTCAGATGACTGCTCCTTCTCCGACCACCGTTACCTGGTCTTCTCTATTAGTAGGAAGAAGGTTTCGACCACAGTCTATAAAAATAGGCGCAGAACGAATTGGGAGGAACAAAGCGTGTTTCTCACGAACGTAATTACGCATCCCTACGAAATTAGGGACACTAAGCATATTGAACATGCTGTGAGAACAATCACAGATGCCTTTAAAGACGCAACTGATAGGTCATGTAAACCATCGGTCCAGCGCGTTAATTGAAAACCACCATGGTGGTCTAAAGAAATAGCCGAATCCCGCAAGATTTGCCGCAGGCTTTTCAACGAAGCAAAGAGGACAGGAAACTGGTCACTCTACAAATCTTCGATGAATAAGTTCAAAAATCAGGTCAGAAGCGCTAAACGTAAGTCATGGACAGATTTTTGCAGTGGCATTGAAAATTTTTCTGAGACTAACAGACTGCGTAAAATACTGGCCAAACAAGCGCCTATTCCTGGATATATCCAAAAAGCAGACGGCACATGGGCAACCAGTGCACAAGAATCACTGGAAGTCCTTATGGAAACCCATTTACCAGGATGTCAATCCATTACGGAACGGCAACACAATTCCGTCCAATCTAGCCTTGTACCTCATACCGTAATCATTGATGCGGATAGGTTGCAATGGGCTATAAAATGTTTCCATCCCTATAAGGCTCCAGGGCCGGATGGCATACTTCCCGCTGATCTTCAGAATAATCTGGATCTGGTAACACCATGGCTTTTAGCTATATATGAAGCTTATCTATCCTGGTCTTACATTCAGACCAATGGACAAAGTGTAATGTGATATTTATTCCCAAGAGAGAAAAGTTTCACATGCGAGAGCAAAGGATTTCAGACCAATAAGTCTAACATCCTTTCTTCTCAAAACACTAGAAAGACTTATCGTAATACATATAAGGATGACAATCGATAAGAATCTCCTTTCCCCGTCCCAATATGCTTACACAAAGGGCAAATCTGTTGAGACGGCGCTGCAGTCGCTCGTGGGCTACATAGAGAAGTCCTTGGAGCATAAAAATATAAATGGCTTTCATGGATATTGAGCTGGCAATAACTCAATCTCTCACGGAGGTTGGGGTTGACCATTCAATCATCAGGTTCATAACAAATCTGTTAGGTTATAGGGAAATATCATCCTCATTTGGCTTAGCTAAAATCACCAAGATAGCAATAAGAGGCACCCCTCAAGGCTGGGTACTGTCTCCGTTGCTTTGGAATATAGCAATTAATAAGCTATTAATAAAGTTGGATTCCATGTACTTCAAGATAATTGCATACGCAGATGATGTGGCGGTTGCAATTGCTGGAGCTCATGTTGATACAATGACACAAAGATTGGAAAAAGCATTCAGAGCAATCTGTTCCTGGGGGGATCAGACCGGACTGGGTGTGAATCCATCTAAAACGGAGCTTGTATTATTCTCAAGGAAATACAAGGTTCCTACCTTCAGACCACCTATATTAAATGGGGTAACACTAAATCTATCTGATAGCGCGAAATATCTAGGCATAATATTAGAGAGGAAACTCGCCTGGAAAATGAATGTTCAGGCTAGAGCGTCCAAAGCTATGACGGCAATATATGTATGTAAGAAAGCCATTGGCACGACCTGGGGTATGAGCCCAAGGAATGTAAATTGGCTGCTTGAAGCTGTAATCAAACCAATATTATTTTATGGTGCAACTGTCTGGTGGAGAGCACTATATTTTAGGACAAACGTCTCTATTATAGAAAGGGTGTTGCGCACTATAGCGATCCTTATAACTGGAGCCATCAAGTCAACACCAACGAAGGCGCTTTTTGCAATACTTAACTGGTTACCGGTAGATCTACTGGCCAGGTATGTGGCACTAAGGACAGCTGTTAGACTAAATGTTGTAGGTGCATGGAACCATAGATCATGGAGACATGCCAATCTTCTAGGAACAACGAATGTTATTCCTGAGCTCTTAGACTACTGCACCCCGTCACCCTTCTTCACACGAAGATTCCACTTTGATTTGACGGAGGGATACTCTCTAACTCCCCGAACTTTACTGGTTTACACAGATGGTTCCAAAAGGGGAACGAGAGTGGGAGGTGGAGTCTATATAGAGGAGTTTGGAATTAGGATATGTTTCAGACTTCCGAATAACTGCAATGTCATACAAGCAGAAATATCTGCTATTAAAAAGGCGGCTAACTGGCTAAAGTACCACAGGATATCAAACAGAGATATCTGGATTTGTACTGGTAGTAAAGCCGCTATCATGTCCCTTATAGGTGAGTATAGCACATCAAATCCTTGTCCTTGAATGCCGGACATCCTTAAATGAGATGGCGGATAATTCGACAGTCACCCTTAAATGGGTGAGGGGACATGGGACTAATCGAGGCAACTGTGCTGCCGATGAACTAGCCAAGAAGGGAACACTATTGCACGATGATGCCGTAGACATCTATTGTGGCATTCCCCTCTCGGCCTGTTTACACCGCATCAACTTTGCCCTTCACAACATAGCTCAGGCCAGATGGTCCAATGAGTCGCCTTGCTCGATCGCAAGGACAATCTGGCCCTCGATGAACCAAAAGAAAACGGTCTCGCTATTTCGGCTGCAGAAAATGCAGATACGCGACTTAATAGCAATAGTCACTGGGCATTGCTTATTTGGAGCCCATGCAAGCAGGATGGGTATCCGCTATAATGACTTCTGTAGAAGTTGCCAGGATGAAGAAGAGGAGGAAACGGTTGAACACCTTCTCTGTCATTGCCCTGCATTAGAACACTGTCGCCTACAATACTTGGGACGACGATGTTTTGAAAGCCTCTCGTGTGTTTCATCTCTGGAACCAATCAGGATTAACTCCTTTTTAAGGAACTGTGGTTGGTTTTGTAACCCTCTTCCAACTGAAGTGACATAGTTGCTCATCAACATATGTCACGTCCAATAGTGCCTTCACGGCTAGCACCTTCCCTGTTTATGACCTTCTACCCACTTCTTTCTCTAATTTCTCACTTCTTTCACTTCTTTTTCTAATTTCTCAGTCTAACTTTGTTTTCTATTTTCTCTGTCTATCCCTACTCTTATCTACAGGTATCACAAAGGGACCAACATAATGGACCCAAGTGAGCTATTTCATTTTCTTTTTCCTCCTCTATACAAGCTGCATGCTTAACCTAACCTATCATTTTTATGTTCGCACTTTGGTACAATAATGTCACTGCTGCATATTCCAAAGGCTTTGACTATGTGCTCTTAGGGAAAATAGGAACAGCAGATGCTAGAGTTCCTGGAACCTGAATCTGTAAGAAAAGGTCTGTGATGTCACTGGTTCTCTTCGAGGCCCGACCAGTGCCCAAAGGACTGGTACCACGAGAACCGGTAGCCACACAGAGACCTTCTCATCTCTGTGACCGGTTATTGGTGAGGTCTCCTTCGGGGGTACACATGGTGGCTGTGGTTTAAGATCGATGTATGCAGAGATGGTGCATTGTGGATCCAAGTGTGCTGTTGCAGTCTCTACAGAAGGAGTTGGATTGTCCCCAACCCCTAAGCAGGAGGTTAGGTCATGGGTCCATGGTTTTCTATATATTATAAATTGCTACTTATTGCGACTGTGCGGTACATCTACTGTGGTATCGATGCTTCTTTTAACACGGCCCGTCATCGTAAAGTGTGCTGTACTACACAATGGTGGTGCTAGTCTACGCTTTTATTTCACTCATTGGTAAGACCACCGTCGGATAAGGGCCAACACGGCTTGATCACATCTGTTCGCTCGTTGGTATGATACCTACTTATGACTAAACCTTTTTTGTTGTCGATAACAAGACAAAAAACCATTGATCAATTCAATTCTTTCCTTCATTTTCCATAATAAGTATTTTTTTTCACTTTTCACAACAAACTCAGTCTGCTTTAGAATTTAATTTTGTGCCTTGTGCCATGAAAATAGAACTCGCACTAAATCAAAAATACTATGTGTACACATAGCAACAACATAATAATATTGTTTAAAGGGCTTCTGAAGATATGTACAAATTTAGTATGTGAAACATTGACATCCCATATAACAAATACAAATCTTGTGAACACAGCTTCAATAGCTAATGACAACCGGTTCGTTCTATTTGGCTAAAAAAAAGCACCGGCTATTAATAAGGTATCGCTTTTGGACACATACATATGCATACGTATGTATATGTATATTCAGTGTCTAAAATAAAAAAGCATCACTTTTTTTAAATATTATCCAACTAATTTGTAAAAATTAATTTCTCAAGCCCTTTTTTAATAACAAATCCAGATTAACTTCATTCAAATATTTTAGTGTATACGAAGTGAAACAGTATATGAAAAAAAAAAATATTATGCACTATTATCATCATGTACAAATGTGTGCATTAGAGATCCCAAACTGGTTATCCCGAATACCGAAATACCAAAACGTTTTTTTATTATTTACCATTGTTTATCATTAAAAAATAACCTACCGAACCCAGAAAAATTACCAAATACAAAAAATTCCAGGGTACCGCACATTTAAAAATCCAGAATTCTGAACGTCGGAATTTCTAAGATACCTCCCGTTCGATAGTTCTAGTTTCCCAGCAAACACAAAATCAAACTTTTCAATTTAGACACTTTTTGATTTGCGATTAGAATTATTCCCAAAGGTTTTTAGAGCTTGGCAGATAAGGTTTAAATTTAATATTTAACTTTTTTAGTTTTTACCAATGTTCATATAATATAAATCTTTGAACATTCAATTCTTCTTCAATTCAATATCTAATGATATTCCCTAGGATATTTGAAAATACAATAAAAATTAGGTAGAATTCATAAAAAAAAATAATTAAATAATTATCTATAGATATAATAAAATAGTAACTCATTTCCGTCTGTATGTCTGTCTACTTTTTATTTGTGTTTGCATCACGTAAAAACTACTAGATGGATTTGAACAAACTTTTGTGAGGAGGTACATTAGCATCCTGATTCCAATAAAAGATACTTTTTTCGCAAAAATAAAGGTACTGAACTTTTCGGTTTGAAACTGGGATACTTTAGAAACTATTGCGCAAGATTAGGCGCCAATCAAATACAATTTGTATTTGATTTGAATTTTTACTTTGTGGAATTACATTGTTATTAAAATATTTTAAACACTTTTATAGAGCTTTGCAATCAATTTTAGAATTTTTTATAAATTTTAGAATTTTATCCTGGGATGGGTAACTTTATATAAAGTAAATACATAAACCATAACTAAAACACTATAAAAATAATAGTCCTACAATTGGCGTGGAATACTTTCAAAGCAATATCAAGCAAAATATTGTCAGGAAGCCCACGATGTGGCAGGCACAGCTAGTGTTTTAATAAATTCTAATATAATAATTCTAATTAATAATAAATTCTTTTTTAACCTGAAAATTTTTGAGTTAGCTAAAAAATCTAATTTTCTGAGTTTAATGTCAAAATGATCACAAGGGCCAAAAGTACAGCGAAAGGTAGGATATTTTGAGTGACTTTTTTGTTCTATCGAGGACAAAGCTTCGGGTAGAGATCTACTTAGTAAGTCAGCAAAGGCCATCCTTACGAGACTTGAAAGCAGGACATATATAGGATACGTGCATTTCTAAATTATATTGATTAATTTCTTTTAAATCATTGTATTTTAAGGGTTCCGTACCCAAAGGTAAAAAACATTACCCTATTTTTTTTCGCTACAATGTCTTTCCGTCTGTCAGCTCATTCTATCTTTTGGACCGTAAAAAGTAGACTAATTAAATTTTCACACAGGTTATATTACCGTGGCCTCTATAACAACAAATACTAAAAAGGAATAGGATATTCCGAAAGTGACGTGTTATGTGCATATGTTTATTTATTTCTTCAACGGTAAGAGGCAAACTATTGAAATTTATACAGAGTAATTTAAACTATTTTCGCTATGAAAACTAGTATAAATAAATTAGTCAAGTGCGAGTTAGACTCACACACTTGGGTTCCGTACTATATTTAGTACAACTTTAAAAATTCAAGTTGTTAATTTGTTTATATTTTATGAGTCACCATATCTATTATGATTAAAAAATTAGTCAATGGCGGAACACCCTATAAGTTTTAGTATTTGTTGCTATAGTTGCCACAGTTATACGCCTTCTGTGAAAATTTCAAGAGTCTACCTATTATAGTTCAAAACTTAGGCCTTATACATGCAAATCACACCACTATCGGAACAACCTTTAATTTTTAGTTTTATTTTTTTATAGTTGTTTATATAGGGAACTAAGGTTATTTCAAGTGTATCCCACCTACAGTTCACGAAATATGCACATATTCGTGAATAACACCTCTCTATCGAAACACCCTATAAGTTTTAGTATTTGCTGCTATAGCGGCAACAGCTATACATCATCTGTGAAAATTTCAAGAGTCTACCTATTACTGTTCCAGAGATAAAAGGCGCTGACCGACATTGTAGCGAAAACAATAGGGTCACAAAACAGCGTCTAATCGAAATAAATCAGTCAAGTGCGAGTTAGTCTCACACACGTAGGGTGCCGTACTATATCTAGTACGCCTTTAAAAACTCAAGTTCTTAATTTTTTCATGTCTTATAGGGCACCTTTTTCTTTTTAAAATCAAAGTCATATTCGCGAAAATTGCATCGCTATTGGAACGCCCTTTAAATTTTAGGAATTGTTGTTATAACGGCCATGGTAATACACTTTCTATAAAAATATCAGGCCTACCTATTTCGGTTCAAAAAATAAGGTAATATACGTCAAAAACATGTCACTGATGGATCACCCTTTAATTTTTATTATTTGTTATAGTTTCCATAGTAATAAACCTCTTGTAAAAACTTCAAGAATCTACTTTTATTATTGTTCAAAACTTAATCCATATATACGCAAAGCACGTCACTCTCGGTGTAATTTAATTTTAAGGTGTAATTTAATAGAAAGCGAACACAGAGTTAATTACTGTCTGCAAATTTTAAGTGGTTGCCTTCTATAGTTCAAGAAATAAAGTCATAACGGCAAATAACACCTCACTTTCGGAACACCCGATATGTTTTAGTATTTAATGCTATAGTGGCCACAGTTATACACCTTCTGTGAAAATTTCAAGAGTCTACCTATTATGGTTCAAAACTTAGACCTTATACATACATATCACGCCACTATCGGAACACCCTTTAATTTTTAGATTTATTTTTTTAGACTTGTTTATAAAGCGAATTAAGTTTTAATTACTGTTTGTAAATTTTTAGTGTATTCCTCCTACAGTTTAAGAAATAAACACTTATTCGTAAATAACACCTCTCTATCGGAACACCCTATAAGTTTTAGTATTTGTTGCTATAGCGGCAACAGCTATACATCATCTGTGAAAATTTCAAGAGTCTACCTATTACGGTTCCAGAGATAAAAGGCGCTGACGGACAGACATTGTAGCGAAAACATTAGGGTTTCGTTTTTACACTTTGTGTACGGAACCCTAAAAAGAACAAAAATCTGAGGACGACCTATATTTTTCATAAAAAATTTATTTTTTATATGAAAATCTTATTTTTGCTGTCTCTTCTTAAAACAGCGTCTAATCGAAAAAAGGACAAAAATGTGTGTCGACCTATATTTTTCATAAAAAATCTATTTTTTATAAGAAAATCTTATTTTTGCTGTATCTTCTTAAAGCAGCATCTAATCGAGAAAAGGACATAAATCTGTGATGACGTATATTTTTCATAAAAAATCTATTTTTTATATGAAAATCTTGTTTTTGCTGTATCTTCTTAAAACAGCATCTAATCGAAAAAAGGACAAAAATTTGAGGACGACCTATATTTTTCATAAAAAATCTATTTTTAGTATAGAAATTTTATTTTTGCGACCTATATTTTCCATAAAAAATCTATTTTTTATATGAAAATCTTATTTTTGCTGTATCTTCTTAAAACAGCGTCTAATCTAAAGAAGGACAAAAATCTGTGACGACCTATATTTTTCATAAAAAATCTATTTTTTATATGAAAATCTTATTTTTGCTGTATCTTCTTAAAACAGCGTCTAATCTAAAAAAGGACAAAAATCTGTGACGACCTATATTTTTCATAAAAAATCTATTTTTTATATGAAAATCTTATTTTTGCTGTATCTTCTTAAAACAGCGTCTAATCTGAAGAAGAACAAAAATCTGTGACGACCTATATTTTTCATAAAAAATCTATTTTTTATATGAAAATCTTATTTTTGCTGTATCTTCTTAAAACAGCATCTAATCGAAAAAAGGACAAAAATTTGAGGACGACCTATATTTTTCATAAAAAATCTATTTTTAGTATAGAAATTTTATTTTTGCGACCTATATTTTCCATAAAAAATCTATTTTTTATATGAAAATCTTATTTTTGCTGTATCTTCTTAAATAAGCGTCTAATCGAGAAGAGGATAAAAATCTGTGACGACCTATATTTTTCATAAAAAATCTATTTTTTTATATGAAAATCTTATTTTTGCTGTATCTTCTTAAAACAGCGTCTAATCGAAAAAAGGACAAAAATCTGTGACGACCTATATTTTTCATAAAAAATCTATTTTTTATATGAAAATCTTATTTTTGCTGTATCTTCTTAAATAAGCGTCTAATCGAGGAAAGGACAAAAATCTGTGACGACCTATATTTTTCGTAAAAAATCTATTTTTAGTATAGAAATCTTATTTTTGCTGTATCTTCTTAAAACAGCATCTAATCGAAAAAAGGACAAAAATCTGAGGACGACCTATATTTTTCATAAAAAATCTATTTTTTATATGAAAATCTTATTTTGGCTGTATCTTCTTTAATAAGCGTCTAATCGAGAAAAGGACAAAAATCTGTGACGACCTATATTTTTCGTAAAAAATCTATTTTTAGTATAGAAATCTTATTTTTGCTGTATCTTCTTAAAACAGCATCTAATCGAAAAAAGGACAAAAATCTGAGGACGACCTATATTTTTCATAAAAAATCTATTTTTTATATGAAAATCTTATTTTGGCTGTATCTTCTTAAATAAGCGTCTAATCGAGAAAAGGACAAAAATCTGCGACGACCTATATTTTTCATAAAAAATCTATTTTTTATATGAAAATCTTATTTTTTTTATTTATTTATTTATAATTAATTACATAAATACAATTTTTGTAACTAATTTGAGAAAAAAAAGGAGTACTAGCTACATAGGCTTTCGACTCCGAGATTTAAAAAATGAATTTAGATAAGATTTAGTAAACTATTTTCCAATATGAATTTATATATTAATTTTATATTTGTATCA
This sequence comes from Phasia obesa, assembly GCA_949628195.1. Classification (NCBI taxonomy): domain Eukaryota; kingdom Metazoa; phylum Arthropoda; class Insecta; order Diptera; family Tachinidae; genus Phasia; species Phasia obesa. The sequence continues at coordinate 105,040,434 of OX451218.1, read as the reverse complement.
CAGATATTTTTAAGTAAGTCAGTAGGAACATTTGATCCAAAGATGTTGATTCGGGACGTGTTGTATTTTGAGCACTCATCTAGGATGTGAGTCACATTAAGTTGTGTATTGTGACGACCTATATATAAATCTGTATCTTCTTAAATAAGCGTCTAATCGAGGAAAGGACAAAAATCTGTGACGACCTATATTTTTCATAAAAAATCTATTTTTTATATAAAATCTTATTTTTGCTGTATCTTCTTAAAACAGCATCTAATCGAAAAAAGGACAAAAATCTGAGGACGACCTATATTTTTCATAAAAAATCTATTTTTTATATAAAAATCTTATTTTTGCTGTATCTTCTTAAAACAGCGTCTAATCGAAAAAAGGACAAAAATCTGTGACGACCTATATTTTTCATAAAAAATCTATTTTTTATATGAAAATCTTATTTTTGGTGTATCTTCTTAAATAAGCGTCTAATCGAGAAAAGGACAAAAATCTGTGACGACCTATATTTTTCATAAAAAACTAATTTTTTAATATGAAAATCTTATTTTTGCTGTATTTTCTTAAAACAGTGTCTAATCGAAAAAAGGACAAAAATCTGTGACGACCTATATTTTTCATAAAAAATCTATTTTTTATATGAAAATCTTATTTTTGCTGTATCTTCTTAAATAAGCGTCTAATCGAGAAAAGGACAAAAATCTGTGACGACCTATATTTTTCGTAAAAAATCTATTTTTAGTATAGAAATCTTATTTTTGCTGTATCTTCTTAAAACAGCATCTAATCGAAAAAAGGACAAAAATCTGAGGACGACCTATATTTTTCATAAAAAATCAATTTTTTATATGAAAATCTTATTTTTGCTGTATCTTCTTAAAACAGCATCTAATCGAAAAAAGGACAAAAATCTGTGACGACCTATATTTTTCATAAAAAATCTATTTTTTTATATGAAAATCTAATTTTTGCTGTATTTTCTTAAAACAGCGTCTAATCGAAAAAAGGACAAAAATCTGTGACGACCTATATTTTTCGTAAAAAATCTATTTTTAGTATAGAAATCTTATTTTTGCTGTATCTTCTTAAAACAGCGTCTAATCGAAAAAAGGACAAAAATCTGTGACGACCTATATTTTTCATAAAAGTCTATTTTTTATATGAAAATCTTATTTTTGCTGTATCTTCTTAAATAAGCGTCTAATCGAGAAAAGGACAAAAATCTGTGACGACCTATATTTTTCATAAAAAATCTATTTTTTTATATGAAAATCTTATTTTTGCTGTATCTTCTTAAATAAGCGTCTAATCGAGGAAAGGACAAAAATCTGTGACGACCTATATTTTTCGTAAAAAATCTATTTTTAGTATAGAAATCTTATTTTTGCTGTATCTTCTTAAAACAGCGTCTAATCGAAAAAAGGACAAAAATCTGTGACGACCTATATTTTTCATAAAAAATCTATTTTTTATATAAAAATCTTATTTTTGCTGTATCTTCTTAAATAAGCGTCTAATCGAGAAAAGGACAAAAATCTGTGACGACCTATATTTTTCATAAAAAATCTATTTTTTTATATGAAAATCTTATTTTTGCTGTATCTTCTTAAATAAGCGTCTAATCGAGGAAAGGACAAAAATCTGTGACGACCTATATTTTTCGTAAAAAATCTATTTTTAGTATAGAAATCTTATTTTTGCTGTATCTTCTTAAAACAGCGTCTAATCGAAAAAAGGACAAAAATCTGTGACGACCTATATTTTACATAAAAAATCTATTTTTTATATAAAAATCTTATTTTTGCTGTATCTTCTTAAATAAGCGTCTAATCGAGAAAAGGACAAAAATCTGTGACGACCTATATTTTTCATAAAAAATCTATTTTTTTATATGAAAATCTTATTTTTGCTTAAAACAGCGTCTAATCTGAAAAAGGACAAAAATCTGTGACGACCTATATTTTTCATAAAAGTCTATTTTTTATATGAAAATCTTATTTTTGCTGTATCTTCTTAAAACAGCATCTAATCTAAAAAAGGACAAAAATCTGTGACGACCTATATTTTTCATAAAAAATCTATTTTTTATATGAAAATCTTATTTTTGCTTAAAACAGCGTCTAATCTGAAAAAGGACAAAAATCTGTGACGACCTATATTTTTCATAAAAAATCTATTTTTTATATGAAAATCTTATTTTTGCTGTATCTTCTGAAATAAGCGTCTAATCGAGAAAAGGACAAAAATCTGTGACGACCTATATTTTTCATAAAAAATCTATTTTTTTATATGAAAATCTTATTTTTGCTGTATCTTCTTAAAACAGCGTCTAATCGAAAAAAGGACAAAAATCTGTGACGACCTATATTTTTCATAAAAGTCTATTTTTTATATGAAAATCTTATTTTTGCTGTATCTTCTTAAAACAGCATCTAATCGAAAAAAGGACAAAAATCTGTGACGACCTATATTTTTCATAAAAGTCTATTTTTTATATGAAAATCTTATTTTTGCTGTATCTTCTTAAAACAGCGTCTAATCGAAAAAAGGACAAAAATCTGTGACGACCTATATTTTTCATAAAAGTCTATTTTTTATATGAAAATCTTATTTTTGCTGTATCTTCTTAAAACAGCATCTAATCGAAAAAAGGACAAAAATCTGTGACGACCTATATTTTTCATAAAAAATCTATTTTTTTATATGAAAATCTAATTTTTGCTGTATTTTCTTAAAACAGCGTCTAATCGAAAAAAGGACAAAAATCTGTGACGACCTATATTCTTCATAAAAAATCTTTTATTTATATGAAAATCTTATTTTTGCTGTATCTTTTTAAAACAGCATCTAATCGAAAAAAGGACAAAAATCTGAGGACGACCTATATTTTTCATAAAAAATCTATTTTTTATATTATCTTATTTTTGCTGTATCTTCTTAAATAAGCGTCTAATCGAGGAAAGGACAAAAATCTGTGACGACCTATATTTTTCGTAAAAAATCTATTTTTAGTATAGAAATCCGTTTTTTGCTGTATCTTCTTAAAACAGCATCTAATCTAAAAAAGGACAAAAATCTGTGACGACCTATATTTTACATAAAAAATCTATTTTTTATATAAAAATCTTATTTTTGCTGTATCTTCTTAAATAAGCGTCTAATCGAGAAAAGGACAAAAATCTGTGACGACCTATATTTTTCATAAAAAATCTAATTTTTTATATGAAAATCTTATTTTTGCTGTATCTTCTTAAATAAGCGTCTAATCGAGGAAAGGACAAAAATCTGTGACGACCTATATTTTTCGTAAAAAATCTATTTTTAGTATAGAAATATTATTTTTGCTGTATCTTCTTAAAACAGCGTCTAATCGAAAAAAGGACAAAAATCTGTGACGACCTATATTTTTCATAAAAGTCTATTTTTTATATGAAAATCTTATTTTTGCTGTATCTTCTTAAAACAGCATCTAATCTAAAAAAGGACAAAAATCTGTGACGACCTATATTTTACATAAATCTATTTTTTATATGAAAATCTTATTTTTGCTTAAAACAGCGTCTAATCGAAAAAAGGACAAAAATCTGTGACGACCTATATTTTTCATAAAAGTCTATTTTTTATATGAAAATCTTATTTTTGCTGTATCTTCTTAAAACAGCATCTAATCTAAAAAAGGACAAAAATCTGTGACGACCTATATTTTACATAAATCTATTTTTTATATGAAAATCTTATTTTTGCTTAAAACAGCGTCTAATCGAAAAAAGGACAAAAATCTGTGACGACCTATATTTTTCATAAAAGTCTATTTTTTATATGAAAATCTTATTTTTGCTGTATCTTCTTAAATAAGCGTCTAATCGAGAAAAGGACAAAAATCTGTGACGACCTATATTTTTCATAAAAAACTATTTTTTATATGAAAATCTTATTTTTGCTGTATCTTCTTAAATAAGCGTCTAATCGAAAAAAGGACAAAAATCTGTGACGACCTATATTTTTCATAAAAAAATCTTTTATTTATATGAAAATCTTATTTTTGCTGTATTTTCTTAAAACAGCGTCTAATCGCAAAAAGGACAAAAATCTGTGACGACCTATATTTTTCATAAAAAATCTATTTTTTATATGAAAATCTTATTTTTGCTGTATCTTCTTAAATAAGCGTCTAATCGAGAAAAGGACAAAAAGGACAAGCGTCTATTTTTTATATTTTTCATAAAAAACTATTTTTTTATATGAAAATCTTATTTTTGCTGTATCTTCTTAAAACAGCGTCTAATCGAAAAAAGGACAAAAATCTGTGACGACCTATATTCTTCATAAAAAATCTTTTATTTATATGAAAATCTTATTTTTGCTGTATCTTTTTAAAACAGCATCTAATCGAAAAAAGGACAAAAATCTGAGGACGACCTATATTTTTCATAAAAAATCTATTTTTTATATGAAAATCTTATTTTTGCTGTATCTTCTTAAAACAGCGTCTAATCTAAAAAAGGACAACAATCTGTGACGACCTATATTTTTCATAAAAAATCTATTTTTTATATGAAAATCTTATTTTTGCTGTATCTCCTTAAAACAGCGTCTAATCTAAAAAAGGACAAAAATCTGTGACGACCAAAATTTTTTATAAAAAATCTATTTTTTATATGAAAATCTTATTTTTGCTGTATCTTCTTAAATAAGCGTCTAATCGAGGAAAGGACAAAAATCTGTGACGACCTATATTTTTCATAAAAAATCTATTTTTTATATGAAAATCTTATTTTTGCTGTATCTTTTTAAAACAGCGTCTAATCTAAAAAAGGACAACAATCTGTGACGACCTATATTTGTCGTAAAAAATCTATTTTTAGTATAGAAATCTTATTTTTGCTGTATCTTCTTAAAACAGAATCTAATCGAAAAAAGGACAAAAATCTTAGGACGACCTATATTTTTCATAAAAAATCTATTTTTTATATGAAAATCTTATTTTTGCTGTATCTTCTTAAATAAGCGTCTAATCGTGGAAAGGACAAAAATCTGTGACGACCTATATTTTTCGTAAAAAATCTATTTTTAGTATAGAAATCTTATTTTTGCTG
>OX451218.1:104828075-105035144 GCA_949628195.1 Phasia obesa | reverse complement strand
CGTCTAATCTAAAAAAGGACAAAAATCTGTGACGACCTATATTTTTCATAAAAAAATCTATTTTTTATATGAAAATCTTATTTTTTCTGTACTCTTCTTAAAACAGCGTCTAATCGAAAAAAGGACAAAAATCTGTGACGAACTATATTTTTTCATAAAAAAATCTATTTTTTATATGAAAATCTTATTTTTGCTGTATCTTCTTAAAACAGCGTCTAATCTAAAAAAGGACAAAAATCTGTGACGACCAATATTTTTCATAAAAATCTATTTTTAGTATGAAAATCTTATTTTTGCTGTATTTTTTTAAAACAGAATCTAATCGAGAAAACGGGACAAAAATCTGAGGACGACCTATATTTTTCATAAAAAATCTATTTTTTATATGAAAATCTATTTTTTGCTGTATCTTCTTAAAACAGCGTCTACTCTAAAAAAGGACAAAAATCTGTGACGACCTATATTTTTCGTAAAAAATCTATTTTTAGTATGAAAATCTTGTTTTTGCTGTATCTTCTTAAAACAGCGTCTAATCTGAAAAAAGGACAAAAATCTGTGACGACCTATATTTTTCATAAAAAATCTATTTTTTATATGAAAATCTTATTTTTTGCTGTATCTTCTTAAAACAGCATCTAATCGAAAAAAAGGACAAAAATCTGAGGATGACCTATATTTTTCATAAAAATCTATTTTTTATATGAAAATCTTATTTTTGCTGTATCTTCTTAAAACAGCGTCTAATCTAAAAAGGACAAAAATCTGTGACGACCTATATTTTTCGTAAAAAATCTATTTTTAGTATTCAAAATCTTGTTTTTGCTGTATCTTCTTAGAACAGCGTCTAATCGAGAAAACGGACAAAAATCTGAGGACGACCTATATTTTTCATAAAAAATCTATTTTTTATATGAAAATCTTATTTTTGCTGTATCTTCTTAAACAGCATCTAATCGAAAAAGGACAAAAATCTGAGGATGACCTATATTTTTCATAAAAATCTATTTTTTATATGAAAATCTTATTTTTGCTGTATCTTCTTAAAACAGCGTCTAATCTAAAAAAGGACAAAAATCTGTGACGACCAATATTTTTCATAAAAAATCTATTTTTTATATGAAAATCTTATTTTTGCTGTATCTTCTTAAAACAGCGTCTAATCTAAAAAAATCTGTGACGACCTATATTTTTCATAAAAAATCTATTTTTAGTATGAAAATCTTATTTTTGCTGTATCTTCTTAAAACAGCGTCTAATCTAAAAAAGGACAAAAATCTGTGACGACCTCTATTTTTCGTAAAAAATCTATTTTTAGTATGAAAATCTTGTTTTTGCTGTATCTTCTTAAAACAGCGTCTAATCTAAAAAAGGACAAAAATCTGTGACGACCTATATTTTTCATAAAAAATCTATTTTTTATATGAAAATCTTATTTTTGCTGTATCTTCTTAAAACAGCGTCTAATCTAAAAAAGGACAAAAATCTGTGACGACCTATATTTTTCATAAAAAATCTATTTTTTATATGAAAATCTTATTTTTTCTGTATCTTCTTAAAACAGCGTCTAATCGAAAAAAGGACAAAAATCTGTGACGACCTATATTTTTCATAAAAAATCTATATTTTATATGAAAATCTTATTTTTGCTGTATCTTCTTAAAACAGCGTCTAATCTGAAAAAGCACAAAAATCTGTGACGACCTATATTTTTCATAAAAAATCTATTTTTAGTATGAAAATCTTATTTTTGCTGTATTTTTTTAAAACAGAATCTAATCGAGAAAACGGACAAAAATCTGAGGACGACCTATATTTTTCATAAAAAATCTATTTTTTATATGAAAATCTTATTTTTGCTGTATCTTCTTAAAACAGCGTCTAATCTAAAAAAGGAAAAAAATCTGTGACGACCTATATTTTTCATAAAAAATCTATTTTTTATATGAAAATCTTATTTTTGCTGTATCTTCTTAAAACAGCGTCTAATCTAAAAAAGGACAAAAATCTGTGACGACCTATATTTTTCATAAAAAATCTATTTTTTTATATGAAAATCTTATTTTTGTTGTATCTTCTTAAAAAAGCGTCTAATCGAGAAAAGGACAAAAATCTGTGACGACCTATATTTTTCGTAAAAAATCTAATTTTAGTATGAAAATCTTGTTTTTGCTGTATCTTCTTAGAACAGCGTCTAATCGAAAAAAGGACAAAAATCTGTGACGACCTATATTTTTCATAAAAAATCTATTTTTAGTATGAAAATCTTATTTTTGCTGTATCTTCTTAAAACAGCATCAAATCGAAAAAACGGACAAAAATCTGAGGACAACCTATATTTTTCATAAAAAATCTATTTTTTATATGAAAATCTTATTTTTGCTGTATCTTCTTAAAACAGCGTCTAATCTAAAAAAGGACAAAAATCTGTGACGACCTATATTTTTCATAAAAAATCTATTTTTTTATATGAAAATCTTATTTTTGTTGTATCTTCTTAAAAAAGCGTCTAATCGAGAAAGGGACAAAAATCTGTGACGACCTATATTTTTCGTAAAAAAACCTAATTTTAGTATGAAAATCTTGTTTTTGCTGTATCTTCTTAGAACAGCGTCTAATCGAAAAAAGGACAAAAATCTGTGACGACCTATATTTTTCATAAAAAATCTATTTTAAGTATGAAAATCTTATTTTTGCTGTATCTTCTTAAAACAGCGTCAGGACAGGACAAAAATCTGTGACGACCTATATTTTTCGTAAAAAATCTATTTTTAGTATGAAAATCTTGTTTTTGCTGTATCTTCTTAGAACAGCGTCTAATCGAAAAAAGGACAAAAATCTGTGACGACCTATATTTTTCATAAAAAATCTATTTTTTATATGAAAATCTTATTTTTGCTGTATCTTCTTAAAACAGCGTCTAATCGAAAGAAGGTCAAAAATCTGTGACGAACTATATTTTTCATAAAAAATCTATTTTTTATATGAAAATCTTATTTTTGCTGTATCTTCTTAAAACAGCGTCTAATCTAAAAAAGGACAAAAATCTGTGACGACCTATATTTTTCATAAAAAATCTATTTTTTATATGAAAATCTTATTTTTGCTGTATCTTCTTAAAACAGCGTCTAATCGAAAAAAGGACAAAAATCTGTGACGAACTATATTTTTCATAAAAAAATCTATTTTTTATATGAAAATCTTATTTTTGCTGTATCTTCTTAAAACAGCGTCTAATCGAAAAAAGGACAAAAATCTGTCACGACCTATATTCTTCATAAAAAATCTTTTTTTTTATATGAAAATCTTATTTTTGCTGTATCTTCTTAAAACAGCATCTAATCGAAAAAAGGACAAAAATCTGAGGATGACCTATATTTTTCATAAAAATCTATTTTTTATATGAAAATCTTATTTTTGCTGTATCTTCTTAAAACAGCGTCTAATCTAAAAAAGGACAAAAATCTGTGACGACCAATATTTTTCATAAAAAATCTATTTTTTATATGAAAATCTTATTTTTGCTGTATCTTCTTAAAACAGCGTCTAATCTAAAAAAATCTGTGACGACCTATATTTTTCATAAAAAATCTATTTTTAGTATGAAAATCTTATTTTTGCTGTATCTTCTTAAAACAGCGTCTAATCTAAAAAAGGACAAAAATCTGTGACGACCTCTATTTTTCGTAAAAAATCTATTTTTAGTATGAAAATCTTGTTTTTGCTGTATCTTTTTAGAACAGCGTCTAATCTAAAAAAGGACAAAAATCTGTGACGACCTATATTTTTCATAAAAAATCTATTTTTTATATGAAAATCTTATTTATGCTGTATCTTCTTAAAACAGCGTCTAATCGAGAAAAGGACAAAAATCTGTGACGACCTATATTTTTCGTAAAAAATCTATTTTTAGTATTAAAATCTTGTTTTTGCTGTATCTTCTTAGAACAGCGTCTAATCGAAAAAAGGACAAAAATTTGTGACGACCTATATTTTTCATAAAAAATCTATTTTTAGTATGAAAATCTTATTTTTGCTGTATCTTCTTAAAACAGCATCTAATCGAAAAAACGGACAAAAATCTGAGGACGACCTATATTTTTCATAAAAAATCTATTTTTTATATGAAAATCTTATTTTTGCTGTATCTTCTTAAAACAGCGTCTAATCTAAAAAAGGACAAAAATCTGTGACGACCTATATTTTTCGTAAAAAATCTATTTTTAGTATGAAAATCTTGTTTTTGCTGTATCTTCTTAAAACAGCGTCTAATCTAAAAAAGGACAAAAATCTGTGACGACCTATATTTTTCATAAAAAATCTATTTTTTATATGAAAATCTTATTTTTGCTGTATCTTCTTAAAACAGCGTCTAATCTAAAAAAGGACAAAAATCTGTGACGACCTATATTTTTCATAAAAAATCTATTTTTTATATGAAAATCTTATTTTTTCTGTATCTTCTTAAAACAGCGTCTAATCGAAAAAAGGACAAAAATCTGTGACGAACTATATTTTTCATAAAAAAATCTATTTTTTATATGAAAATCTTATTTTTGCTGTATCTTCTTAAAACAGCGTCTAATCTAAAAAAGGACAAAAATCTGTGACGACCAATATTTTTCATAAAAAATCTATTTTTTTAATATGAAAATCTATTTTTTGCTGTATCTTCATAAAACAGCGTCTAATCTGAAAAAGCACAAAAATCTGTGACGACCTATATTTTTCATAAAAAATCTATTTTTTATATGAAAATCTTATTTTTGCTGTATCTTCTTAAAACAGCGTCTAATCTAAAAAAGGACAAAAATCTGTGACGACCTATATTTTTCGTAAAAAATCTATTTTTAGTATGAAAATCTTGTTTTTGCTGTATCTTCTTAAAACAGCGTCTAATCTAAAAAAGGACAAAAATCTGTGACGACCTATATTTTTCATAAAAAATCTATTTTTTATATGAAAATCTTATTTTTGCTGTATCTTCTTAAAACAGCGTCTAATCTAAAAAAGGACAAAAATCTGTGACGACCTATATTTTTCATAAAAAATCTATTTTTTATATGAAAATCTTATTTTTTCTGTATCTTCTTAAAACAGCGTCTAATCGAAAGAAGGACAAAAATCTGTGACGAACTATATTTTTCATAAAAAAATCTATTTTTTATATGAAAATCTTATTTTTGCTGTATCTTCTTAAAACAGCGTCTAATCTAAAAAAGGACAAAAATCTGTGACGATCTATATTTTTCGTAAAAAATCTATTTTTAGTATGAAAATCTTGTTTTTGCTGTATCTTCTTAAAACAGCGTTGTGACGATGAAAGTCGGTGTAGCCTCGTTTTCACCACACATACATATATTATTTTAAAGTGATTTATTTATGTTATTTTTGTTATATTCTTATATTGTTTAAAGTGTTATTATCAATTTGTTATTATTTGTTTATTATTATGATTTGTTATTACTTGTATTATTGAAACAAGTTCAAATATTTGAAATTAAGATTTCCGTTAGAATATGCCATCTAGTGGCGCATAGAGGTCGTAAATTATTAACACATCCACTTTGATATTTTTAGTAAGAAGAATTGGTACCAAAACATACAACTAAGTTTTGGTGGCTGTAGATTGTGTATAAAAGCAGTGGAAGTGATATAATTTTGGTCAGTCTCGTCGCAGCGATTGCGAAGGTAAGACTATTATTATTGGTGGTAACCCGCTGTAATAATTTATTACCTATTGGCTGATTACTAAGTAGAGAAATTGGTGGTAACCTGCTGTTTCTTCTGCTTAGTAATACTCACCAGGCTTTATTAGTGTGGTATTCCCGTGGTAACCTGCAGGTTTCCCACTAATAATACGTGAGAGTAGATTGGTAAGCGAAGTTGACAAAGTGTTCCCGTGGTAACCCGCAGGTTCATTCAACAACCAAACCAGTCTGTGTAAGAGCTGCTTTTGTCCGATTTGCGTTGAATAAGTGTTCCCGTGGTAACCCGCAGGTTCACTTCGCTACGTAAGCAGACTGTGTAAAGGCGCAGTTGACGAGTTTTTGCTAATGCTGTGTTCCCGTGGTAACCCGCAGGTTCATAGTAGTTTTTAGCACTCCGTGTTAGAAAGCTGAGAGAGCTTATAGTGGATGAGTTATTAATAATCGCTGCCACTAAGTAGAATTTATTAAGACGCCTAATTGTAAATAAAGACATTACGAAACGTTTTCGATCGGTGTTTCTTTCAATACGGTCTAAAGAAAATAAATTTTCTGTGACAGAACCTTCGGACACCGGTGAGTTTACCCCAGCCGAAGAAACGTCGTTACAGTGGCGCCCGAGCAGGGACCGCGAAAGAAACATTAACGTAGAAAACATATTCGGCGCTGGAAAATAATCGTGTAAAGACTAAAAAAAAAAATTAATCGTGTATAATTTTGTAACATTAAAAAAAAGAGACATTTTGTTTAATTTTAATAAAAACAAACGGAGTGCTTCAAACGGGAAAAAGTAAAGAAAAAACGCGAAAAAATTGCCATTAAAGACTAAAACTTTTGTTTTAAATAAATATAAAAAAACAAGTGTGGATAAGAAATATAAATAAAATATTAAAAAAATAAAAACTGAAAATGATAAGATAATTACCGACGCGTCGCGACGGCTAATTGAATAATTTAAAAAAAAATAAAATAAAATTTTCTCCGGTAATCTTAAAACTTTTTGTGAATCAAAAAAAAAAAAAAAAATGTTGAAGTCAAGTTGGGCATACTCCCTGAAGAAGGATGAATTAGTGCAACACTTAACTGATTTTGGCCTGGACACCAACGGTACTGTCGAAGAACTGCGCAAAAGGCTAGCGAAATTTATTAATTCCGACCACAATGCAGATGTTACAGCTCGTTTATTGGGACTTCAAGAAAAATATGAAACTTCCAGCTTATTAGCTGCACCCTCGTCAAGAAATACACCTACACCCTCACCAGTAAAGGATGAAAGTAGGAACACCACAAGCTGTCCACAGGTAAACGTACCCATATCAAACATATTGTCAACTAAGTCAGTGATTGACCACGTCCGTAAATGGAACCTTGTGTATGATGGTGGACCAGATCCCTTAGCGTTCATTGAAAGATTAGAGGAATTAGCAGAACTATATGATATTTCGCTTGATTTCATTCCAAGGGTAATGCCTGAATTTTTGCGTAAAAATGCCCTCACCTGGTTCCGTAATAACAATAGTCATTGGCAAGTATGGAAAAGTTTTAAATCTGATTTCTTAAAATTCTTTCTGCCAGCTAGATTCTACGAAAAATTAGAAGATGAGATTCGAATGAGATCCCAACGTCCAAAAGAGCCATTCAAAACTTATGTGTTAGAACTACAAAATTTAATGCGACATTCCATTCTCACCGAGGAACAAAAGGTTCAACGTATTTTTCAGAACTCTCAGCCCGAGTACCAGTGGTACATAAAAAGAAAAGATTTTGCGTCATTGACAGAGTTAGTTCAATTAGCAGAAGACTTGGAAGATATTCCCGTTAAGCCATCACGAACCGACGCAGAAAACTCCCGCACCGCAAACTTTTCTGCAAATACCTCGTCGATGAGCTGTTATCGTTGTGGACAAAGTGGCCACTATGCATCTCAATGTTCAGAACCATCCAGTCAGAGGAGGCCGACGGAACTGAGGCAGGTCGGGCCTCCCCAAAAACAAAGAAAATCCTCAGCAAATCCCACCAGACTACAAAGTGAAGAGTCTCGCTTAACCGCTTCTATATTGATCAACGGCAGGTTGGTGAAGGCTGTGATCGATACAGGTGCCAGCCGTAATTTTGTTCGAAAAGGTTTCATCCGCACCCTTGACAACCAGGCAAAATATATTCAAGAGAACACAGATGTCATATTAGCCGATGGGTCGATCCGAAAGGTATCCCAGGCCGTTGAACTTGCAATCATACTTGGAAATACTGCGCAGCTATGTAAATTTATAGTTATGCCTGAAACAACTGAAGATGTAATCTTAGGATTAGAGTTTCTAAGAAAATTTAACACCACCATACAAATGGCAGGGTTACAACTCGACTGCTCAAAAATACAAACCCAATGTTTGACAACTGAAGAGACCACAGAGGCGTGCTTAAGACAAGAGGAGGTCGACTTTAATTCATCCAGAGGGTACAATGAATATAGTGCAAATGTAACACGCAAACAAACAGCGCCACTTTCGTTAGATGAACAAGAAGTCATCAATAAATTCTTAGAAGCTGAACTGCCAAAGTTTCAAAATTTACATGGATTGTCAAACATTGCTACCCATAAGATCAACATGATAGACGAACGCCCTATTAAAATTCGGTATGCTCCCCGTAATCCTGCAATGCAGAAAATAATTGATGCAGAAGTCAACAAATTAATGACACAAGGTTGCATTGAACCATCAAGAAGCCCATACTGTTTCCCCATCACGCTGGTCAAGAAGAAGGACGGTTCCTGGCGAACATGTATGGATTTTAGGCAACTCAATCTCAGGTCAGTACCCGATGCATATCCTCTTCCCCGTATAGACAGCATTTTAAATCGATTACGTGAGTCTAAGTTTTTTAGTTGCATCGACCTAAAGAACGGGTATTGGCAGATCCCTATGGAAGAGGCTAGCAAACAGTATACCGCTTTTGCAGTACCAGGAAGAGGGCTCTATCAATGGAAAGTGATGCCGTTTGGGTTACATTCTGCGCCAGCAACGTTCCAGCGTGCATTAGATGAGGTTATTGGCCCAGATATGGAACCCCATGCTTTCGCTTATTTAGATGATATCATTGTTGTTGGAAAAACGCAACAGCAGCATATGAGAAACCTGAAGGAGGTATTCCGAAGGTTAAGGAAGGCGAACCTTAAGATTAATGCGGACAAGTGTAATTTTTTTGCAAGCGAAACAAAATACTTGGGCCATATAGTAAGTGAACGTGGTATACGAACAGATCCCGAGAAAGTAGCAGCCGTCGCTCGAATACCACCACCGAAAAGCATACGTGAAATTCGACAATTTTTAGGAGTCGCATCATGGTACAGAAGATTTGTACCTGACTTTGCCACAATATCTCAACCTTTAACCCAGCTGCTGAAAAAGGGCAAGCACTGGAAATGGGGAGATGATCAGCAACAGGCATTCGATACCCTCAAAACTAAATTAACAGAAGCCCCGGTGTTAGCGTGCCCAGATTTCTCAAGAGAATTTTCCTTACAAACAGATGCCAGTGATTATGGGCTAGGAGCGGTGCTCACACAAGATTTAGACGGAGAAGAGCGGGTGATCGCATATGCCAGCCGCCATTTAAATGGAGCAGAAAAAAATTATTCAACAACGGAGAAGGAATGCTTAGCCATAGTTTGGGGCATTCGAAAGATGCGGGCTTACGTCGAAGGTTATAAATTTACAATAATTACTGACCATTTAGCGCTGAAATGGCTAAATTCCATCGAAAGTCCCACAGGTAGATTGGCCCGGTGGGCACTTGAACTTCAACAATACAACTATACGATACAGTATCGGAAGGGCAAAGCCAATATTGTTGCAGACACTCTCTCACGGCAACCTGTAGAGGTTGCCAAATTAACCAGATGTGAAGCTCAGAAACCAGATGAATGCAAGTCGATTCAGAATATGTGTAAGAAAATAAGTGATAACCCAACAAAATATGCTGATTACGCCATCATAGACCACCAGTTGTACCGTAATTTTCCACGTCAACCGAATGACGAAGATGATACTCCCTGGAAGCTGTGTATAGGTACCAAGCAGCGGCAACGTGTGCTATCGGAAAACTATGACAGTGACACAGCGCGGCACTTGGGAATCCGAAAAACTATAAATAGAATCTCTAGCCGTTACTATTGGCCGGGGATGTTCCGCGATGTTAGACGTTACGTAAGAAGTTGTCAGTCATGCCAACAGTTCAAAATTAATCAGCAACAGCCAGTAGGAAAAATGCTATCCTCAAATATATGGCGTGCAGCAGAAGAAGAAAGGAAATCCACGCGTCCTCCTGAGTTGAATAACACTGCAGAGCCTTGGCCGGAAGAGGTTTTAACTGCTGTCGAAAGCGCCCGTAGATCCCACAAGCCCGGGCAACGGTTGAAGTTTATTGAGAAGGTTGGGTCAATCTCATATCGTATCACAATTGCAAAGAGTGGAGTACTGAAGATTCAACGCTTTCCGTAGAACAACAGCAAAATTATCCGAGGAGGGGAGGAAATGTGACGATGAAAGTCGGTGTAGCCTCGTTTTCACCACACATACATATATTATTTTAAAGTGATTTATTTATGTTATTTTTGTTATATTCTTATATTGTTTAAAGTGTTATTATCAATTTGTTATTATTTGTTTATTATTATGATTTGTTATTACTTGTATTATTGAAACAAGTTCAAATATTTGAAATTAAGATTTCCGTTAGAATATGCCATCTAGTGGCGCATAGAGGTCGTAAATTATTAACACATCCACTTTGATATTTTTAGTAAGAAGAATTGGTACCAAAACATACAACTAAGTTTTGGTGGCTGTAGATTGTGTATAAAAGCAGTGGAAGTGATATAATTTTGGTCAGTCTCGTCGCAGCGATTGCGAAGGTAAGACTATTATTATTGGTGGTAACCCGCTGTAATAATTTATTACCTATTGGCTGATTACTAAGTAGAGAAATTGGTGGTAACCTGCTGTTTCTTCTGCTTAGTAATACTCACCAGGCTTTATTAGTGTGGTATTCCCGTGGTAACCTGCAGGTTTCCCACTAATAATACGTGAGAGTAGATTGGTAAGCGAAGTTGACAAAGTGTTCCCGTGGTAACCCGCAGGTTCATTCAACAACCAAACCAGTCTGTGTAAGAGCTGCTTTTGTCCGATTTGCGTTGAATAAGTGTTCCCGTGGTAACCCGCAGGTTCACTTCGCTACGTAAGCAGACTGTGTAAAGGCGCAGTTGACGAGTTTTTGCTAATGCTGTGTTCCCGTGGTAACCCGCAGGTTCATAGTAGTTTTTAGCACTCCGTGTTAGAAAGCTGAGAGAGCTTATAGTGGATGAGTTATTAATAATCGCTGCCACTAAGTAGAATTTATTAAGACGCCTAATTGTAAATAAAGACATTACGAAACGTTTTCGATCGGTGTTTCTTTCAATACGGTCTAAAGAAAATAAATTTTCTGTGACAGAACCTTCGGACACCGGTGAGTTTACCCCAGCCGAAGAAACGTCGTTACAGCGTCTAATCTGAAAAAGCACAAAAATCTGTGACGACCTATATTTTTCATAAAAAATCTATTTTTTATATGAAAATTTTATTTTTGCTGTATCTTCTTAAAACAGCGTCTAATCGAAAAAAGGACAAAAATCTGTGACGACCTATATTTTTCATAAAAAATCTATTTTTTATATGAAAATCTTATTTTTGCTGTATCTTCTTAAAACAGCGTCTAATCTGAAAAAGCACAAAAATCTGTGACGACCTATATTTTTCATAAAAAATCTATTTTTAGTATGAAAATCTTATTTTTGCTGTATCTTCTTAAAACAGCATCTAATCGAAAAAACGGACAAAAATCTGAGGACGACCTATATTCTTCATAAAAAATCTTTTTTTTTTATATGAAAATCTTATTTTTGCTGTATCTTCTTAGAACAGCGTCTAATCTAAAAAAGGACAAAAATCTGTGACGACCTATATTTTTCATAAAAAATCTATTTTTTTAATATGAAAATCTATTTTTTGCTGTATCTTCTTAAAACAGCGTCTAATCTAAAAAAGGACAAAAATCTGTGACGACCTATATTTTTCATAAAAAATCTATTTTTTATATGAAAATCTTATTTTTGCTGTATCTTCTTAAAAAAGCGTCTAATCGAGAAAAGGACAAAAATCTGTGACGACCTATATTTTACATAAAAAATCTATTTTTATATGAAAATCTTATTTTTGCTGTATCTTCTTAAAACAGCGTCTAATCGAAAAAAGGACAAAAATCTATGGCGACCTATATTTTTCATAAAAAAGCTATTTTTTTATATGAAAATCTTATTTTTGCTGTATCTTCTTAAAACAGCGTCTAATCGAAAAAAGGAGAAAAATCTGTGACGACCTATATTTTGTATAAAAAATCTGTATTTTTATATGAAAATCTTATTTTTGCTGTGGCTTCTTAAAACAGCGTCTAGTCGAAAAAAGGAGAAAAATCTGTGACGATCTATATTTTTCATAAAAAATCTATTTTTATATGAAGATCTTATTTTTGCTGTATCTTCTTAAAACAGCGTCTAATCGAGAAAAGGACAAAAATCTGTGCCGACCTATATTTTTCATAAAAAATCTATTTTTATATGAAAATCTTATTTTTGCTGTATCTTCTTAAAACAGCGTCTAATCGAAAAAAGGAGAAAAATCTGTGACGACCTATATTTTGTATAAAAAATCTGTATTTTTATATGAAAATCTTATTTTTGCTATGGCTTCTTAAAACAGCGTCTAGTCGAAAAAAGGAGAAAAATCTGTGCCGATCTATATTTTTCATAAAAAATCTATTTTTATATGAAGATCTTATTTTTGCTGTATCTTCTTAAAACAGCGTCTAATCGAAAAAAGGACAACAATCTGTGACGACCTATATTTTTCATAAAAAATCAATTTTTTTATATGAAAATCTTATTTTTGCTGTATCTTCTTAAAACAGCGTCTAATCGAGAAAAGGACAAAAATCTGTGGCGACCTACATTTTTAAAAAAAAATCTATTTTTTTATATGAAAAACTTATTTTTGCTGTATCTTCTTAAAACAGCGTCTAATCGAGAAAAGGACAAAAATCTGTGACGACCTATATTTAAAAAAAAAATCTTTTTTTTTATATGAAAATCTTATTTTTGCTGCATCTTCTTAAAACAGCGTCAAATCGAGAAAAGAACGAAAATCCGTGCCGACCTCTATTTTTCATAAAAAATCTATTTTTTTATATGAAAATCTTATTTTTAAATTTATATTTAAATCTGTGACGACCTATATTATTCATAAAAAATCTATATTTTAATATGAAAATCTTATTATTGCTGTATCTTCTTAAAACAGCGTCTAATCGAAAAAAGGACAACAGTCTGTGGCGACCTATATTTTGTATAAAAAATCTGTTTTTTTTATATGAAAATCTTATTTTTGCTGTGGCTTCTTAAAACAGCGTCTAATCGAGAAAAGGACAAAAATCTGTGACGACCTATATTTTTCATAAAAAATCTATTTTTTTATATCAAAATCTTATTTTTGCTGTATCTTCTTAAAACAGCGTCTAATCGAAAAAATTACAAAAATCTGAGACAACTTATAATTTTCATAAAAAATCTATTTTTAGTATGAAAACCTATTTTTGCTGTATCTTCTTAAAACAGCGTCTAATCGAAAAAAGGACAAAAATCTGTGACGACCTATATTTTTCATAATTTTTTCATTTTCATTTATTTTTTTATATGAAAATCTTATTTTTGCTGTATCCTCTTAAATAAGCGTCTAATCGAGAAAAGGACAAAAATCTGTGACGACCTATATTTTACATAAAAAATCTATTTTTTTATATGAAAATCTTATTTTTGCTGTATCTTCTTAAAACAGCGTCTAATCGAAATAAATTAGTCAATTGCGAGTTAGACTCACACACTTAGGGTTCTGTACTATGTTTAGTACAACTTTAAAAATTCAAGTCGTTAATTTTTTTATGTCTTATGAGTCACCCTTTAATTTTACAATTAAAGTCATAATTGCATCACTGTTGGAAGACCATACAATTACAATTTTTGTTATAGCGGCCATTGTAATACACTATCTATAGAAATATACATGCGCCTACCTATTGCGGTTCAAAAACTAAGGTAATATACGTGAAAAACATGTCACTGATGGACCACCCTTTAGATATTAGTAATTGTTACAGCGGCCGAAGTACAACATCTGCTGTAAACATTTCAAGACTCTACCTATTACGGTTCAAAAAATAAGGCTATTTACGTACAAATCATGTCTCTGTCGGAACACCCTTTAATTTTGTTATTTATTATAGCGGCCATGGCAATTCTCTTTCTATGAATATATCAAGAGTCTACCTATTACTATTAAAAAATAACTTACTATACATGAAAAACATGTCGCTGTTTTTAATTTTTAGTAATTGTAATAAGGGCCATGACAACACATCTTCTATACAAACTGGAAGAGTCTACTTATTACGGTTCAAAAAAGATGTCGTTATACATTCAAAACATGTCCAAAGCCTTTAAATTTTTATTTTTTTATAGGGGTCATAGTAATACACCATTTGTGAAAATTTCAAGAGTCTATCTATTATGGTTAAAAAATTAGTCAATGTGCATGGAAATCACACCACTATCAGAACACCCTTTAATTTTAAGGATTATTTTTTTAGACTTGTTTAAAAAGCGAACTAAGTTTTAATTACTGCTTGCATATTTTTAGTGTATTCTTCCTACAGTTGAAGAAAAAAGCACATATTCGTAAATAATACCTCTCTATCGGAACACCCTATAAGATTTAGTATTTGCTACTATAGCGGTCACAGCTATACACCTTCTGTGAAAATTTTAAGCATCTACCTATTATGGTTTAAAACTTAGGCCTTATACATGCAAATCACACAACTATCGGAACACCCTTTAATTTTTAGTTTTATTTTTTATAGTTGTTTATATAGTGAACTAAGTTTTAATTACTGTTTGTAAATTTCAAGTGTATCCCACCTACAGTTCACGAAATATGCACATATTCGTGAATAACACTTCTCTATCGTTACACCCTATAAGTTTTAGTATTTGTTGCTATAGCGGCAACAGCTATATATCATCTGTGAAAATTTCAAGAGTCTACCTATTACGGTTCAAGAGATAAAAGGCGCTGAGAGACGGACAGACATTGTAGCGAAAACAATAGGGTCACGTTTTTACACTTTGTGTACGGAACCCTAAAAATAAACCTAAAAATTAAAGGATGGTCCGACAGTGACGTGATTTGCTCGCATGTGGTCTAATGTTTGATTTATAACAGGTAGACTCTTGAAATTTCCTCAGAAGGTGTATTACTACGGCCTCTATAATATATAGTAAAGGATGTTCCGACAGTGACATGATTTGCTAGTATATGGTCTTTTTTTGAACCGTAATAGGTGGACTTGATATTTTCATAGAAAGAGTATTACAATTACCAAAATTTTAAGGGTGTTACGATAGTGTCACGATTTTTGTAATATGCTTTAGTATAGAAAATGATTCCAAATTAAAGGTGGGGCACCCTTTAATTTTAAAATTACATAACTATTAAAGGTAGTACGAAACCCTGCGTGTGTGAGTCTGACACGCAGTTGACTGATTAATTGTTTTATATTTACTTGCAAAAAACATTTAGAAGACATTTGGGAACAACGTTTAAGAATCAGTGGATAATAAAAACAAATATCGATGGAGAAAATGATCCCCTTTCTGTTGAAAAATCATACTCAATTAAACATCAAATAGATATGTGCTGGGTATAGTAATCTTTTGTAATCAAACGTTGGCGTTTGTGCGTATGGGTAATATTTAATACAAAAACCATATGGCTGCATTTAAAGGAGACCAAGATGTACGAGTGGTAAAAGACCAACCAACAATACATATGTACAAACATGAAAAATAAATTTAAAATTGTGGGATATTCTTTGGAAGAAGAAAAAACATATTTAGAAGATGAATTTAGATGATTCTGACTTTAAATTGAATAAAACAATGGATCACTGTTATTTGACCAAAAAAAAAAGAATAACGAATGTTACCATTTTTTATCCAAAAAAAAAACTACTTCATGTGTATTAGACTAAGTATGAAGATTTAAGTGTTTAAATTCGTTAAACTTTATCTCAACTAAATTTTTTTTATTTCAATAGAGATAAGTGTGGTTTTAAGTTCATATTCCTGTTTCCGGTGTAGCGTTCGAAGGTAAGTAAGTGTGTATAGGAGTTTATAAGCAGCTGTCTATGCCAAACTTTTAACAATTTATCATTAAAGTTCAAGCAATGGAACAGCATTTTTTTCGTTTTGTTAGGAAAAAATTTATGTATAAATTTATAAACATTCGAATAGAGAAAGTTTAAATTTCATTAATATTTATTGTGCCAAGGAACCAAAAAAAAAAAAAAAAAATATGAAATTATTCATTTTTATTCCAAAAAAAAGAACAGTTTCCAAATGTGCGTTAAACTATCGATTTAATTCATGACTTAATGTGAGGAAAAAGGTGATGGCTTTTATAAGTTTCAAAGTATAAAAAAGGTGTAATGTTGTCAATCTGTCTCAAGTTTTTTAGCCGTCACATTTTTGGAATATTTTTTTTTTTTTTGTTTTTAAATAAAGCCGATGACAATAAAGCGCTAAAAAACTAATTAAGACTCTGGGTCATTATGCAACTGTTGCCATCATAGCTGTTGGCTTTAAAAAAAGTTTTAACGATACATACGGAGAAGGAAAATATTACGTATATCGTCTTCTATAGAAATTGTCGCAGAGACTGAGGAAGATATTCTTCATGATCTTACTGGTATAATAATTGACAGTGGTACGGAATCAAAGCAATATTACAAGATTTAACAGAATTTGTGGTAAGATACGACGTTTAAATGCAAACAGGACAGTCGACGACTCCCTCGTAGAATAGCAGGAGTGATTGACATAAAGTGACGAAGAAAAGGCAACCTGGCTATAAACGAAGTGCTCTTAAAAGTCAAGGGTAAGATGTATAACTTAAAATCGAAAGTGACTATATTTTTTCAAACTACACATGCAAGAGAAATGAGACTACAGCGCACATTGTGTGCAAATGTTTAGCACTGGCTAGCATTAGGCTGATAGCCACTGAAAGACTCATACTATATATTAAACTAGCTGTGCCTGCCACGTCGTGGGCATCCTGACAATATTTTGCTCGATTTTGTTTTGGAAGTGTTCCACACCAATTGTAAGACTCTTACTTTTATAGTGCTTCAGTTATGGTTTATGTATTTACTTTATATAAATGTGCCCATCCCTGGATAAAATTCTAAAATTTATAAAAAGATTCTAAAGATTATTGTAAAGGTCTGTAAAAGGTGTTTAAAATATTTTAATAACATTGTAATTCCACAAAGTAAAAATACAAATCAAAAACAAATTTTTTTCAATTGGCTATTTGGCAGTAAGTAATTATTAAATTGTCATTATTTAAAAAACAGCGCCATCTGTTTGGCAACCGAGTTTAAAATATTCCGCTATCAAAAATAAAATATGCCATAAAGTCTACAGTACCTTTAAAGCGGTAAAAGCAGTCGGAGTACTTTCTCCACTTTCTCTTGGAAATAAAACATTTTTGCGGAAAAAAAGTATTCTATATTGGAATCAGGATGCTAAAGTACCATCCCACAAAATTTTGTTAAAATCCATCCTGATACATATTTTCTTTACATAAAGGTACCCATCCCTGGATAAAATGCTAAAAGTTATATACAATTCTAAAAATTATTGTAAACAGCTGTAAAAGGTGTTTAAAATATTTAAATAACAATGTAATTCCACAAAGTAAAAATACAATTCAAATAAAAATTTTATTTAATTGGCGCCTATTGCAGCGCAATAGTTTTTAAAATATCCCAGTTTTAAATCGAAAATTTCAGTACCTTTCAGACAGACTGGTTACTGTTTTATTATATGTATATAGAAAGATACTTGGTTATAAATGTTTTACTTTTTTTCATTGCGAATAGCTAAGTTTTGAGTACTCTTTCTCACGGTGCACAGTGTTGTGAGTGTGGCCATAAATAGAAAAATTCAATTATGGAAATTAAAAAAATGTCTAATGGCATTTAGTAAAAGACACTTTTACTAATAAGAGTAAAAAAATTAGATTAAAATAATAATTTTTTCTAGAGATATGGCTCTTCAAAATTGTGGTTTGAAATAACTACAATTTTGTATAAAAGAGGAATACAAATGAGAATGTATTTCGTAGGGTTAAATAATTGAATTTAGTTGGCAAATAAACCAAATTTGTGCTAGATTAGTTGCTGTATTATGTTTTAAGCATATAAACGGTATTTTTAATTACATATGTCGATAACAGTGTATGCATCACTATAAGAATGATATTAATATAATTCTTGCAAAAAAAACCGACTTCAAAACAGACAAACTTAAAATCATATTTCTTTAAGACGGTAACTATTGCGACACCCCGTAATTTCCGAATTCAAATTTTATACTAGTTATAGCGGTCGTAGCAATACAGGTTCATTGTAAATTTCAACCGTCTGTCTGTAACGGTTTAAAAGTTTGGTCATATACATCAATTTACCTAAACTATTGCGACACCCTGTAATTTATAATTTTAAATATTTATACTTATAATAACAGATATAGTAATGGATATTTTGTCTAATTGTTAAGTGTTTATCAATAACTGTTTAAAAGATAGGGTCATATATATCAAATGACGTCACCTATTGGGACACCCTTTAAATTCAAATTATACTATAAATACTTTTTAAAGACGGCTTTGTCATACAGATTCTTTTTAAATTTTAAATTTGTGTCCATATCCATCAAATTACATCAACTATTGGGACACGCTTTAATTTCCAATTTTAAATATTTATACTTGTTGTTATACCAGACATAGTAGTGAATATTCTGTCTATTTTTCAAGTGTTTGTCTATAACGGTTCCAAAGATGAGGACATAATGGTCAAACTACATCAATAATGGGGACACCCTTTAATTTATAGATCCAAATTTTATACTTGTTGTAATAGCAGACTAAGCAATATAGGTTCTTTGTAAATTTCAACTGTCTATCTATACCAGTTACATTAACTATTGGGACACCCTTTAATTTCCAAATTCATATTTAACACTTGTTATTTTAGCGATACAAGTTCTTTGTAAATTTCAACTGTCTGTCTATAACGGTTCAAAAGTTTGGCCATATATATATCAAAATAAACCAACTAATGGGACACCATTTAATTTCTAATTTTAAATATTTATACTTATTATAACAGACATAGTAACGAACATTCTGAGCAACTTTCAAGTGTTTGTCTATAACTGTTCAAAAAATATGAGAATAAAGGTGAAATTAAGTTACCTATGGGGTCACCCTTTAATTTTTAATTTTATTTTTTAATTACTTTTGTTATTGGGAGCTACAGTGATACGCACTTTTTTAATTATAAATTGGTGACCTATAAAGTTCATAATACACGTAAAAAACATGTATGTTGTATGGGGACACCCTTTAATTTTTAAAAATTTTTTAAAATTTAAAATTTTAAATTTTCAAAAATTTTGAACTTCTTTTAAAATGGGACCAATCTGTAGCCATAACCTTTCTAATAGTGCAAAAATTTTCAAAATCGGTTCAGAAATGACCGAGTTCTGAAGGCACAAACATATAAAAAAAAAGCAACACACAGACGAATTGATAACCTCCTTTTTTTTTGAAGTCGGTTAAAAACAAACCAAAACTTGTTGTGATAAGCAAACATATAATAATGTAGAAAAAAAAATTTAAATTATTTCCGGGATATTTTTCTTGCATTATATAACAAAAAGTATGTTAATTTATAAAAATTTAGCTGCGCTTAAGTGCGCCAATTTAAATTATTGTTATTTTTAGTGTATCAAAGTAAACTGTCTAGTGGAAAAAAACTGTGTAAAACTTTCGAATTTATCAATAAACTATATATATGGGATGAAAGCTGTGATTCCCACGATTCCAGAGGTGGTTAGGTTTTTCATGTGCGTTATACCTATAGAAAATTACGCGGCTTTAAGGTCGAATTATTTTGATAATTTTTCACAATTTTTAAGTAACATAAAATGAGTTTGGAAAAATAAATATCAAGAATTCAGTTTTCAATAAAAATGCATGCAATTATATTTGTTTTATTCAGAAATTTAGCAGAAACAATATAAAAATCCTAAAATTCAAATATTTATAACAACACTGTAAAAAAATTGTGAAGTTTTTAGCCAAAATATGTACTTTAAAAAAAATAGTCACCTTTGATGGACCCGAAAAATAGGCAAAAAATATGTATATACTTAAGTTTAAGAATATATTGAAGGTGAGGGTCCATTCGTCTAATTGAAAAAATATAAGTGTCTTGTATTCGAAATTAATTAAAAAAAAAAATTTATTTAACTTTTAATTTTTTTTTAATTTTTTTTAAAAATATATTTTTTAGCCTATATTTTAGGCCTTATCTGAATTGAATCAAATTTGGTCAAATCATTTAAAATATCACATCCAATTACTATAAAAAAATTTCATACAGTTAGCAATTTTTCTAACTTTAATGACACTTACAAATTTCAGGATATATGAGAAGGACACGAATCCTTGCTGCGAATTTTTTTAAATTTTAAATTTTGTTACGTTTTGCCATCCTAAATATATGTGCCAAATTTCAGCTCTTTACAATAACTTTTTCTATTTATGGCCTCTCGTTATATGAAGTCACGACACTGTGGCGATATGAGAACCACCCTTCGCCATGACCCAAAGGATCGTCCCAATATAATTTTGAAATTTAATTCTTCAAACCTTTTTTCAATTATTTCTACTCTCCACTGTAAGCTTATTTAAGTTAAAAAAGAAAAGAATATACATTTGTAAAAATACTTTTGAAAAATGAGTACGACTTCGTTGCCTGTGTGTTCCAGTTTTTCTGTTTTCAGCTAAGATTCTTGTTATGTGTCTGACTCTTAAATTTATACAACAATACAACCAACCACTACTTAGAGTCAGATGTAATGCGTCCGCTTAAGGATCTTCATATGTGTATGTGTATTTTCCTGTAAGAGTATGTGATTTAATATTATTTATGTTTACGTGAATGCTGGTCTTTGTATGTGTACGTGAGTGTGTAACGAATATTTTACAAAATTTTGTTTTTGAATTGTTCTTTTTGTGGCCTTTTAACTTGTAGACTTCTTAATGTTTATACGCATATATTCATTTGAACACGCAAACAAATGGAGCCACATGTACTCGTATGTGTGTGGGTCATAGTGCAATGCTCATTTTTACAAATGTCCTTAGTATGTAATATGTGGTATAAGTATCCTGTAAGAGGATTTTAAGTGTTTTACACAAAATATGCTTGGATACGCTTAAATACAACAAACAGACTCGTACAGTTTTATAAACGAAACTATATTTCATTTTAATCAAATAATATTTTAAAAATAAAAGGGACCTTCATAAAGAAAAATAATTAAGATTATGAGTTTTCCAAATTAAAATTGTAAATAAGGAAAGTTAAAGGAAAGAAATTTAAAAGGAATAAATTGTTATATATTTATAATACAACATAAATGTATGTTCACATAGAGTGCTGTAAATAAAGAATTCGTAATCTAAAATTATAATGAGAAAATACTTATATATTTTATCTCATTTGGATTTTTTTTATGTATGGGACAGTTCAATAATATAAAATATTTTGTAGAAACTAGGTGTCACTAAAAATTTAAAGGATCTAGAACAGAGTGCTGCTCTCAGCACATATAGAAAAATGCATTTAGAAGAAAATTAAAAATTCGTATGTGTTTTCGGGCCATTGCTCTAGATATATTTAATTCTTGCTTAAAATCACTGTTTCCATAAGTTCTTGATCCTTTAAACGTCATTTAAACTAAAGTGTACAACAGACGAGCACATTTTTTAGCATTAGCTTTCTGTATTTTCTTAAGGTTTGGATGTTTAATTGGTCGGTGCAACCTCAATTCTTCTTTTTTTTAGCATATGCGCGTATTAATTTTTTTACCTCGATCTTAGTTCCACATACCAATTATTATTCTTAATTGAAATTATTATACTTTTAATCAAACTTGGGTTCATAACCCTAGCTGTTTTTTCTTGTTTTGATTTTACATTTGAAAGGGTTCTGGTCTTGTACAGATATAATTAATTAAATCAATTAAGTGCATATGAGACTCACACACGTAGGTTTCCACACTGTGTTCAGTACAACTTTAAAAGTACAAGTTGTTAATTTTTTTCATAAGCTTTATTACAGTTCTAGAATTCAACTCTTTTATAATAGATAAACGAAAAATTTTGGGTTTTATCTTGAATCTATTATATATAGTCCTGGTTAACAAGCATACACTTAAAATCTTAAAAAACAACTTAAAACTAAAAAAATTTAAAATTAAATGACAGTTAAATAAGAAAACAAACCCCATTTGCTGTTTGCTGATTTAACTTCAATCTCTGTTTAAGTCTCACAAAAATTGCACTTGCCTGCTGAGCAAATGAAGTTCAGAAAAGTGATTGAACTAAAAAATCGCTCACTTTAATGAACTAACAAACACAACTCTACAATAAAAAACAAAACACAAATCTACAAACACAACTCTACAATATAAAAAAATTGTTTTCAAATTTACCACTCCCCATTTTATTGAAACTTTTTTTATTTATATTCGTTGACTCCCTGAATCCAATATGATTTTACCGCTACACAGTTATTAAAATTGAAATATGACGCTTTTTTGCATATGCGCTCGAGGATTAAATATATTCTAAATCCAGTTCTATAAGTCCTAGGAAGTTGAGTAATAGCTCATTTTAAAGGGTATTTCATACGCTTTAATTTGGTATCAATCATGAATCATGAAATTTTTAAACAAATTTTTTTCTGTCATTTAAAAAAAAATTTTTTAAAATTTTATTGAAATTTTTCTCTTAAATTTAGGACTTTTCTGCAATCTACATTGAGTTAGGATGGTCAAACTGAAGCAAAAATAAATCCTTAAAAAAAAATTCCTCGTATTGACCCCCCATATGCCCTTTAACTGCTCCTATTTACCAGTGGGTACCCATTTAAATTAAAAAAAAAATATTTACAAAAAAATTTACGTATTTAAGTTTGTCATTCCGTGTGTAATTTCTACAATATTCATTTCCGACCCCATAAAGTATATAAATTCTGGATCCTTATACATAGAGAAGTTGATTAAGCGATGTCCGTCTGTCCGTCTGTCCGTCTGCCCTTCAGCTTTTCCAGTTGGTGCGCTCAATAAAACTTTAATTAAGTCAGGGTTAGATCCAGGAATCGAGTTAAACCGTGACGACACTGACTGTTATATAGTTTTTAAAAGCCTACTCTTACCAACACCTGCACCTCCACTTACAAATTCGCAGAATTGAATATTGTCCAATACATTTCTTAACAAATGATGTAAATATTCTCTTTGTTTAATATTTAGTGTTCTCACTTGGTCTATTAAATGATCATTCCGCAATAAAGGCGTTAGTCGAATAAGTCGAATATCATCCGAACTTCCATCAGCATTATTTCTTTGATTTCCGTCGTTAATGTTTAATATATTTAGATCTTCATCCACAACTGGCAGTGCTAGTGCTCTGAATTCATCATCAAGAACATCAAAAAATCATAATATGGAAAATTGAGGGTATTTTTTTAATATTTGTGTTGGAATATATAATAAAATGTAAATGTTCTATCTCCAGAACCACTACAGACCAACCCCAACATATCCTGAAATTTTGGCTGAAATCGGCCCACCCGTTTCCGCAGTTAGTGGTGACATCAAAATGTACACTTATTTATATATATATATATATATATAGATATATACATATATGTATATATTTTTATATACATAAATATATATACATATAGATACATTTCTGTATAAATAAAATCACCGTGGTGAAGGGTATAAAAAATTCGGCACGGCCGAATATAGCACTCTTACTTGTTATATATTGAATTTAGTTGTTGCATTATTTATTGATGATGGTAATGTCTCTAGAAGTTTTTTTGAAAATCCAGAAATAACCGCTGACATAACTGGTGTAAATGTAGACTTAATTCCCCGCTTTAAAATTATATTAAATACTATAAATACTAGTAAATATATAGATGTTGGTAAATTTCATACGTATTGCATGGACACTGCAAAATTGTATGTAGAGCTTTATGTCTGGTATTACATGCCAATCACTGTCCATTAAGTTCTCATTCACGGCAGCAAAATGGTATCTGAGGCTATATTGCCAATAGGTTTGTTTGCAATTTTTATTTTTGAAAGTATTTTTTTAAATTTTATTGCGCAAGAAGCAATGAATAAGGAGCATAGAAACTGTAGGCTATTCCATTCTTGTAAAAATTTACGTATTTCTACGAATGCAGATGTAATGCACTATTTGCAAATATCATCAGATCCTTATATTAATTCATTAAGAATGAGAATGAAAAAAAAAATTGTTTTTTTTTTTTGTTGCATTTCAATGGGAGGTGGGCGTAATAGTGGGTGTGTTATTGTAATTTTTACATGAAACATTTTAAATGATATAAATTACAGTAATATCAAATTTGAAGGTTGTACCTAAAATATTTTAGAAAATATGGCACTTTTTATGTTGCGGTTGTATGGGTGGTGGGGGTAAAAGTGGCCCAAAGTATAAAATTTTTTTCCGATAATGTTTGCAATAATATAACATTCAAGTGTACCAAAATTGAAAGTTATATCTAAAGTATTACAGACAATACGGCATTTTACAAATTTCGATTGAATGGGAGGTGGGCGAATTTTTTTTATTTTTTTTTTATTTTTTTTTTTAACTGGAATTGTCTCAAAAATAACCTGCCCAAAATTTCAGAGGTCTACAATGACTCCTTGTATTTAATGCCGGCGTTGTCTCACTGTGTGCTGCTGACCCACAAACCGCACCAAACAGTCACTCCTTGAGGCTGCATTGGTTTTTCGACAATCACTCTTGGATTATCATTCGCCCAAATGCGGCAATTCTGCTTATTGACGAATCCAGGTGAAAATGTGCCTCATCACTGAAGATAATTTTTTTCGAAAATTGATCATCCACTGTTGCCATTTCTTGCCACCATTCTGACCATTGCTCGTTTGTGTATCTTTCCATGGTTCAAATTGAGTTAGTCTGAAATTGAGCACTGCCAAATTAAATGCAAAAAAAACATGATGTGTAGGTGTGGTTCACATTCAACATCGAACCTTAAAATTTAACCACCCTTTATAGTAGGACTCTGTTAAGTAAATATTTTTGGAAAATGTTGTTGCTGGTGAAATATTAATGGATATGTCTGTTCGTGTGTTATCTGCTTTTGCAACACGTAAAAAATACTGCATAAATTTTAATAAAATTTTTGTGAGGAAGTTCCTCGGTTCAAATATGGGATACTTCTTTCCGTAAAAATATCTCTTTTTTAACAAAAAATATAAATACAATATTAAAAATACGCAATTTTAATTATACTGAAAACTTGGCAGCACCTTTTAATTTTATAAACAATAAATTTTAGGCACTATTTGCAGAACTCTACAGTAATTGAATTTTATATAAAACTTATATTGCAACTGCCTACACAGACATGGATACCTCTATATAAAGTAAATATGTATATGTATAAATCTGCAGTACTATAAAAGTTAGAGTCTTAAATTCGGACAAAATGTTATTTTGTTCGAATTTTAATTGTTTCGTAGTGCTCAGAAGAGTCTAGAAATTATCTTTAGAACCCCCTCCATAGACAGATTGCTAAACAAAATTTGCTTCGAAAAGGTCGGATCTTCTTGGAACTTTTCAAGACCCCATAGAGCGAAGCGGTTCTAAACAAAAATAACATGACAGCATGACACGACTCATACGTGATCTGTCAAAAAAAGGCTATTGAAAAAAGTACCTCGAAATAGATCGAAAGATTAGATTAGATTCGATTCAAATTTCATTTCTGTCTTTTTAGGGTTCCGTACACAAAGTGTAAAAACGTGACCCTATTGTTTTCGCTACAATGTCTGTCCGTCTGTCAGCGCCTTTTATCTCTGGAACCGTAATAGGTAGACTCTTGAAATTTTCACAGAAGATGTATAGCTGTTGCCGCTATAGCAACAAATACTAAAACTTATAGGGTGTTCCAATAGAGCGGTGTTAATCACGAAAATGTGTTTATTTCTTGAACTGTAGGAGGGAAACACCTACAATTTACAAACAGTAATTAAAACTTAGTTCACTATATAAACAAGTATAAAAAAATAAAAATAAAAATTAAAGGGTGTTCCGATAGTGATGTTATATGCATGTATAAGGCCTAAGTTTTGAACCATAATAGGTAGACTCTTGAAATTTTCACAGAGGTGTATATCTGTGGCCGCTATAGCAGCAACTATTAAAATTTACAGGGTGTTTCGATAGAGAGGTGTTATTCACGAATATGTGTTTATTTCTTGCACTGTAGGAGGCATACACTAAAAATTTACAAACAGTAATTAAAACTTAGTTCACTTTATAAACAAGTCTAAAAAAATAAACCTAAAAATTAAAGGGTGTTCCGATAGTGGCGTGATTTGCATATATAAGGCCTAAGTTTTGAACCATAATAGGTACACTCTTGAAATTTTCACAGAAGGTGTGCAACTGCAGCCACTATAGCAACAAACACTAAAACTTATAGGGTGTTCCTAAAGTGACGTGTTATTTGCCTTTATGTCTTTATTTTTTGAGCTATAGAAGGCAACCACTTAAAATTTGCACACAGTAATTTAATCTATGCTAGCGTTATAAGCAAGTATACAATATTAAACCTAAAAATTAAGCGTGTTCCGATAGTGACGTGATTTGTATGTATATGGCCTAAGTTTTGAACGATAACAGGTAGACTCTTGAAATTTTTACAAAAGGTGTATTACTATGGCCACTATAACAAATAGTAAAAATTAAAGGGTGTGCCGACAGTGACATGATTTTCATAAACATTGACTAATTTTCTAACCATAATAGACTCTTGAAATTTTCACAAATGGTGTATTACTATGACCCCTATAAAAACAATAAAAATTTAAAGGGTTTTCCAACAGTGACGGCTTTGCATTTAAAACGACATATTTTTTGAACCTTAATAAGTAAACTCTTCCAATTTGTATAGAAGATGTGTGGCCATGGCCGTTATGACAATTACTAAAAATTAAAGGGTGCTCTGACAGTGACATGTTTTTCACGTATAGTTACTTATTTTTTTAATAGTCATAGGCAGACTCTTGATATATTTATAGAAATAGAATTGCCATGGCCGCCATAGCAAATAACAAAATTAAAGGGTGTTCCAACAGAGACATGATTTGTACGTAAATAGCCTTATTTTTTGAACCATAATAGGTAGACTCTTTAAATGTTTAAGTAGATGTTGTACTTCGTCCGCTGTAGCAATTACTACTATCTAAAGGGTGTTCCATCAGTGACATGTTTTTCACGTATATTACCTTATTTTTTGAACCGCAATAGGTAGGCGCATGTATATTTTTATAGATAGTGTATTACCATGGCCGCTATAACAAAAATTGCTAAAATTTAAAGGGTGTTCCAACAGTGATGCAATTATGACTTTAATTTTAAAATTAAAGGATGAGTCATAAGACATGAAAAAATTAACAACTTGAATTTTTAAAGTTGTACTAAACATAGTACGTGTGTGAGTCTAACTCTCACTTGACTAATTTATTTCTCTTATTTTTCTTTTCGTATTTGACTAAATTCTTCAACTGTTCGGCGGAATTCTTAAAAGTCTCTGCTAATTCCTTATTGGACAATTTCGCCAATAAATCGTGTAGGTAGTTGTTAGCTTCAGCTAAATTTATGTAGTTTAGACAAGCTTCGATATTAGCATTAAGATCGAGCAAGTGTTCTTTTACTAAATTTGTTAATCGCTCCTTCAATTCTTGGGAATTCTCTGCAAAATTCTTTTTAGGCAATTTCGCAAGGCAATTTTTCAAGTTTTGTCTGGTTTCAAGGGCATACATAGTGGATATAAAATCATTATCAAATTCACTCGCCTTAAGATTAGACATGTGATCTATGAATGAATTTGTCAATCGTTCTGACAATATCTTGTTAGTCTCGGTTAAGATAAATCCTTCAATAAAACATCCAATTTCTTTTTGGTTTCAACTGGCATGATGTGTTTCAGAAAAGCATCAACCTTAACCTTGAATTCAGTTGATCCCTGATTGACCAACTTCTTCAATACATCTGTTAAATTTTTGTAGGTCTCAACAGCATTACTCTGGGAGGGGTCATCCACACTTGGGGGTACAACATCAGCTAATTTTTTATTAGCCAATCTTTCCCATAAAAGATTTAACTTCCTGTTGATTTCATATGGATTAATGTAAAAGAGCACATCATTGTTTTCGGGCTTATAATCTTCCAAATTATTATTGTCCTTGATAGGAGCGGTAAGCTAAACAAAATTCTTGTAAAATTAATTTTTTTGTTTTTCCTGATTATTCACTTACTACAGTTTGAAATGGTACATCATCATCACGTTCAGACTTATTACCTTCAAATTTATTATTGTTCCCATCAGGAAAGGAGAGCTAAGAATTAATTAATTTATTTTTTTTTTATTTTTCCTTATTATTTACTTACTACAGTTTGAAATAGTACATCATCATTTTCAAATTTATTATTGTTCTCGACAGGAAAGGAGAGCTAAAAAAAGATGTTCGAATTAAATTTTTTTGTTTTTGAATTTTCCTAATTATTTATTTATATTTACTTACTACAGTTTGAATTAGCAGCGACACTAACAATATTCTAAAACTCAATTTTCTTGGAAAAACCATTATAGTCATTTTCTATTTCCGTTTTCCACAATGTATTAATAATGAATGTTTGGCAAAATTATAAAGAGAAAAAACTTCTTTGTTTGAATGTTTGTAAGACACTAATTTTATTTCCAAGCCAGATAACATTAAGAACTTAGTATGAGAATATTAATTAGTGTGAGAATATAAAAATATTGGCCATATTTGTTATCTAAACTATCTACAGTTTTTATCACTTAATGAAAATATGATTCCGGAAGTATTATTTAAGAAATTACCGCGTCGCGGTATAAACATTTACATGACTTAAGGCTTATCTAATCTAATATTTATGTTTTAATTTATTCTAAGGCCGTAATATATAAAAAGATAAAACCCAAGATATGTATTTGTATATAAAAACGAATGATTCACATTTTGCCTCCTGCACGTAAATGTCGATAGATGTGAGCAAATAAAACTTAGAAGAAAGAGGCAAATCCCACAGAAAATATGAATTTTAAAATTAGATCAACTTTTCGACAGTAAAAATACTGAGAAGCAAGTTCAGCCTTGATATAATAGCTATCCCTATAATGGTATTGTACTAAGCAAGGTCTGGATATAGAAAATGTTACGATCATATCAAACTGCCCTCGTAATATGTTGTTTAAACCTACAACTTAAATTAAGAAATTTATTGCACCTTATTTCTAGAAGTGTTACATACATGCTGTTCATACCAGAGAAGTCACATTTTGCTTGATTTCATCAAAAACAGAAGTTTTCAATTACATTTAATCAGTAAACAAAACTGAATAAACTTAAATAAAATTTTAATCGTGCTGAAAATCGATGATTTTGTTCAGTTGCAAGTATGGTGATCGACATACTTGCAACATGTGGATGCTTAATCCACATGTTTGAACAGCGACCGCTAGCGATGAATAAAATTTAAGAAATAGAATCAGTGTTGGGATCTGACAATGCTTAAATTGTACCGCCCCAATGATAAAATTGTACCAAATCAGGTCAATTGTACCAAAATTGGTTTTTATGTAAAAAAAAAGTTGTTTCTAGGGAACGACAGATGGCATTTTATTCCCATTATCCTAGGACCAGCTACAGCAGACCAATCATCATCATCATACCTAGTTGGTACAGCAACTGATTAACGAAATTAACCCAAGGCGAAATAACAACAGACTGAATCTTACGGCAGCATCTTTGGCACACGAAAAAGAATGACGCGAAAACTGCTGCTGAAGATCATGTAAGATGTAAATGGTTTGTGAGAACCATATGATCCAAGAGGGGTAATGGAAAAAACAAAACATACATATATACAATAGCTAAACAAGAGGAGAATTCAAAACTGTTATACTACTGATTGAGGCGATGAAAAGACGTTCAATCATTTAGCTGTAGCAAAAGGACAAAAATCTGTGATCACTTACAAAATTTGTAAACGTGGTTTACAAAAAAACGATTTTTATATGAAAACTAAAAACTCATTTTCTATCTAAACTAAGCGCCCTACGTCTTGACGAGCCATTAATTTGTGCAACCCTTGAACAATTTCATGTACCTAGATTAAAATGTTTCGTGAAGACCATCGTTGTCGATGTAATGTTCTTATTCAAACAGCATTTAATTTTTTTTCAAATCGTTTATAAAAACCAAGCCGACAATATCGTCGTCGACACAACATAGTTTCGACGTCACATTTTCTAACGAAATATCAAAAAAAAAGTAATCTGTCATTGATAAATTTGATGTCGACAAAGGGAATACCAATTGGGGCCGTCGACACAAAACGTCGTTGTTTTGTAAATATTGGTGAAACGAATAATTTGAATTCGACGTGGCCAGTTTAACCATTTGATTGACTACGTGCGGTCTATGCAAATATTTCTCACCTGGAAAACGTCTGGCCTAAACCATCTGTCAAGACATCTAATGCAATGCAATAAAATAATTATTTCAAACTGTTTTTGCTTAAAACAATAGTCAATTTTTACAGATTTTTTATTTTTAATTTTATTTAGAATTTTAAATTTTTTCTTAAACGATAATTACTTATTTATGTAAATTGTATTTCTTTCAAAGAACACATCAGCAGTACAGGAATATTGTTTAATGACTAACACTAGTTAAGTTGAGTACAACTTAATTTGATACATTTTTTCTGCCGGCTGGTTTTACTTCATTTTCTAAATTATTGATCGAAGTCACAACACTCCTAAATACTTGATTGACATAATATCGCAAGTTCTCTGCTAGGGCCATGAAAATAGTCCTTAAATCCTGATCAGGCAATGTGGCCAATATATCGTTATATTCCCTTTTGATTTCATCCGAATTTACGTGGATTAGAAAATCATCAATCTTTGCTCTAGCAGTGCTGAAATGGTCTTTGGATAATTGCCTCATTTCTATACCTACTTCCTCGTCAGGCAATGAGTCTATATATTTCTTTAAGATTCCTGCTGAATTTATTAGGACTGCAATATTCTTAAATGTATCCTTAGCATGGATTAATTCTTTTGTGGCGAAACTTTCCAATTGTTCTCTGAATTTCTTGTAAGTCTCACCAGACATTTCTGGCAATAAATCTATTAGCTTCGTGTTGGGATCAATTTCGCGTAGGTAGTTTGCCACCGCTGTATAATTGACATTGATATTTTCGACAGGAGCGGAGAACTAAAATAATTAATGCACAACTTAAATTTGTTTTATTTGCCAAATATTCCTGATTATTTACTTACTACAGTTGGAATTAGCAGCGACATTAAAAACATAAAAAAGCTTAATATTTTTGGAAAATCCATTATCCTCTTTTTATATTACAGTTTTTTTTTATTGTGCCGATAATAAATTTTTAAGCTGAATAGTTAGGCGGCACTGCTTTCAGTTGTAATGCAGATTACCCTTAAGAACTTAGTATGAGAATTTTAAAACTAGTCTAGGCTGCTAGTAAAATAGTGTAAAATAGTGTAAATGTCTTATCTAAACGATCTTGAGTTCTTATCAACCAATTAAAATGTGATTGGCCGCAATAACATGCGTACATGCGAAGTAACTTTGCCCTTAATTTATCTTTTATCTTTTTATCTTTTTTCACACGTAGGGTTCGATGCCACGTTCAATTTATAACTTTAAAAGTGCAAAAGTTTATTTCTTCATGGCTTTAATAGTGCAGCTCTAAATTTTTACTAGATGTGTAAATTTCAACCAATTTTTGTCTGTCCTGATGTATACGAGTATGTGTTTAATGCATCTAGGTGAATTGGTTTTAAAACAGAGATCTCATCTAGTTAAGAATCAAACGCATTTAAAACAAGTAAGAGTGCTATATTCGGCCGTGCCGAATCTTCTATACCCTTCACCACGGTGATTTTATTTATACAGACATGTACAGCATTATCCATATTGTTGACTCTTTACTTAAATAAATTCGTATGAGAAAAAATCATTATTCATAAGTTAAAAAAATAGAAGACAAATGAAAACAAATTCCGTTTGCTACAATTGTCGCCGTGTTGTCAGCTACTTAATGATATTGAAGACGACAGCTACATCGTAAACTCTGACATTGTTGTAGAAATACTTATTTTGATTTTATAAAATTAAATAACTTTTTCAAAAAATTATAAATATTTCCTTCAAAACTTTTTGTTTATATATGAATTTGCAATTTACAATTTTGTGACATTTTCTTTTGTTGAATAAAATAATAGCCTAAGTTGACGACAGCCACAATGTTTCATTTTTGACAGTTTGTAGTCGGTATTCTGATGATGTCTATGTGTTTAATGCACCTAGGTTTTAAAACAGAGATATCATATATTAAAAAATCAAACGCATTTAAAAAATATTGTTACGAAAGAATTTATTCATTATAGGCTCTGAACCACCAGATATGTCTGGAATAGAACATTCTGGTGCTTTTAAAGCACCTATATAAGTGAATCGTGCTGGCGAGTAGTATGGCAGTATTAATTTGAAAGTCAAAGAGTTAAGTTGTCGAATTTTAAGAGTGTTTAACAGTTTGCTGTATTTCTGAACAGTGGTGTTAAATAAAGTGACTTACAGTAAAAGTAATATCAGTGTGTATTTATTTTGCAATTAAAAGAACCCAACGTAAAGTAAAAACGTAACAATTGGTGTCAGAAGTGGGATTGTAAAATAAAATAACTTAAAAAAATAAAATAACTTAAAAAAATAAAATAATAAATAGAAATGAAATTTGAAGATCTTAAAGTGGAGCAGCTGAAAAAGGAGTTGAGTAAGCTGGATTTGCCAACAGCAGGTAACAAAACAGAACTGCAGAAGAGGCTCATAGATGAATTCAAGCGTCGTGGAATGGATATTGGCGCATATGAGTTCGAAGAAAAAGAGGTGACAGAGGTATGTAGCCGTGAAACAACAACAGCAAGTAGCATGGACTTCAATACGATGTTTGCCGCTATGATGGAGAAAATGGGAGAAAACTCTAGAATCCTAGTCGAAGTACAAGAAGCTTCTAAGAGAAGTGAAGAAGCTTCTAGAGCAAACAGCAAAAAACTGTTAGCTGAAGTACAAGAAGTTTCTAGAGCAAACAGCGAAAAACTGTTAGCTGAAGTACAAGAAGTTTCTAGAACAAACAGCGAGAAACTACTGGAAACAGTAAATGAAAAACTGGAGAAAAATCAACAACTTCTAGCTGAGATTCAAGAAGTTTCTAGAGCGAATAATGAGAAACTTTGGGACAAGTCAACGAAAACCTTCTACAAATTTCTGAAACCATTAATAAGCGAGTAGACTACGTAGAAGTCAAGTTCGACGAAAAAATCTCTGCCGTAGAAGTGCAACTGTACGGTTTAAACAGAAAAGTGAATCTTCTAGAAACTAGTGGCGTCGAAGTACAGGTAAAGGATGTCGATGTAAAGCTGCAGGAGCTTGAAAACAAAATTATGAGCCTGGAAATAAGAGAATGTCCAGTACGAGTAGTGACTGAAAACACAAATAGGATAAAAGCTCCCAGTTTCGACGGCAACATACCTTTCAACGTCTTCAAATTTCAGTTTGAGACAGTGGCCAGTAAAAATCTATGGAGCAATGAAGAGAAAGCGATTGAACTGATTCTGGCACTTAAAGGATCTGCAGCAGAAGTCCTCGAAAGCCTACCAGCAAGCTGCAAAAATAATTATGAGGACATAATGGTGGCGTTACAGCGCAAATATGGCGGCGATCATAAAAAGCAGCTGTATAAAATGGAGCTACGTGGCAGGGTGCAAAGAGCAAATGAGACGCTTCAGGATTTCGCCATGGAGATAGAGCGCTTGGTGCAGCTAATATACCCTGGGGAAAACCATCCACTGCTAGAACAGTTCAAAGTGGATTCGTTTGTAAATGGTATCCGCGACTCTGACGTGAAATATGCGGTGTGCGCTGAGCCGAATTCGTCGTTTCCAGAGACAGTCGCCTATGCGCTGACGCAAGAGACAGCTAAAATTATTTCGGGGCAGCGGTTATACAAAGTACAAAGAATGGAAGTTGCTGCTGAACATGAAAAAAACATAAGGGGTGACCTTAAGCAATTACTAGAATCGCTAAAGGAAGTATTGAAAGAACACCAATGCAAGAGAAAAGCAAAGTGCTTCAACTGCGGAAAAGTTGGCCATCTTCAGGTAGATTGCAAGTCCCCAAGGAAGACTGGATCTGCTTCGCCTAGGGATGAAAGGACATACGGTAGATGTTTCAATTGCGGGAAAGTGGGCCATTTACAGCGATACTGCAAGGCACCAAAAAGAGTAATGAGTTCTGCTTCGCCACCAGAAAATGACAAGGTTATGAGCAAGCCATCACAGGAGCCACCGTTGGAAGTAAAAAGTGCTAGCATCATAGATAATGGGCCAAAATCCGAAATTGTGGGACCATTAATTTCCATCTCGGTCATGCAGCAGGAAAACAAGAATCTGACTGCTCTGGGTTACATCAACGGTAAAAAGCACGTTCTCACGATAGACACAGGAGCGTCGCAATCAATAATCAGGCGCGACTTGGTAAAAGGAGAAATGGAGCCGCTAAGTTATGTCAGACTGCGTACTGCCACTGAAGAATTTGCAACGGCCTATCTAAAATCAACAACTTCTAGCTGAGATTCAAGAAGTTTCTAGAGCGAATAATGAGAAACTTTTGGGACAAGTCAACGAAAACCTTCTACAAATTTCTGAAACCATTAATAAGCGAGTAGACTACGTAGAAGTCAAGTTCGACGAAAAAATCTCTGCCGTAGAAGTGCAACTGTCTGGTTTAAACAGAAAAGGGAATCTTCTAGAAACTAGTGGCGTCGAAGTACAGGTAAAGGATGTCGATGTAAAGCTGCAGGAGCTTGAAAACAAAATTATGAGCCTGGAAATAAGAGAAGGTCCAGTACGAGTAGTGACTGAAAACACAAATAGGATAAAAGCTCCCAGTTTCGACGGCAACATACCCTTCAACGTCTTCAAATTTCAGTTGGAGACA
This sequence comes from Phasia obesa, assembly GCA_949628195.1. Classification (NCBI taxonomy): domain Eukaryota; kingdom Metazoa; phylum Arthropoda; class Insecta; order Diptera; family Tachinidae; genus Phasia; species Phasia obesa. The sequence goes on along the minus strand of OX451218.1, from coordinate 104,999,954 downwards.
TTGGCCAGTAAAAATCTATGGAGCAATGAAGAGAAAGCGATTGAATTGATTCTGGCACTTAAAGGATCTGCAGCAGAAGTCCTCGAAAGCCTACCAGCAAGCTGCAAAAATAATTATGAGGACATAATGGTGGCGTTACAGCGCAAATATGGCGGCGATCATAAAAAGGAGCTGTATAAAATGGAGCTACGTGGCAGGGTGCAAAGAGCAAATGAGACGCTTCAGGATTTCGCCATGGAGATAGAGCGCTTGGTGCAGCTAATATACCCTGGGGAAAACCATCCACTGCTAGAACAGTTCAAAGTGGATTCGTTTGTAAATGGTATCCGCGACTCTGACGTGAAATATGCGATGTGCGCTGAGCCGAAGTCGTCGTTTCCAGAGACAGTCGCCTATGCGCTGACGCAAGAGACAGCTAAAATTATTTCGGGGCAGCGGTTATACAAAGTACAAAGAATGGAAGTTGCTGCTGAACATGAAAAAAACATAAGGGGTGACCTTAAGCAATTACTAGAATCGCTAAAGGAAGTATTGAAAGAACACCAATGCAAGAGAAAAGCAAAGTGCTTCAACTGCGGAAAAGTTGGCCATCTTCAGGTAGATTGCAAGTCCCCAAGGAAGACTGGATCTGCTTCGCCTAGGGATGAAAGGACATACGGTAGATGTTTCAATTGCGGGAAAGTGGGCCATTTACAGCGATACTGCAAGGCACCAAAAAGAGTAATGAGTTCTGCTTCGCCACCAGAAAATGACAAGGTTATGAGCAAGCCATCACAGGAGCCACCGTTGGAAGTAAAAAGTGCTAGCATCATAGATAATGGGCCAAAATCCGAAATTGTGGGACCATTAATTTCCATCTCGGTCATGCAGCAGGAAAACAAGAATCTGACTGCTCTGGGTTACATCAACGGTAAAAAGCACGTTCTCACGATAGACACAGGAGCGTCGCAATCAATAATCAGACGCGACTTGGTAAAAGGAGAAATGGAAGGAGTCGACTTTATGATTTATAATGGAATCGATTTGCGTATGAGTCAGCAAATAATGATTTAGAGAAAGGTGAAGATACCACTTAAAATCGGGTATGAGAGAAAGGCTTCAACTACAGTAAAGAGGGACATTTAGCTCGTAACTGCAGGGCGCCGAGGAAAATAAAAGAAATACGCCATCAGAGAAGCAGAAATAGTACGATGGACGAGAAACGACACCACATCGTAAATTGTGCGACGTGTATACATAGATACGAGTAAAGAATGTAGTAAGGCGCCGAAGGGTGACCACAAGTTGGCAACAGGTCTGCTGGATAAAGTGGACAGAGAAATATCTCTCCATGAATTTGTGCGTAAGAGGATTGAGTCCACAAGTGATAAAATGAAGGCCAAGTTTGACCGTACTGCAAACTCCGAGGGATTTAAAGAGGGACCGATGATTAACCCACAACAGAAGAAAGTTCACTGGGATGGAACTTATGAAGTAATAAAGCAGCTAAACGATTTAGTTTACAGAATGCAGAAGTTTCAGAGCCCAAGATAAAAAATGAAAGTTGTGCACTTGGAGCGGCTAGCCAACTATGGAAAAGGTACATCTGTGTCTGTTCGGGACGAACAGGTTTGAGAAGGGGGTAGTGTTACGAAAGAATTTATTCATTATAGGCTCTGAACCACAATACTCTCGAACAACAACAACAACATTAATGGTTTGTTTTCTTACAATGATGAAAGAAACAAACAATAAAGAGTAACGCCTTAAACAAATAAACAAACACATTAAATAAACACTCATCAGTTAAATACACAGCGACATACATAAATACAAGCATAAACAAATAAACAGCCACACATACAGGTATAAAAAAATAAACAACCACACAAACAAGAAAACAAGAGCAATAACAATCGAACCTGCCAGATATGTCTGGAATAGAACATTCTGGTGCTTTTAAAGCACCTATATAAGTGAATCGTTCTGGCGAGTAGTATGGCAGTATTAATTTGAAAGTCAAAGAGTTAAGTTGTCGAATTTTAAGAGTGTTTAACAGTTTGCTGTATTTCTGAACAGTGGTGTTAAATAAAGTGACTTACAGTAAAAGTAATATCAGTGTGTACTTATTTTACAATTAAAAGAACCCAACGTAAAGTAAAAACGTAACAATATGTTCTCTATATACACACATACATAATTTTTCGAAAATTGTGTGTAAAAATTTTTTGTAAAAATTTTTTGTAAAAATATTTTTTTAAAAATTTTTTGTAAAATTTTATTCGAAAATTTTTTGGAAAATTTTTTAAAAAATTGTTTTTCGAATATTTTTCTGTAAAATATCTTTTTGAAAAAGCTTTGTAAATATTTTTGAAAAAAAATTTAAAAATTTAAAATTTTTTTTTTTTAAATTTTTTAAAAAATTTTTTTTTAAATTTGATTGAAATTTTTTTGTTAAATTTTGGACCTTTCTCCAATCTATATTGAGTTAGAATGGTCAGACTAAAGCAAAAAGAAATCCTTACAAAAAAAATAAAAATTTCATCATATTGACACATGGGGGATCCTTTTAACTGCTCCTATTTGTCAGTGGGTACCCGGTGGGTCCATTGGCTACCTCTATGCGAATTGCTTTCTATTAAGATCTCTAATACAAATCAAAGCAGAAAAGCCCTACCAATCTAAAAACAAACAAAAAATCGCCCCTCACAGGGGGTTATTGATCCCCCGAGATCTGTATGCACTCCTTGCGATCTACCTGTCACACTCTAATATTTATTTGACAAAAAAAGGCAAAACAGAATCATTAAAGCCGAAGAAAATTAAAAAAAAAACGTAAAAAAACGTAAAAAAATATAGGTGGGCGTGGTTTTTGGCCCGTAGCCTCCAAAGGAATGATCCGATGTTCCTGAATTGCAATACGAAAATTTTCGAAACTATGCCTGACAGATTGGTGTGCTTATATTTTTTGTATCTCTTCTGGTGCCTTGGCAAATGACATTACCACACTAACACGGACAGACGGACAGACGGATAGACGGATAGACGGATAGACGGATAGACGGACAGACGGACAGACGGACAGACGGACATCGCTTAATCAACTTGTCTATGTATAAGGATCCAGAATATATGTACACTATGGGGTCGGAAATTAATATTGTAGAAATTACACACGGAATGACAAACTTATATATACCCTTTCCACCTGTGGTGAAGGGTATAAAAATATGTTACTCTATCTATATCATACATACATATGTATGTATATTCTTAATATTAAAAATATGTTATGTTACACTCATAATTTTAATTTTCAGAGAAATATTGAAATTTTTGTTTTAATTTTTCAAAAATTGAGTGTAAAAATTTTTTGTAAAAATATTTTTTTAAAAATTTTTTGTAAAATTTTATTCGAAAATTTTTTGGAAAATTTAAAAAAAAAAATTTTTTCGAATATTTTTCTGTAAAATATCTTTTTGAAAATGCTTTGTAAATATTTTTGAAAAAAAATTTAAAAATTTAAAATTTTTTTTTTAAAAATTTTTTAAAATTTTTTTTTAAAAATTTGATTGAAATTTTTTTTTTTTAAATTTGATTGAAATTTTTTATTTTAAAAATTTGATTGAAATTTTTTTTTTAAATTTTGGAACTTTCTCCAATCTATATTGAGTTAGAATGGTCAGACTAAAGCAAAAAGAAATTCTTCCAAAATAATTTCATCATATTGACACATGGGGGATCCTTTTAACTGCTCCTATTTGTCAGTGGGTACCCGGTGGGTCCATTGGCTACCTCTATGCGTATTGCTTTCTATTAAGGTCTCTAATACAAATCAAAGCAGAAAAACCCTACCAATCTAAAAACAAAAAAAAATCGCCCCTCGCAGGGGGTTATTGATCCCCCGAGATCTGTATGCATTCCTTGGGATCTACCTGTCACACTCTAATATTTATTTGACAAAAAAGGCAAAACAGAATCATTAAAGCCGCAAAAAATTAAAAAAAACGTGAAAAAAATATAGGTGGGCGTAGTTTTTGGCCCGCAGCCTCCAAAAGAATGATCCGATGTTGCTGAATTGCAATACCAAAATTTTCGAAACTATGCCTGACAGATTGGTGTGCTTAAATTTTTTGTATCTCTTCTGGTGCCTTGGCAAATGACATTACCACACTAACACGGACAGACGGACAGACAGACAGACGGACAGACGGACAGACGGAGAGACGGACAGACGGACAGACGGACAGACGGACAGACGGACATCGCTTAATCAACTTCTCTATGTATAAGGATCCAGAATATATATACTTTATGGGGTCGGAAATGAATATTGTAGAAATTACACACGGAATGACAAACTTATATATACCCTTTCCACCTGTGGTGAAGGGTATAAAAACATGATACTCTATATATGTATACTCGTATTCTTAATATGTATAAAAAATATTTTATGTTAAATAGATATTTTTTTAAATATATCGAAAATTATTGTAGTTTTTGACCTTTTTTATATTTGAATTCTATTTTTTATTATTAAGCACAAGGTCTTTTTTATAAAAATGTTTTAATAATTTTTATTCTCAATATTTCGCTACACCATTGGGTAGCATCTTCAGGAAATAAAAACAATGAAAGTTATAAAATGATTGAAAAAAAAAACCTTTCCCAAAAATATTAGAGGCGGTTTGAAAGACTTAGGTAACGTTGTTGGCTCCAAACGGTTTTCGGAACGTAGTCCAGTATTTTACCTACCTATAGGTACTTTTGGCATTGCTGCTTCTTGCAAAGATTTAGGGCTTCGTCCGCGTTTTAATACAGTGATGCATCTATCGATTCCCACTTGCGTCCTGAGTTTTTCGGCATTGGCTGAATTCGTTTTTGTCATACTGTATTCAGTGGTCGACATTGATTTATTTTCATTAAATTTAATGTCACCACCACACTTGACAACATGAAAGGTGAGCATGAACGTGTTCGAAAAACTGGCGTAGCAGTTGAACCCAAGTTTTCATTAGTTGTGTGGTTTTTATTATTTTTACTTTTAATATTTTTTATATTTAAGTTGAGCCCTCCTAATGTTATTAATTTCTTAAAGCAACAATGACGTTGTAAATAGGAAAAAAATACAAACAACTGTGTTTTATTGTTTAAAAAGGTTTTATTGCTTTGTTTTGTTTGAATATTCTCACACTTAATTGAAAACACGCTTACAAGATAAGAGCAAATTCTACGAAATCACCATAGGGAGCACCCTAAACCGCAAAAAACTAATGGATGGATTTTAACAAAATTTTGTGCGGAGGTACTTTAGTATCCTGACCCCAATATAGAATATATACTTTTTCCGCAAAAATATCTTTTTTTCAAGAGAAAGTGGAGAAAACGCCGTGAAAATACGCAGTTATTTTAGTAAGGATGAGAACCTTGATATAAATATAAAGTAAATACATAAACCACAACTGAAGCACTAACCGATAGGCATAGTTTAAGGCGGCAGTTATTTTACATAAAGTAAAGTAAGGGTCTTTGGCGTGGATTACTTGCAAAGCAAAATTGAACAAAATATTATAAGGACGCTGACAAAGTGGGTGGCACAGCTAGATATTTTATATAATTGTTATTAAAGTGGTCATTGTAAAACATACTCCGTGTAAATTTCAAATATCTTGCTACTAGGATTCAAAACAAGTCACTATCGGAACACCCTTTCATTTTTATTAACTCTATTTTTGATACGTATTCTAATAGTAGACATTGTTAAATATACTCTGTGTCTGCCTATTATGTTTCAAAAAATAGAGTCATATTCGTGAAAATCAAGTCACTATCAGAAAACCTTTTACGTTTTAGTAATTATTTTTATAAAGGCCATAGTAGTATATGTATAGTTATACATCAGTTAAGTGGCGAGCATCCAAATTAACCAAATTTCCATGAATCTGAAACATAAATTTGGATGAATTTGATCGCTGTGGTTTGTGGCTTATTCGCACAGGCCTGCGATTTAAAAAAAATACCACAAGAAAAAATCTAACGGGGTGGGCTCAAATCGCACGGTCTCGCTGTCCAGTGGGCATTAGTTCTATGTCAGATGATCATGCACTCAAATCATTCGTGCAGAAAGTCCAATGTGGGATGATCTATGTGGCAAGCAGCGTCGTCCTGTTGATACTACATGCCGTTAGTGTTTATATAATTTATATCAGGCCAAATGAAGTATGGCTAAAATCTGTATAGACGCAAGGCGAATCCATATATCAGGTGGAAGCCAAGGCACATTTATCAGGTAGCCTCACTACGATGGGGAAATATTAAGCGGAAAATTTTAAAAATTTTTTTATATGGAGTTTAATAGTTCAACTTTCATTTAAGGGAAAAAATTGTAAGTATAACTGTAAAAAACCATACAAAAATAATTAAATATTTTCCCTTCGTAGTGAGGCCACCTGATATAAACTCGCCTTGGTGGAAACGAAACGACAGCAAATACAACAATAAAAAACAACATGTATTTCGTTTTTGTTTTGTTGGCTGGTTTTGTTAAAATAAGTTAACAAAAAATTGCTGCGTTCACTTATTTTACCAGCAGAAACTTCCAACATTTATGAAAAATATGTAATGGAATTATTTTTTTCCACATCTCATCCCAGCAAAAAATTAGAGAGAAATAGACTATCCCTTCCAACCTGCTTGATTTTTGTTTGCGATGTCCCACTTGATAGGTTTCTTTGCTTCACCAAATTATTTATAAAAATTTATTCGCTTACATAGCAGCATTCGCGTAAGCGAGAGAGGATGCAGTTTGTCCTGCAAACTGCGGTTGACCGCTTTTGAAAGACATAAGATTTATTTTACTGGGATAAGTTAAGGACTTAACAATCTTATGTGTGAGGATCCCCAAAAATGGTCAATAAAACTTAAACTAGGCTTTCAAAAGCACCTGATATAAACTCGCCCTGGTACAGACGGAACATCTACAATAAGACTCTAGACGTTTTTACTCGCCACAATTAAATTACGCCTATGTAAGCAGTTATTTTATATGGTTGAAAAGAGTATGTTAAACAGTATGTGTGCATGCGTATTGTGTATGTTTATTTACCGTGTGGTTTAATTATAGAAAACTGAATAAATTGACATTAAATTAACACTATAATCGTTTTTTTTTATTTTAAATTCAATAGACCCAACGAAGACATTAAACTTAACAACATACCACTGTAAGTTGTCCCAGTAATCCCAGTCATTTTAGTTTTAGTTTGAAACTAGCTGTGCCCACACACATTGTGTACGTTCTGACAATGTTTTGTTCGATTTTCTTTTAAAAGTAATCCACACCAAATTTAAAGAGCCCTACGTATTTATTATATATAAAAGTATCCATCCCTGGATAAAATTCTAAAATTTATAAAAAATTCTAAAAATTATTGTAAAGCTTTATAAATGGTGTTTAAAATATTTGTTTGTCTTTATTTTAAAACAGCGCCACCTATTGTGCTACAATGTTTAAAATACTCCGCGTTCAAAAACAAAAGATGCCTTAAAGTATGCAGAGTCTTTAAATCGGTAAAAAAAAACATCGTACTTACACTGCTTTTTCTCCACTTCTTCTTGGAAATAAGATATTTTTGCGGAAGCAAAATATTCTATGTTGGAATCAGGATACTGAGGTACCTCCTCACAAAATTTTGTTAAAACCCATTCCGTAGTTTTTACGTGATGCGAACGTAGATAGAAAGACGAACAGGAAATGAGTATAGATTATTGTTATTTATTTAGATATGATCTAATTTAATTAAATCTCTTCTGATGTAATGTAATGCAATGTAATAAATAATACGTCCAAACAAATTTTTCCTAAATAAAACAAATTATATATGAATTTATTAAATATTTTATTTCTTACTTTTTTCATCGCTTTTTATATAGAATTTTACAAATCTTATCATCTAAAGCTGTTATTAGTATGAGCATGCCAATGCCTAAGACCGTTTAGTTCCTTTTCCATTAGTTCGTTTTTTTGAACTTAGAAAATCATCAATCATCGCCTTAACATTGGTTAATTCTTGTTTCACTAAAAGCTTTAATTGATCTGCCAAATTCTTGAAAGTCGCGGCTAATTGCTTATTAGACAATTTCGCCAACAACTCATTTAGGTAGTTGTTGATTTCATCTGAATTTATGTAGTTTAGAAAATCATCGATTTTAGTCTCAATATCGAACAATTCTTCTTTAACTAAATTTGTCAATAGCCTTTTCAATTCATGGGCAGGGGCGGCTAAATGCTGATCAGTAATTTGAGTGTTTTATTACTTTTCTATGGCTGTAATTAACTATAACTTTTTATTTACTAAATAAAAATCTCAGAAACTGAGAATTGAAATTCCTAAAATTACTTTTTAAATGCCCTTCAAATTCTAGGTATTTTCAAATTTTTATTTTCATTTTCAATTTAATTCTTAAAAATTGTAAACGATCAGTTATATTGAAGGAGAGACAGAAATTTTTTTAAATTTTAAAATTTTTTTTTTTAATTTTATTACTCTCAACGAAAATGTGACACGAAAAATATATCTTTAATATACAAATATTTTTATTTCATCTAAACTATTTATCTGCTGGTGCTTAGATAAGCAACAACATTAAAACATTCAAAGGCTTAAGTTTATTGGAATGTGCAATAATTTCTATTTTTATAGTTTATCTTATCATAGTGTGTCCATAACGCATACATTCTTAGCTTGAGTATCTGGAATTCACAATAGGTCTGTTCACAAACTGTACAAACTGTTACTTATTTGTATACAGATTGTTCATGGGCTCAAAAAATGTTCGGTAAGTGCGCGCTTAAAAAGGGAAAAAATTGAGAGATGAAAATCTTTTAGTAAATTTTTGCCAGGTATAATTTTTCTAGCAAGAACTGTCCAAACAGCTGTCGACTATGTTACTTCTAAAACAAATACGTTTGTAAAGAAAAACTTTTGAAGAAGACAAAGAGAATGAATAGGGTTAATAATATACGTATGTATTTCACTTTATTTTAAGCACTTCAATCATTCGATTCTCCCTTAAGCTCGACACATTTAGTTCATCGCATTTCTATTTCTTATTCCCTTCAAGTACTAATTTTTCTCAAGAACCCAAATGTTTTAATGCTGACCTCTTCCAAGTCTTGTACCATCCAGGTATATATATGAATTTGCACACAATTTATGGAATTTTACAATGACCTAGCTGGTCGACAGACTAACCTTAGCCTACTTTGGTGCACGTTTACCCGAAGAAACCCACTGATTTAGTCGGTTTTTTTGTCTCTCGTGTGTTGTGAAGGATCCATGTTTCGTCCACAGTTACGAACCGGCGCAAAATCTCATGCGGTTTTTGCTTGAATACCGCCGAACTCTTCTTAGAAGTGGTCGATAGTGAGCAATAGCAGCAATTCAAATATTCATGCTTAATGTGATACCCCCGTTAATCTGTCTAATCCATAATGAACATATCAAGATAAGATTAGTTTATTATATTTTATTTATTCGTCTTGACGTAAAGTCTACTTCAATATATCTATACATATAATAAGACTATAACAGGACCATTTCTGTACATGAAATATTTTTGCTGATGCAGATAGTAATAGAAATGTCTGTCTGTCCATCGGTCCGTTCTACTGTATGTCCGTCTGTTGCAACACGTAAAAACTATTTGATGAATTTTAATAATACTTTGTAAGGAGGTACCTTAGCGTCTCGATTCAAATATTGGATATTATCTTTTCAAAAAAATTTAATTTCCACGAAAAAAAGAGAAAAAAAGTAATGAAAGTACGCGATTTTATCGATTTAAAGGTACTGCAAACTTGACAGCACCTTTTATTTTTGAAAGCAGAACCTACAATAATTTTAGAATTGTATATAAAACGTTTGTTCCTGAGTAATTACCCAAGGATGGGTACCTCTATATAAAGAAAATACATAAACTGAAGCGAATAATATATTGTCAATTTTGTTATTCATCTAAATTACTTAATTTTATAACTTTAAAAATTACTTACCCCCCGTCTCCATTGGACATTAACATGTCTTAACAAAAGTTACTTCATATAAAAAAACATTATTTTTAATACTGGTTTTTTCTTATGAAGTTTGACTTTTGTTAAGACAAATTTTAACCGGGAAGCTGATCCCAAATTCCTTAATTTTATTTTAAAAATTATTAAAATTATTATCACATAATTCTTCCATAAAAAAAAACCGACTCCAAACAAATATATGTGAATCAATTCTAAACTAAAGAACTAGTACCCAAATCAAATAATTTAATACTTTTTGCTCTAACGGACATGTTAATATACGTTCTGTATATTCAAATGTCTACCCATAGGGGTTCAGAAGGTTAAGCCACATACGACAAATTACGTCAGATATGAAGGCATACACTAAAAATTTACAAACAGTAATTAAAACTTAGTTCACTCTATAAACAAGTCTAAAAAAATAAACCTAAAAATTAAAGGGTGTTCCGATAGTGGCGTGATTTGCATGTATAAGGCCTAATTTGCGGACAGTAATTAAATCTATGTTCGCGTTATAAGCAAGTATACAATATTAAACCTAAAAATTAAAGCGTGTTCCGATAGTGACGTGATTTGTATGTATATGGCCTAAGTTTCGAACGATAACAGGTAGACTCTTCAAATTTTTACAAAAGGTGTATTACTATGGCCACTATAACAAATAGTAAAAATTAAAGGGTGTGCCGACAGTGACATGATTTGCATAAACATTGACTAATTTTCTAACCATAATAGACTCTTGAAATTTTCACAAATGTTGTATTACTATGACCCCTATAAAAACAATAAAAATTTAAAGGGTTTTCCGACAGTGACGTCTTTGCATTTAAAACGACATATTTTTTGAACCTTAATAAGTAAACTCTTCCAATTCGTATAGAAGATGTGTGGCCATGGCCGTTATGGCAATTACTAAAAATTAAAGTGTGTTCTGACAGTGACATGTTTTTCACGTATAGTAACTTATTTTTTTAATAGTCATAGGCAGACTCTTGATATATTTATAGAAATAGAATTGCCATGGCCGCCATAGCAAATAACAAAATTAAAGGGTGTTCCGACAGAGACATGATTTTTTGAACCATAATAGGTAGACTCTTTAAATGTTTACAGTAGATGTTGTACTTCGGCCGCTGTAGCAATTACTACTATCTAAAGGGTGTTCCATCAGTGACATGTTTTTCACGTATATTACCTTATTTTTTGAACCGCAATAGGTAGGCGCATGTATATTTTTATAGATAGTGTATTACCATGGCCGTTATAACAAAAATTGCTAAAATTTAAAGGGTGTTCCAACAGTGATGAAATTATGACTTTAATTTTAAAATTAAAGGATGAGCCATAAGACATGAAAAAATTAACAACTTGTACTAAACATAGTATGGAACCCTACGTGTGTGAGTCTAACTCTCACTTGACTAATTTATTTCTCTTATTTTTCTTTTCGTAAAGTTTTTTCTTTAACTGGTTTTATTTTACGTAGTAAATCATTAATCTTAGTCTCAACATTGGTTAATTTTTGTTTGACTAAATTCTTCAACTGTTCGGCGGAATTCTTAAAAGTCTCTGCTAATTCCTTATTGGACAATTTCGCCAATAAATCGTGTAGGTAGTTGTTAGCTTCAGCTAAATTTATGTAGTTTAGACAACCTTCGATATTAGCGTTAAGATCGAGCAAGTTTACTAAATTTGTTAATCGCTCCTTCAATTCTTGGGAATTCTCTGCAAAATTCTTTTTAGGCAATTTCGCAAGGCAATTTTTCAAGTTTTGTCTGGTTTCAAGGTTGTGGATATAAAATCATTATCAAATTCACTCGCCTTAAGATTAGACATGTGATCTATGAATGAATTTGTCAATCGTTCTGACAATATCTTGTTAGTCTCGGTTAAGATAAATCCTTCAATAAAACATCCAATTTCTTTTTGGTTTCAACTGGCATGATGTGTTTCAGAAAAGCATCAACCTTAACCTTGAATTCAGTTGATCCCTGATTGACCAACTTCTTCAATACATCTGTTAAAATTTTGTAGGTCTCAACAGCATTACTCTGGGAGGGGTCATCCACACTTGGGGGTACAACATCAGCTAATTTTTTATTAGCCAATTTTTCCCATAAAAGATTTAACTTCCTGTTGATTTCATATGGATTAATGTAAGATAGTACATCATTGTTTTCGGGCTTATAATCTTCCAAATTATTATTGTCCTTGATAGGAGCGGTAAGCTAAACAAAATTCTTGTAAAATTAATTTTTTTGTTTTTCCTGATTATTCACTTACTACAGTTTGAAATGGTACATCATCATCACGTTCAGACTTATTACCTTCAAATTTATTATTGTTCCCATCAGGAAAGGAGAGCTAAGAATTAATTAATTTATTTTTTTTTATTTTTCCTTATTATTTACTTACTACAGTTTGAAATAGTACATCATCATTTTCAAATTTATTATTGTTCTCGACAGGAAAGGAGAGCTAAAAAAAGATGTTCGAATTAAATTTTTTTGTTTTTGAATTTTCCTAATTATTTATTTATATTTACTTACTACAGTTTGAATTAGCAGCGACACTAACAATATTCTAAAACTCAATTTTCTTGGAAAAACCATTATAGTCATTTTCTATTTCCGTTTTCCACAATGTATTAATAATGAATGTTAGGCAAAAGTATAAAGAAAAAAAAATTCTTTGTTTGAATGTTTATAAGACACTGATTTTATTTGCAAGCCAGATAGCCTTAAGAACTTAGTTTATTAATTAGTCTGAGAATATAAAAATGTTGGCAATATTTGTTATCTAAACTATCTACAGTTTTTATCACTTAATTAAAATATGATTCCGGAAGTATTATTTAAGAAATTACCGCGTCGCGGTATAAACATTTACATGACTTAAGGCTTTTCTAATCTAATATGTTTTAATTTATTCTAAGGCCGTAATATATAATAATTCTTGCAAAAAAAACCGACTTCAAAACAGACAAACTTAAAAGCATGTTTCTTTAAGACGGTAACTATTGCGACACCCTGTAATTTCCGAATTCAAATTTTATACTAGTTATAGCGGTCGTAGCAATACAGGTTCGTTGTAAATTTCAACCTTCTGTCTGTAACGGTTTAAAAGTTTGGTCATATACATCAAATTACATAAACTATTGCGACACCCTGTAATTTATAATTTTAAATAATTATACTTATTATAACCGATATAGTAATGTACATTCTGTCTAATTGTTAAGTGTTTATCAATAACTGTTTAAAAGATAGGGTCATATATATCAAATGACGTCACCTATTGGGACACCCTTTAAATTCAAATTTTAATATAAATACTTTTTAAAGAACACTTTGTAATACAGATTCTTTTTAAATTTTAACTTTGTGTCCATATACATCAAATTACATCAACTATTGGGACACCCTATAATTTCCAATTTTAAATATTTATACTTGTTGTTACTCGAGACATAGTAGTGGACATTTTGTCTATTTTTCAAGTGTTTGTCTATAACGGTTCCAAAGATGAGGACATAATGGTCAAATAACATCAATAATGGGGACACCCTTTAATTTATAGATCCAAGTTTTATACTTGTTTTAATAGCGGACTAAGCAATATAGGTTCTTTGTAAATTTCAACTGTCTATCTATAACAGTTGAAAAGTTTGGCCATATATATTACTTTTACATTAACTATTGGGACACCCTTTAATTTCCAAATTCATATTTTACACTTGTTATTTTAGCGGACTTTGCAATACAAGTACTTTGTAAATTTCAACTGTCTGTCTATAAAGATTCAAAAGTTTGGCCATATATATATCAAAATAAACTAACTAATGGGACACCCTTTAATTTCTAATTTTAAATATTTATACTTATTATAACAGACATAGTAACGAACATTCTGTGCAACTTTCAAGTGTTTGTCTATAACGGTTCAAAAGATAGGAGAATAAAGGTGAAATTAAGTCACCTATGGGGTCACCCTTTAATTTTTAATTTTATTTTTTAATTACTTTTTGTTGTTGGGAGCTACTGTGATACGCAATTTTTTTTAATTTTAAATTGGTGACCTATAATGTTCATAATACACGTAAAAAACATTTATGTTGTATGGGGACACCCTTTAATTTTTAAAATTTTGAACTTCTTTTAAAATGGGACCAATCTGTAGCCATAACCTTTCTAATAGCGCAAAATTTTTAAAATCGGTTCAGAAATGACTGAGTTCTGCGGGCACAAACATAAAAAAAAGCAACATTCAGACGAATTGATAACCTCCTTCTTTTTTTGAAGTCGGTTAAAAAGATAAAACCCAAGATATGTATTTGTATATAAAAACGAATGATTCACATTTTGCCTCCTGCACGTAAATGTCGATAGATGTGAGCAAATAAAACTTAGAAGAAAGAGGCAAATCCGCACAGAAAATATGAATTTTAAAATTAGATCAACTTTTCGGCAGTAAAAATACTGAGAAGCAAGTTCAGGCTTGATATAATAGCTATCCCTATAATGGTATTGTACTAAGCAAGGTCTGGATATAGAAAATGTTACGATCATATCAAACTGCCCTCGTAATATGTTGTTTAAACCTACAACTTAAATTAAGAAATTTATTGCACCTTATTTCTAGAAGTGTTACATACATGCTGTTCATACCAGAGAAGTCACATTTTGCTTGATTTCATCAAAAACAGAAGTTTTCAATTACATTTAATCAGGAAACAAAACTGAATAAACTTGAATAAAATTTTAATCGTGCTGAAAAACGATGATTTTGTTCAGTTGCAAGTATGGTGATCGAACATGCTTAATACACATGTTTGAACAGCGACCGCTAGCGATGAATAAAATTTAAGAAATAGAATCAGTGTTGGGATCTGACAATGCTTAAATTGTACCGCCCCAATGATAAAATTGTACCAAATCAGCTCAATTGTACCAAAATTGGTTATTATGTAAAAAAAAAATTGTTTCTAGGGAACGACATATGGCATTTTATCCCATTATCCTAGGACCCGCTACAGCAGACCAATCATCATAATCATACCTAGTTGGTACAGCAACTGATTAACGAAATTAACCCAAGGCGAAATAACAACAGACTGAATCTTACGGCAGCATCTTTGGCACACGAAAAAGAATGACGCGAAAACTGCTGCTGAAGATCATGTAAGATGTAGATGGTGAGAACCATATGATCCAAGAGGGGTAATGGAAAAAACAAAACATACATATATACAATAGCTAAACAAGAGGAGAATTCAAAACTGTTATACTACTGATTGAGGCGATGAAAAGACGTTCAATCATTTAGCTGTAGCAAAAGGACAAAAATCTGTGATCACTTACAAAATTTGTAAACGGGGTTTAAAAAAAAAAACGATTTTTATATGAAAAACTAAAAACTCATTTTCTAGCTAAACTAAGCGTCCTACAGAAAAGAGGACAAAAATCTGTGATCACTAATAAAATTCGTAAAAAGGGTTTTTATTAAAAAAAATATGATTTTTATATAACAATTAAAAACTCATTTTCTATCTAAACTAAGCGCCCTACGTCTTGACGAGCCATTAATTTGTGCAACCCTTGAAAAATTTCATGTACGTAGATTAAAATGTTTCGTGAAGACCATCGTTGTCGATGTAATGTTCTTATTCAAACAGCATTTAATTTTTAATTTTTTTTCAAATCGTTTATAAAAACAAAGCCGACAATATCGTCACAACATAGTTTCGACGTAACATTTTCTAACGAAATATAAAAAAAAAGTAATCTGTCATTGATAAATTTGTTGTCGACAAAGGGAATACCAATTTGGGGCCGTCCACACAAAACGTCGTTGTTTTGTAAATATTGGTGAAACGAATAATTTGAATTCGACGTGGCCAGTTTAACCATTTGATTGACTACGTGCGGTCAATGCAAATATTTCTCACCTGGAAAACGTCTGGCCTAAACCATCTGTCAAGACATCTAATGCAATGCAATAAAATAATTATTTCAAACTGTTTTTGCTTAAAACAATAGTCAATTTTTACAGATTTTTTATTTTTAATTTTATTTAGAATTTTAAATTTTTTCTTAAACGATAATTACTTATTTATGTAAATTGTATTTCTTTCAAAGAACACATCAGCAGTACAGGAATATTGATTAATAACTAGCACTAGTTAAGTTGAGTACACGTGGTTTTACTTCATTTTCTAAATCATTGATCGAAGTCACAACACCCCTAAATACTTGATTGACATAATATCGGAAGTTCTCTGCCAGGGCCATGAAAATAGTCCTTAAACCCTCATCAGGCAATGTGGCCAATATTTCGTTATATTCCCTTTTGATTTCATCCGAATTTACGTGGATTAGAAAATCATCAATCTTTGCTCTAGTAGTGCTGAAATGGTTTTTGGCTAATTGCCTCATTTCTATACCTACTTCCTCGTCAGGCAATGAGTCTGTAAATTGCTTTAAGATTCCTGCTGAATTTATTAGGACAGTAATATCCTTAAATGTATCCTTAGCATGGATTAATTCTTTTGTGGCGAAACTTTCCAATTGTTCTCTGAATTTCTTGTAAGTCTCACCAGACATTTCTGGCAATAAATCTATTAGCGTCGTGTTGAGATCAAGTTCGCGCAGGTAGTTTTCCACCGCTGTATAATTGACATTGATATTTTCGACAGAAGCGGAGAACTAAAATAATTAATGCACAACTTAAATTTGTTTTATTTGCCAAATATTCCTGATTATTTACTTACTACAGTTGGAATTAGCAGCGATATTAAAAACATAAAAAAGCTTATTATTTTTGGAAAATCCATTATCCTCTTTTTATATTACAGTTTTTTTTTTATAGTGCCGATAATAAATTGTTAAGCTGAATAGTTAGGCGGAACTGCTTTCAGTTGTAATGCAGATTACCCTTAAGAACTTAGTATGAGAATTTTAAAACTAGTCTAGGCTGCTAGTAAAATAGTGTAAAATAGTGTAAATGTCTTATCTAAACGATCTTGAGTTCTTATCAACCAATTAAAATGTGATTGGCCGCGATTACATGCGTACGGTAGTAACTTTGCCCTTAATTTATCTTTTATCTTTTTTCACACGTGTAGGGTTCCATGCCACGTTCAATTTATAACTTTAAAAGTGCAAAAGTTTATTTCTTCATGGCTTTAATAGTGCAGCCCTAAATTTTTACTAGATGTGTAAATTTCAACCAATTTTTGTCTGTTTGTAGTCGGTATCCTGATGTATACGAGTATGTGTTTAATGCATCTAGGTGAATTGGTTTTAAAACAGAGATCTCATCTATTTAAGAATCAAACGCAATTAAAAAACATGATACTCAATATGTGTGTACTCGTATTCTTAATATGTATAAAAAATATTTTATGTTAAATAGATATTTTTTTAAATATATCGAAAATTATTGTAGTTTTTGACCTTTTTTATATTTGAATTCTATTTTTTATTATTAAGCACAAGGTCTTTTTTATAAAAATGTTTTAATAATTTTTATTCTCAATATTTCGCTACACCATTGGGTAGCATCTTCAGGAAATAAAAACAATGAAAGTTATAAAATGATTGAAAAAAAAAACCTTTCCCAAAAATATTAGAGGCGGTTTGAAAGACTTAGGTAACGTTGTTGGCTCCAAACGGTTTTCGGAACGTAGTCCAGTATTTTACCTACCTATAGGTACTTTTGGCATTGCTGCTTCTTGCAAAGATTTAGGGCTTCGTCCGCGTTTTAATACAGTGATGCATCTATCGATTCCCACTTGCGTCCTGAGTTTTTCGGCATTGGCTGAATTCGTTTTTGTCATACTGTATTCAGTGGTCGACATTGATTTATTTTCATTAAATTTAATGTCACCACCACACTTGACAACATGAAAGGTGAGCATGAACGTGTTCGAAAAACTGGCGTAGCAGTTGAACCCAAGTTTTCATTAGTTGTGTGGTTTTTATTATTTTTACTTTTAATATTTTTTATATTTAAGTTGAGCCCTCCTAATGTTATTAATTTCTTAAAGCAACAATGACGTTGTAAATAGGAAAAAAATACAAACAACTATGTTTTATTGTTTAAAAAGGTTTTATTGCTTTGTTTTGTTTGAATATTCTCACACTTAATTGAAAACACGCTTACAAGATAAGAGCAAATTCTATAAAATCACCATAGGGAGCACCCTAAACCGCAAAAAACTAATGGATGGATTTTAACAAAATTTTGTGCGGAGGTACCTTAGTATCCTAACCCCAATATAGAATATATACTTTTTCCGCAAAAATATCTTTTTTTCAAGAGAAAGTGGAGAAAACGCCGTGAAAATACGCAGTTATTTTAGTAAGGATGAGAACCTTGATATAAATATAAAGTAAATACATAAACCACAACTGAAGCACTAACCGATAGGCATAGTTTAAGACGGCAGTTATTTTACATAAAGTAAAGTAAGGGTCTTTGGCGTGGATTGCTTGCAAAGCAAAATTGAACAAAATATTAAATAAGGACGCTGACAAAGTGGGCGGCACAGCTAGATATTTTTTATAATTGTTATTAAAGTGGTCATTGTAAAACATACTCCGTGTAAATTTCAAATATCTTGCAACTAGGATTCAAAACAACTATCGGAACACCCTTTCATTTTTATTAACTCTATTTTTGATACGTATTCTAATAGTAGACATTGTTCAATATACTCTGTGTCTGCCTATTATGTTTCAAAAAATAGAGTCATATTCGTGAAAATCAAGTCACTATCAGAACACCTTATACGTTTTAGTAATTATTTTTATAAAGGCCATAGTAGTATATGTATAGTTATACATCAGCTAGGTGGCGAGCATCCAAATTAACCAAATTTCCATGAATCTGGAACATAAATTTGGATGAATTTGATCGCTGTGGTTTGTGGCTTATTCGCACAGGCCTGCGATTTAAAAAAAATACCACAAGAAAAAATCTAACGGGGTGGGCTCAAATCGCACGGTCTCGCTGTCCAGTGGGCATTAGTTCTATGTCAGATGATCATGCACTCAAATCATTCGTGCAGAAAGTCCAATGTGGGATGATCTATGTGGCAAGCAGCGTCGTCCTGTTGATACTACATGCCGTTAGTGTTTATATAATTTATATCAGGCCAAATGAAGTATGGCTAAAATCTGTATAGACGCAAGGCGAATCCATATATCAGGTGGAAGCCAAGGCACATTTATCAGGTAGCCTCACTACGATGGGGAAATATTAAGCGGAAAATTTTAAAAAATTTTTTATATGGAGTTTAATAGTTCAACTTTCATTTAAGGGAAAAAATTGTAAGTATAACTGTAAAAAACCATACAAAAATAATTAAATATTTTCCCTTCGTAGTGAGGCCACCTGATATAAACTCGCCTTGGTGGAAACGAAACGACAGCAAATACAACAATAAAAAACAACATGTATTTCGTTTTTGTTTTGTTGGCTGGTTTTGTTAAAATAAGTTAACAAAAAATTGCTGCGTTCACTTATTTTCCCAGCAGAAACTTCCAACATTTATGAAAAATATGTAATGGAATTATTTTTTTCCACATCTCATCCCAGCAAAAATTTAGAGAGAAATAGACTATCCCTTCCAACCTGCTTCAGGAACGCATGATTTTTGTTTGCGATGTCCCACTTGATAGGTTTCTTTGCTTCACCAAATTATTTATAAAAATTTATTCGCTTACATAGCAGCATTCGCGTAAACGAGAGAGGATGCAGTTTGTCCTGCAATTGTAGCATTCTCGAATGCGCTTATGAGAACCGCTTTTGAAAGACATAAGATTTATTTTACTGGGATAAGTTAAGGACTTAACAATCTTATGTATGAGGATCCCCAAAAATGGTCAATAAAACTTAAACTAGGCTTTCAAAAGCACCTGATATAAACTCGCCTTGGTACAGACGGAACATCTACAATAATACTCTACACGTTTTTACTCGCCACAATTAAATTACGCCTATGTAAGCAGTTATTTTATATGGTTGAAAAGAGTATGTTAAACAGTATGTGTGCGTGCGTATTGTGTATGTGTATTTACCGTGTGGTTTAATTATAGAAAACTGAATAAATTGACATTAAATTAAAATTATAATCGTATTTTTTTATTTTAAATTAAATAGACCCAAGGAAGACATTAAACTTAACAACATACCACCGTAAGTCGTCCCAGTAATCCCAGTCATTTTAGTTTTAGTTTGAAACTAGCTGTGCCCACACACATTGTGTACGTTCTGACAATATTTTGTTCGATTTTCTTTTAAAAGTAATCAACACCAAATTTAAAGAGCCCTACGTATTTATTATATGTAAACGTATCCATCCCTGGATAAAATACTAAAATTTATATAAAATTCTAAAAATTATTGTAAAGCTTTATAAAAGGTGTTTAAAATATTTGTTTGTCTTTATTTTAAAACAGCGCCACCTATTGTGCAACCATGTTTAAAATACTCCGCGTTCAAAAACAAAAGATGCCTTAAAGTATGCAGAGTCTTTAAATCGGTAAAAAAAAAAACAGCGTAATTACACTGCTTTTTCTCCACTTCTTCTTGGAAATAAGATCTTTTTGCGGAAGAAAAATATTCTATGTTGGAATCAGGATACTGAGGTACCTCCTCACAAAATTTTGTTAAAACCCATTCCGTAGTTTTTACGTGATGCGAACGTAGATAGAAAGACGAAC
This sequence comes from Phasia obesa, assembly GCA_949628195.1. Classification (NCBI taxonomy): domain Eukaryota; kingdom Metazoa; phylum Arthropoda; class Insecta; order Diptera; family Tachinidae; genus Phasia; species Phasia obesa. The sequence goes on along the minus strand of OX451218.1, from coordinate 104,979,170 downwards.
AGGAAATGAGTATAGATTATTGTTATTTATTTAGATATGATCTAATTTAATTAAATCTCTTCTGATGTAATGTAATGCAATGTAATAAATAATACGTCCAAACAAATTTTTCCTAAATAAAACAAATTATATATGAATTTATTAAATATTTTATTTCTTACTTTTTTCATCGCTTTTTATATAGAATTTTACAAATCTTATCATCTAAAGCTGTTATTAGTATGAGCATGTCAATGCCTAAGACCGTTTAGTTCCTTTTCCATTAGTTCGTTTTTTTGAACTTAGAAAATCATCAATCATCGCCTTAACATTGGTTAATTCTTGTTTCACTAAAAGCTTTAATTGATCTGCCAAATTCTTGAAAGTCGCGGCTAATTGCTTATTAGACAATTTCGCCAACAACTCATTTAGGTAGTTGTTGATTTCATCTGAATTTATGTAGTTTAGAAAATCATCGATTTTAGTCTCAATATCGAACAAGTCTTCTTTAACTAAATTTGTCAATAGCCTTTTCAATTCATGGGCAGGGGCGGCTAAATGCTGATCAGTAATTTGAGTGTTTTATTACTTTTCTATGGCTGTAATTAACTATAACTTTTTATTTACTAAATAAAAATCTCAGAAACTGAGAATTGAAATTCCTAAAATTACTTTTTAAATGCCCTTCAAATTCTAGGTATTTTCAAATTTTTATTTTAATTTTCAATTTAATTCTTAAAAATTGTAAACGATCAAGTATATTGAAGGAAAGACAGAAATTTTTTTAAATTTTTAAATTTTTTTTTTTAATTTTATTACTCTCAACGAAAATGGGACACAAAAAATATATCTTTAATATACAAATATTTTTATTTCATCTAAACTATTTATCTGCTGGTGCTTAGATAAGCAACAACATTAAAACATTCAAAGGCTTAAGTTTATTGGAATGTGCAATAATTTCTATTTTTATAGTTTATCTTATCATAGTGTGTCCATAACGCATACATTCTTAGCTTGAGTATCTGGAATTCACAATAGGTCTGTTCACAAACTGTACAAACTGTTACTTATTTGTATACAGATTGTTCATGGGCTCAAAAAATGTTCGGTAAGTGCGCGCTTAAAAAGGGAAAAAATTGAGAGATGAAAATCTTTTAGTAAATTTTTGCCAGGTATAATTTTTCTAGCAAGAACTGTCCAAACAGCTGTCGACTATGTTACTTCTAAAACACATACGTTTGTAAAGAAAAACTTTTGAAGAAGACAAAGAGAATGAATAGGGTTAATAATATACGTATGTATTTCACTTTATTCACTTCAATCATTCGATTCTCCCTTAAGCTCGACACATTTAGTTCATCGCATTTTTATTTCTTATTCCCTTCAAGTACTAATTTTTCTCAAGAACCCAAATGTTTTAATGCTGACCTCATCCAAGTCTTGTACCATCCAGGTATATATATGAATTTGCACACAATTTATGGAATTTTACCATGACCTAGCTGGTCGACAGACTAACCTTAGCCTACTTTGGTGCACGTTTACCCGAAGAAACCCACTGATTTAGTCGGTTTTTTTGTCTCTCGTGTGTTGTGAAGGATCCATGTTTCGGCCACAGTTACGAACCGGCGCAAAATCTCATGCGGTTTTTGCTTGAATACCGCCGAACTCTTCTTAGAAGTGGTCGATAGTGAGCAATAGCAGCAATTCAAATATTCATGCTTAATGTGATACCCCCGATTATCTGTCTAATCCATAATGAACATATCAAGATAAGATTAGTTTATTATATTTTATTTATTCGTCTTGACGTAAAGTCTACTTCAATATATCTATACATATAATAAGACTAAACGGGACCATTTCTGTACATGAAATATTTTTGCTGATGCAGATAGTAATCGAAATGTCTGTCTGTCTGTCCATCGGTCCGTTTTACTGTATGTCCGTCTGTTGTAACACGTAAAAACTATTTGATGAATTTTAATAATACTTTGTAAGGAGGTACCTTAGCGTCTGGATTCAAATATTGGATGTTATCTTTTCAAAAAAAAAATTTAATTTCCACGAAAAAAAGAGAAAAAAAGTAATGAAAGTACGCGATTTTATCGATATAAAGGTACTGCAAACTTGACAGCACCTTTTCTTTTTGAAAGCAGAACCTACAATAATTTTAGAATTGTATATAAAACGTTTGTTCCTGAGTAATTACCCAAGGATGGGTACCTCTATATAAAGAAAATACATAAACTGAAGCGAATAATATATTGTCAATTTTGTTATTCATCTAAATTACTTAATTTTATAACTTTAAAAATTCCTTACCCCCCGTCTCCATTGGACATTAACATGTCTTAACAAAAGTTACTTCATATAAAAAAACATTATTTTTAATACTGGTTTTTTCTTATGAAGTTTGACTTTTGTTAAGACAAATTTTAACCGGGAAGCTGATCCCAAATTCCTTAATTTTATTTTAAAAATTATTAAACTTATTATCACATAATTCTTCCATAAAAAAAACCGACTCCAAACAAATATATGTGAATCAATTCTAAACTAAAGAACTAGTACCCAAATCAAATAATTTAATACTTTTTGCTCTAACGGACATATTAATATACGTTCGGTATATTCAAATGTCTACCCATAGGGGTTCAGGAAGTTAAGCCATATACGACAAATTACGTCAGATATAAAGGCATACACTAAAAATTTACAAACAGTAATTAAAACTTAGTTCACTCTATAAACAAGTCTAAAAAAATAAACCTAAAAATTAAAGGGTGTTCCGATAGTGGCGTGATTTGCATGTATAAGGCCTAAGTTTTGAACCATAACAGGTACACTCTTGAAATTTTCACAGAAGGTCTGTAACTGCAGCCACTATAGCAACAAATAAATACTAAAACTTATAGGGTGTTCCTAAAGTGACGTGTTATTTGCCTTTATGTCTTTATTTTTTGAGCTATAGAAGGCAACCACTTAAAATTTGCAGACAGTAATTTAATCTATGTTCGCGTTATAAGCAAGTATACAATATTAAACCTAAAAATTGAACGATAACAGGTAGACTCTTCAAATTTTTACAAAAGGTGTATTAAAGGTGTAGGCCACTATAACAAATAGTAAAAATTAAAGGGTGTGCCGACAGTGACATGATTTGCATAAACATTGAATAATTTTCTAACCATAATAGACTCTTGAAATTTTCACAAATGGTGTATTACTATGACCCCTATAAAAACAATAAAAATTTAAAGGGTTTTCCGACAGTGACGTCTTTCCATTTAAAACGACATAGCCTTACTTTTTGAACCATAATAGGTAGACTCTTTAAATGTTTACAGTAGATGTTGTACTTCGGCCGCTGTAGCAATTACTACTATCTAAAGGGTGTTCCATCAGTGACATGTTTTTCACGTATATTACCTTATTTTTTGAACCGCAATAGGTAGGCGCATGTATATTTTTATAGATAGTGTATTACCATGGCCGTTATAACAAAAATTGCTAAAATTTAAAGGGTGTTCCAACAGTGATGAAATTATGACTTTAATTTTAAAATTAAAGGATGAGTCATAAGACATGAAAAAATTAACAACTTGTACTAAACATAGTATGGAACCCTACGTGTGTGAGTCTAACTCTCACTTGACTAATTTATTTCTCTTATTTTTCTTTTCGTAAAGTTTTTTCTTTAACTGGTTTTATTTTATGTAGTAAATCATTAATCTTAGTCTCAACATTGGTTAATTTTTGTTTGACTAAATTCTTCAACTGTTCGGCGGAATTCTTAAAAGTCTCTGCTAATTCCTTATTGGACAATTTCGCCAATAAATCGTGTAGGTAGTTGTTAGCTTCAGCTAAATGTATGTAGTTTAGACAAGCTTCGATATTAGCATTAAGATCGAGCAAGTGTTCTTTTACTAAATTTGTTAATCGCTCCTTCAATTCTTGGGAATTCTCTGCAAAATTCTTTTTAGGCAATTTCGCAAGGCAATTTTTCAAGTTTTGTCTGGTTTCAAGGGCATACATTGTGGATATAAAATCATTATCAAATTCACTCGCCTTAAGATTAGACATGTGATCTATGAATGAATTTGTCAATCGTTCTGACAATATCTTGTTAGTCTCGGTTAAGATAAATCCTTCAATAAAACATCCAATTTCTTTTTGGTTTCAACTGGCATGATGTGTTTTAGAAAAGCATCAACCTTAACCTTGAATTCAGTTGATCCCTGATTGACCAACTTCTTCAATACATCTGTTAAATTTTTGTAGGTCTCAACAGCATTACTCTGGAAGGGGTCATCCACACTTGGGGGTACAACATCAGCTAATTTTTTATTAGCAAATTTTTCCCATAAAAGATTTAACTTCCTGTTGATTTCATATGGATTAATGTTTGAACAGCGACCGCTAGCGATGAATAAAATTTAAGAAATAGAATCAGTGTTGGGATCTGACAATGCTTAAATTGTACCGCCCCAATGATAAAATTGTACCAAATCAGGTCAATTGTACCAAAATTGGTTATTATGTAAAAAAAAAGTTGTTTCTAGGGAACGACAGATGGCATTTTATTCCCATTATCCTAGGACCCGCTACATCAGACCAATCATCATCATCATACCTAGTTGGTACAGCAACTGATTAACGAAATTAACCCAAGGCGAAATAACAACAGACTGAATCTTACGGCAGCATCTTTGGCACACGAAAAAGAATGACGCGAAAACTGCTGCTGAAGATCATGTAAGATGTAGATGGTGAGAACCATATGATCCAAGAGGGGTAATGGAAAAAACAAAACATACATATATACAATAGCTAAACAAGAGGAGAATTCAAAACTGTTATACTACTGATTGAGGCGATGAAAAGACGTTCAATCATTTAGCTGTAGCAAAAGGACAAAAATCTGTGATCACTTACAAAATTTGTAAACGGGGTTTAAAAAAAACGATTTTTATATGAAAAACTAAAAACTCATTTTCTAGCTAAACTAAGTGTCCTACAGAAAAGAGGACAAAAATCTGTGATCACTAATAAAATTCGTAAAAAGGGTTTTTATTAAAAAAAAATATGATTTTTATATAACAATTAAAAACTCATTTTCTATCTAAACTAAGCGCCCTACGTCTTGACGAGCCATTAATTTGTGCAACCCTTGAACAATTTCATGTACGTAGATTAAAATGTTTCGTGAAGACCATCGTTGTCGATGTAATGTTCTTATTCAAACAGCATTTCATTTTTAATTTTTTTCAAATCATTTATAAAAACCAAGCCGACAATATCGTCGTCGACACAACATAGTTTCGACGTCACATTTTCTAACGAAATATCAAAAAAAAAGTAATCTGTCATTGATAAATTTGATGTCGACAAAGGGAATACCAATTTGGGGCCGTCGACACAAAACGTCGTTGTTTTGTAAATATTGCTGAAACGAATAATTTGAATTCGACGTGGCCAGTTTAACCATTTGATTGACTACGTGCGGTCTATGCAAATATTTCTCACCTGGAAAACGTCTGGCCTAAACCATCTGTCAAGACATCTAATGCAATGCAATAAAATAATTATTTCAAACTGTTTTTGCTTAAAACAATAGTCAATTTTTACAGATTTTTTATTTTTAATTTTATTTAGAATTTTAAATTTTTTCTTAAACGATAATTACTTATTTATGTAAATTGTATTTCTTTCAAAGAACACATCAGCAGTACAGGAATATTGATTAATAACTAGCACTAGTTAAGTTGAGTACACGTGGTTTTACTTCATTTTCTAAATCATTGATCGAAGTCACAACACCCCTAAATACTTGATTGACATAATATCGCAAGTTCACTGCCAGGGCCATGAAAATAGCCCTTAAACCCTGATCAGGCAATGTGGCCAATATATCGTTATATTCCCTTATGATTTCATCCGAATTTACGTGGATTAGAAAATCATCAATCTTTGCTCTAGTGGTGCTGAAATGGTTTTTGGCTAATTGCCTCATTTCTATACCTACTTCCTCGTCAGGCAATGAGTCTGTAAATTGCTTTAAGATTCCTGCTGAATTTATTAGGACAGTAATATCCTTAAATGTATCCTTAGCATGGATTAATTCTTTTGTGGCGAAACTTTCCAATTGTTCTCTGAATTTCTTGTAAGTCTCACCAGACATTGCTGGCAATAAATCTATTAGCTTCGTGTTGGGATCAATTTGGCGTAGGTAGTTAGCCACCGCTGTATAATTGACATTGATATTTTCGACAGGAGCGGAGAACTAAAATAATTAATGCACAACTTAAATTTGTTTTATTTGCCAAATATTCCTGATTATTTACTTACTACAGTTGGAATTAGCAGCGACATTAAAAACATAAAAAAGCTTAATATTTTTGGAAAATCCATTATCCTCTTTTTATATTACAGTTTTTTTTTATTGTGCCGATAATAAATTGTTAAGCTGAATAGTTAGGCGGAACTGCTTTCAGTTGTAATGCAGATTACCCTTAAGAACTTAGTATGAGAATTTTAAAACTAGTCTAGGCTGCTAGTAAAATAGTGTAAACATGTCTTATCTAAACGATCTTGAGTTCTTATCAACCAATTAAAATGTGATTGGCCGCGATTACATGCGTACGTACGGTAGTAGCTTTGCCCTTAATTTATCTTTTATCTTTTTATCTTTTTTCACACGTGTAGGGTTCCATGCCACGTTCAATTTATAACTTTAAAAGTGCAAAAGTTTATTTCTTCATGGCTTTAATAGTGCAGCCCTAAATTTTTACTAGATGTGTAAATTTCAACCAATTTTTGTCTGTTTGTAGTCGGTATCCTGATGTATACGAGTATGTGTTTAATGCATCTAGGTGAATTGGTTTTAAAACAGAGATCTCATCTATTTAAGAATCAAACGCAATTAAAAAACATGATACTTAATATGTGTGTACTCGTATTCTTAATATGTATAAAAAATATTTTATGTTAAATAGATATTTTTTTAAATATATCGAAAATTATTGTAGTTTTTGACCTTTTTTATATTTGAATTCTATTTTTTATTATTAAGCACAAGGTCTTTTTTATAAAAATGTTTAATAATTTTTATTCTCAATATTTCGCTACACCATTGGGTAGCATCTTCAGAAAATAAAAACAATGAAAGTTATAAAATGATTGAAAAAAAATCTTTCCCAAAAATATTAGAGGCGGTTTGAAAGACTTAGGTAACGTTGTTGGCTCAAAACGGTTTTCGGAACGTAGTCCAGTATTTTACCTACCTACTTTGGTACTTTGGGCATTGCTGCTTCTTGCAAAGATTTAGGGCTTCGTCCGCGTTTTAATACAGTGATGCATCTATCGATTCCCACTTGCGTCCTGAGTTTTTCGACATTGGCTGAATTCGTTTTTGTCATACTGTATTCAGTGGTCGACGTTGATTTATTTTCATTAAATTTAATGTCACTACCACACTTGACAACATGAAAGGTGAGCTTGAACGTGTTCGAAAAACTGGCGTAGCAGTTGAACCCAAGTTTTCATTAGTTGTGTGGTTTTTATTATTTTTACTTTTAATATTTTTTATATTTAAGTTGAGCCCTCCTAATGTTATTAATTTCTTAAAGCAACAATGACGTTGTAAATAGGAAAAAAATACAAACAAATATGTTTTATTGTTTAAAAAGGTTTTATTGCTTTGTTTTGTTTGAATATTCTCACACTTAATTGAAAACACGCTTACAAGATAAGAGCAAATTCTATAAAATCACCATAGGGAGCACCCTAAACCGCAAAAAACTAATGGATGGATTTTAACAAAATTTTGTGCGGAGGTACCTTAGTATCCTAACCCCAATATAGAATATATACTTTTTCCGCAAAAATATCTTTTTTTCAAGAGAAAGTGGAGAAAACGCCGTGAAAATACGCAGTTATTTTAGTAAGGATGAGAACCTTGATATAAATATAAAGTAAATACATAAACCACAACTGAAGCACTAACCGATAGGCATAGTTTAAGACGGCAGTTATTTTACATAAAGTAAAGTAAGGGTCTTTGGCGTGGATTGCTTGCAAAGCAAAATTGAACAAAATATTAAATAAGGACGCTGACAAAGTGGGCGGCACAGCTAGATATTTTTTATAATTGTTATTAAAGTGGTCATTGTAAAACATACTCCGTGTAAATTTCAAATATCTTGCAACTAGGATTCAAAACAACTATCGGAACACCCTTTCATTTTTATTAACTCTATTTTTGATACGTATTCTAATAGTAGACATTGTTCAATATACTCTGTGTCTGCCTATTATGTTTCAAAAAATAGAGTCATATTCGTGAAAATCAAGTCACTATCAGAACACCTTATACGTTTTAGTAATTATTTTTATAAAGGCCATAGTAGTATATGTATAGTTATACATCAGCTAGGTGGCGAGCATCCAAATTAACCAAATTTCCATGAATCTGGAACATAAATTTGGATGAATTTGATCGCTGTGGTTTGTGGCTTATTCGCACAGGCCTGCGATTTAAAAAAAATACCACAAGAAAAAATCTAACGGGGTGGGCTCAAATCGCACGGTCTCGCTGTCCAGTGGGCATTAGTTCTATGTCAGATGATCATGCACTCAAATCATTCGTGCAGAAAGTCCAATGTGGGATGATCTATGTGGCAAGCAGCGTCGTCCTGTTGATACTACATGCCGTTAGTGTTTATATAATTTATATCAGGCCAAATGAAGTATGGCTAAAATCTGTATAGACGCAAGGCGAATCCATATATCAGGTGGAAGCCAAGGCACATTTATCAGGTAGCCTCACTACGATGGGGAAATATTAAGCGGAAAATTTTAAAAAATTTTTTATATGGAGTTTAATAGTTCAACTTTCATTTAAGGGAAAAAATTGTAAGTATAACTGTAAAAAACCATACAAAAATAATTAAATATTTTCCCTTCGTAGTGAGGCCACCTGATATAAACTCGCCTTGGTGGAAACGAAACGACAGCAAATACAACAATAAAAAACAACATGTATTTCGTTTTTGTTTTGTTGGCTGGTTTTGTTAAAATAAGTTAACAAAAAATTGCTGCGTTCACTTATTTTCCCAGCAGAAACTTCCAACATTTATGAAAAATATGTAATGGAATTATTTTTTTCCACATCTCATCCCAGCAAAAATTTAGAGAGAAATAGACTATCCCTTCCAACCTGCTTCAGGAACGCATGATTTTTGTTTGCGATGTCCCACTTGATAGGTTTCTTTGCTTCACCAAATTATTTATAAAAATTTATTCGCTTACATAGCAGCATTCGCGTAAACGAGAGAGGATGCAGTTTGTCCTGCAATTGTAGCATTCTCGAATGCGCTTATGAGAACCGCTTTTGAAAGACATAAGATTTATTTTACTGGGATAAGTTAAGGACTTAACAATCTTATGTATGAGGATCCCCAAAAATGGTCAATAAAACTTAAACTAGGCTTTCAAAAGCACCTGATATAAACTCGCCTTGGTACAGACGGAACATCTACAATAATACTCTACACGTTTTTACTCGCCACAATTAAATTACGCCTATGTAAGCAGTTATTTTATATGGTTGAAAAGAGTATGTTAAACAGTATGTGTGCGTGCGTATTGTGTATGTGTATTTACCGTGTGGTTTAATTATAGAAAACTGAATAAATTGACATTAAATTAAAATTATAATCGTATTTTTTTATTTTAAATTAAATAGACCCAAGGAAGACATTAAACTTAACAACATACCACCGTAAGTCGTCCCAGTAATCCCAGTCATTTTAGTTTTAGTTTGAAACTAGCTGTGCCCACACACATTGTGTACGTTCTGACAATATTTTGTTCGATTTTCTTTTAAAAGTAATCAACACCAAATTTAAAGAGCCCTACGTATTTATTATATGTAAACGTATCCATCCCTGGATAAAATACTAAAATTTATATAAAATTCTAAAAATTATTGTAAAGCTTTATAAAAGGTGTTTAAAATATTTGTTTGTCTTTATTTTAAAACAGCGCCACCTATTGTGCAACCATGTTTAAAATACTCCGCGTTCAAAAACAAAAGATGCCTTAAAGTATGCAGAGTCTTTAAATCGGTAAAAAAAAAACAGCGTAATTACACTGCTTTTTCTCCACTTCTTCTTGGAAATAAGATCTTTTTGCGGAAGAAAAATATTCTATGTTGGAATCAGGATACTGAGGTACCTCCTCACAAAATTTTGTTAAAACCCATTCCGTAGTTTTTACGTGATGCGAACGTAGATAGAAAGACGAACAGGAAATGAGTATAGATTATTGTTATTTATTTAGATATGATCTAATTTAATTAAATCTCTTCTGATGTAATGTAATGCAATGTAATAAATAATACGTCCAAACAAATTTTTCCTAAATAAAACAAATTATATATGAATTTATTAAATATTTTATTTCTTACTTTTTTCATCGCTTTTTATATAGAATTTTACAAATCTTATCATCTAAAGCTGTTATTAGTATGAGCATGTCAATGCCTAAGACCGTTTAGTTCCTTTTCCATTAGTTCGTTTTTTTGAACTTAGAAAATCATCAATCATCGCCTTAACATTGGTTAATTCTTGTTTCACTAAAAGCTTTAATTGATCTGCCAAATTCTTGAAAGTCGCGGCTAATTGCTTATTAGACAATTTCGCCAACAACTCATTTAGGTAGTTGTTGATTTCATCTGAATTTATGTAGTTTAGAAAATCATCGATTTTAGTCTCAATATCGAACAATTCTTCTTTAACTAAATTTGTCAATAGCCTTTTCAATTCATGGGCAGGGGCGGCTAAATGCTGATCAGTAATTTGAGTGTTTTATTACTTTTCTATGGCTGTAATTAACTATAACTTTTTATTTACTAAATAAAAATCTCAGAAACTGAGAATTGAAATTCCTAAAATTACTTTTTAAATGCCCTTCAAATTCTAGGTATTTTCAAATTTTTATTTTAATTTTCAATTTAATTCTTAAAAATTGTAAACGATCAAGTATATTGAAGGAAAGACAGAAATTTTTTTAAATTTTTAAATTTTTTTTTTTAATTTTATTACTCTCAACGAAAATGGGACACAAAAAATATATCTTTAATATACAAATATTTTTATTTCATCTAAACTATTTATCTGCTGGTGCTTAGATAAGCAACAACATTAAAACATTCAAAGGCTTAAGTTTATTGGAATGTGCAATAATTTCTATTTTTATAGTTTATCTTATCATAGTGTGTCCATAACGCATACATTCTTAGCTTGAGTATCTGGAATTCACAATAGGTCTGTTCACAAACTGTACAAACTGTTACTTATTTGTATACAGATTGTTCATGGGCTCAAAAAATGTTCGGTAAGTGCGCGCTTAAAAAGGGAAAAAATTGAGAGATGAAAATCTTTTAGTAAATTTTTGCCAGGTATAATTTTTCTAGCAAGAACTGTCCAAACAGCTGTCGACTATGTTACTTCTAAAACACATACGTTTGTAAAGAAAAACTTTTGAAGAAGACAAAGAGAATGAATAGGGTTAATAATATACGTATGTATTTCACTTTATTCACTTCAATCATTCGATTCTCCCTTAAGCTCGACACATTTAGTTCATCGCATTTTTATTTCTTATTCCCTTCAAGTACTAATTTTTCTCAAGAACCCAAATGTTTTAATGCTGACCTCATCCAAGTCTTGTACCATCCAGGTATATATATGAATTTGCACACAATTTATGGAATTTTACCATGACCTAGCTGGTCGACAGACTAACCTTAGCCTACTTTGGTGCACGTTTACCCGAAGAAACCCACTGATTTAGTCGGTTTTTTTGTCTCTCGTGTGTTGTGAAGGATCCATGTTTCGGCCACAGTTACGAACCGGCGCAAAATCTCATGCGGTTTTTGCTTGAATACCGCCGAACTCTTCTTAGAAGTGGTCGATAGTGAGCAATAGCAGCAATTCAAATATTCATGCTTAATGTGATACCCCCGATTATCTGTCTAATCCATAATGAACATATCAAGATAAGATTAGTTTATTATATTTTATTTATTCGTCTTGACGTAAAGTCTACTTCAATATATCTATACATATAATAAGACTAAACGGGACCATTTCTGTACATGAAATATTTTTGCTGATGCAGATAGTAATCGAAATGTCTGTCTGTCTGTCCATCGGTCCGTTTTACTGTATGTCCGTCTGTTGTAACACGTAAAAACTATTTGATGAATTTTAATAATACTTTGTAAGGAGGTACCTTAGCGTCTGGATTCAAATATTGGATGTTATCTTTTCAAAAAAAAAATTTAATTTCCACGAAAAAAAGAGAAAAAAAGTAATGAAAGTACGCGATTTTATCGATATAAAGGTACTGCAAACTTGACAGCACCTTTTCTTTTTGAAAGCAGAACCTACAATAATTTTAGAATTGTATATAAAACGTTTGTTCCTGAGTAATTACCCAAGGATGGGTACCTCTATATAAAGAAAATACATAAACTGAAGCGAATAATATATTGTCAATTTTGTTATTCATCTAAATTACTTAATTTTATAACTTTAAAAATTCCTTACCCCCCGTCTCCATTGGACATTAACATGTCTTAACAAAAGTTACTTCATATAAAAAAACATTATTTTTAATACTGGTTTTTTCTTATGAAGTTTGACTTTTGTTAAGACAAATTTTAACCGGGAAGCTGATCCCAAATTCCTTAATTTTATTTTAAAAATTATTAAACTTATTATCACATAATTCTTCCATAAAAAAAACCGACTCCAAACAAATATATGTGAATCAATTCTAAACTAAAGAACTAGTACCCAAATCAAATAATTTAATACTTTTTGCTCTAACGGACATATTAATATACGTTCGGTATATTCAAATGTCTACCCATAGGGGTTCAGGAAGTTAAGCCATATACGACAAATTACGTCAGATATAAAGGCATACACTAAAAATTTACAAACAGTAATTAAAACTTAGTTCACTCTATAAACAAGTCTAAAAAAATAAACCTAAAAATTAAAGGGTGTTCCGATAGTGGCGTGATTTGCATGTATAAGGCCTAAGTTTTGAACCATAACAGGTACACTCTTGAAATTTTCACAGAAGGTCTGTAACTGCAGCCACTATAGCAACAAATAAATACTAAAACTTATAGGGTGTTCCTAAAGTGACGTGTTATTTGCCTTTATGTCTTTATTTTTTGAGCTATAGAAGGCAACCACTTAAAATTTGCAGACAGTAATTTAATCTATGTTCGCGTTATAAGCAAGTATACAATATTAAACCTAAAAATTGAACGATAACAGGTAGACTCTTCAAATTTTTACAAAAGGTGTATTAAAGGTGTAGGCCACTATAACAAATAGTAAAAATTAAAGGGTGTGCCGACAGTGACATGATTTGCATAAACATTGAATAATTTTCTAACCATAATAGACTCTTGAAATTTTCACAAATGGTGTATTACTATGACCCCTATAAAAACAATAAAAATTTAAAGGGTTTTCCGACAGTGACGTCTTTCCATTTAAAACGACATAGCCTTACTTTTTGAACCATAATAGGTAGACTCTTTAAATGTTTACAGTAGATGTTGTACTTCGGCCGCTGTAGCAATTACTACTATCTAAAGGGTGTTCCATCAGTGACATGTTTTTCACGTATATTACCTTATTTTTTGAACCGCAATAGGTAGGCGCATGTATATTTTTATAGATAGTGTATTACCATGGCCGTTATAACAAAAATTGCTAAAATTTAAAGGGTGTTCCAACAGTGATGAAATTATGACTTTAATTTTAAAATTAAAGGATGAGTCATAAGACATGAAAAAATTAACAACTTGTACTAAACATAGTATGGAACCCTACGTGTGTGAGTCTAACTCTCACTTGACTAATTTATTTCTCTTATTTTTCTTTTCGTAAAGTTTTTTCTTTAACTGGTTTTATTTTATGTAGTAAATCATTAATCTTAGTCTCAACATTGGTTAATTTTTGTTTGACTAAATTCTTCAACTGTTCGGCGGAATTCTTAAAAGTCTCTGCTAATTCCTTATTGGACAATTTCGCCAATAAATCGTGTAGGTAGTTGTTAGCTTCAGCTAAATGTATGTAGTTTAGACAAGCTTCGATATTAGCATTAAGATCGAGCAAGTGTTCTTTTACTAAATTTGTTAATCGCTCCTTCAATTCTTGGGAATTCTCTGCAAAATTCTTTTTAGGCAATTTCGCAAGGCAATTTTTCAAGTTTTGTCTGGTTTCAAGGGCATACATTGTGGATATAAAATCATTATCAAATTCACTCGCCTTAAGATTAGACATGTGATCTATGAATGAATTTGTCAATCGTTCTGACAATATCTTGTTAGTCTCGGTTAAGATAAATCCTTCAATAAAACATCCAATTTCTTTTTGGTTTCAACTGGCATGATGTGTTTTAGAAAAGCATCAACCTTAACCTTGAATTCAGTTGATCCCTGATTGACCAACTTCTTCAATACATCTGTTAAATTTTTGTAGGTCTCAACAGCATTACTCTGGAAGGGGTCATCCACACTTGGGGGTACAACATCAGCTAATTTTTTATTAGCAAATTTTTCCCATAAAAGATTTAACTTCCTGTTGATTTCATATGGATTAATGTTTGAACAGCGACCGCTAGCGATGAATAAAATTTAAGAAATAGAATCAGTGTTGGGATCTGACAATGCTTAAATTGTACCGCCCCAATGATAAAATTGTACCAAATCAGGTCAATTGTACCAAAATTGGTTATTATGTAAAAAAAAAGTTGTTTCTAGGGAACGACAGATGGCATTTTATTCCCATTATCCTAGGACCCGCTACATCAGACCAATCATCATCATCATACCTAGTTGGTACAGCAACTGATTAACGAAATTAACCCAAGGCGAAATAACAACAGACTGAATCTTACGGCAGCATCTTTGGCACACGAAAAAGAATGACGCGAAAACTGCTGCTGAAGATCATGTAAGATGTAGATGGTGAGAACCATATGATCCAAGAGGGGTAATGGAAAAAACAAAACATACATATATACAATAGCTAAACAAGAGGAGAATTCAAAACTGTTATACTACTGATTGAGGCGATGAAAAGACGTTCAATCATTTAGCTGTAGCAAAAGGACAAAAATCTGTGATCACTTACAAAATTTGTAAACGGGGTTTAAAAAAAAAAACGATTTTTATATGAAAAACTAAAAACTCATTTTCTAGCTAAACTAAGCGTCCTACAGAAAAGAGGACAAAAATCTGTGATCACTAATAAAATTCGTAAAAAGGGTTTTTATTAAAAAAAATATGATTTTTATATAACAATTAAAAACTCATTTTCTATCTAAACTAAGCGCCCTACGTCTTGACGAGCCATTAATTTGTGCAACCCTTGAAAAATTTCATGTACGTAGATTAAAATGTTTCGTGAAGACCATCGTTGTCGATGTAATGTTCTTATTCAAACAGCATTTAATTTTTAATTTTTTTTCAAATCGTTTATAAAAACAAAGCCGACAATATCGTCACAACATAGTTTCGACGTAACATTTTCTAACGAAATATAAAAAAAAAGTAATCTGTCATTGATAAATTTGTTGTCGACAAAGGGAATACCAATTTGGGGCCGTCCACACAAAACGTCGTTGTTTTGTAAATATTGGTGAAACGAATAATTTGAATTCGACGTGGCCAGTTTAACCATTTGATTGACTACGTGCGGTCAATGCAAATATTTCTCACCTGGAAAACGTCTGGCCTAAACCATCTGTCAAGACATCTAATGCAATGCAATAAAATAATTATTTCAAACTGTTTTTGCTTAAAACAATAGTCAATTTTTACAGATTTTTTATTTTTAATTTTATTTAGAATTTTAAATTTTTTCTTAAACGATAATTACTTATTTATGTAAATTGTATTTCTTTCAAAGAACACATCAGCAGTACAGGAATATTGATTAATAACTAGCACTAGTTAAGTTGAGTACACGTGGTTTTACTTCATTTTCTAAATCATTGATCGAAGTCACAACACCCCTAAATACTTGATTGACATAATATCGGAAGTTCTCTGCCAGGGCCATGAAAATAGTCCTTAAACCCTCATCAGGCAATGTGGCCAATATTTCGTTATATTCCCTTTTGATTTCATCCGAATTTACGTGGATTAGAAAATCATCAATCTTTGCTCTAGTAGTGCTGAAATGGTTTTTGGCTAATTGCCTCATTTCTATACCTACTTCCTCGTCAGGCAATGAGTCTGTAAATTGCTTTAAGATTCCTGCTGAATTTATTAGGACAGTAATATCCTTAAATGTATCCTTAGCATGGATTAATTCTTTTGTGGCGAAACTTTCCAATTGTTCTCTGAATTTCTTGTAAGTCTCACCAGACATTTCTGGCAATAAATCTATTAGCGTCGTGTTGAGATCAAGTTCGCGCAGGTAGTTTTCCACCGCTGTATAATTGACATTGATATTTTCGACAGAAGCGGAGAACTAAAATAATTAATGCACAACTTAAATTTGTTTTATTTGCCAAATATTCCTGATTATTTACTTACTACAGTTGGAATTAGCAGCGATATTAAAAACATAAAAAAGCTTATTATTTTTGGAAAATCCATTATCCTCTTTTTATATTACAGTTTTTTTTTATAGTGCCGATAATAAATTGTTAAGCTGAATAGTTAGGCGGAACTGCTTTCAGTTGTAATGCAGATTACCCTTAAGAACTTAGTATGAGAATTTTAAAACTAGTCTAGGCTGCTAGTAAAATAGTGTAAAATAGTGTAAATGTCTTATCTAAACGATCTTGAGTTCTTATCAACCAATTAAAATGTGATTGGCCGCGATTACATGCGTACGGTAGTAACTTTGCCCTTAATTTATCTTTTATCTTTTTTCACACGTGTAGGGTTCCATGCCACGTTCAATTTATAACTTTAAAAGTGCAAAAGTTTATTTCTTCATGGCTTTAATAGTGCAGCCCTAAATTTTTACTAGATGTGTAAATTTCAACCAATTTTTGTCTGTTTGTAGTCGGTATCCTGATGTATACGAGTATGTGTTTAATGCATCTAGGTGAATTGGTTTTAAAACAGAGATCTCATCTATTTAAGAATCAAACGCAATTAAAAAACATGATACTCAATATGTGTGTACTCGTATTCTTAATATGTATAAAAAATATTTTATGTTAAATAGATATTTTTTTAAATATATCGAAAATTATTGTAGTTTTTGACCTTTTTTATATTTGAATTCTATTTTTTATTATTAAGCACAAGGTCTTTTTTATAAAAATGTTTTAATAATTTTTATTCTCAATATTTCGCTACACCATTGGGTAGCATCTTCAGGAAATAAAAACAATGAAAGTTATAAAATGATTGAAAAAAAAAACCTTTCCCAAAAATATTAGAGGCGGTTTGAAAGACTTAGGTAACGTTGTTGGCTCCAAACGGTTTTCGGAACGTAGTCCAGTATTTTACCTACCTATAGGTACTTTTGGCATTGCTGCTTCTTGCAAAGATTTAGGGCTTCGTCCGCGTTTTAATACAGTGATGCATCTATCGATTCCCACTTGCGTCCTGAGTTTTTCGGCATTGGCTGAATTCGTTTTTGTCATACTGTATTCAGTGGTCGACATTGATTTATTTTCATTAAATTTAATGTCACCACCACACTTGACAACATGAAAGGTGAGCATGAACGTGTTCGAAAAACTGGCGTAGCAGTTGAACCCAAGTTTTCATTAGTTGTGTGGTTTTTATTATTTTTACTTTTAATATTTTTTATATTTAAGTTGAGCCCTCCTAATGTTGTTTTCGTTATTAATTTCTTAAAGCAACAATGCCGTTGTAAATAGGAAAAAAATACAAACAACTATGTTGTACTGTTTAAATAGGTTTTATTGCTTTGTTTTGTTTGAGTATTCTCACACTTAATTGAAAACACGCTTACAAGATAAGAGCAAATTCTACGAAATCACCATAGAGAGCACCCTAAACCGCAAAAAACTAATGGATGGATTTTAACAAAATTTTGTGCGGAGGTACTTTAGTATCCTGACCCCAATATAGAATATATACTTTTTCCGCAAAAATATCTTTTTTTCAAGAGAAAGTGGAGAAAAAGCCGTGAAAATACGCAGTGATTTTAGTAAGGATGAGAATCTTGATACATATAAATATAAAGTAAATACATAAACCACAACTGAAGCACTAACCGATAGGCATAGTTTAAGGCGGCAGTTATTTTACATAAAGTAAAGTAAGGGTCTTTGGCGTGGATTGCTTGCAAAGCAAAATTGAACAAAATATTATAAGGACGCTGACAAAGTGGGCGGCACAGCTAGATATTTTATATAATTGTTATTAAAGTGGTCATTGTAAAACATACTCCGTGTAAATTTCAAATATCTTGCTACTAGGATTCAAAACAAGTCGTCCTGTTGATACTACATGCCGTTAGTGTTTATATAATTTATATCAGGCCAAATGAAGTATGGCTAAAATCTGTATAGACGCAAGGCGAATCCATATATCAGGTGGAAGCCAAGGCACATTTATCAGGTAGCCTCACTACGATGGGGAAATATTAAGCCGAAAATTTTAAAAAATTTTTTATATGGAGTTTAATAGTTCAACTTTCATTTCAGGGAAAAAATTTTAAGTATAACTGTAAAAAACCATACAAAAATAATTAAATATTTTCCCTTCGTAGTGAGGCCACCTGATATAAACTCGCCTTGGTGGAAAAGAAACGACAGCAAATACAACAATAAAAAACAACATGTATTTCGTTTTTGTTTTGTTGGCTGGTTTTGTTAAAATAAGTTAACAAAAAATTGCTGCGTTCACTTATTTTCCCAGCAGAAACTTCCAACATTTATGAAAAATATGTAATGGAATTATTTTTTTCCACATCTCATCCCAGCAAAAATTTAGAGAGAAATAGACTATCCCTTCCAACCTGCTTCAGGAACGCATGATTTTTGTTTGCGATGTCCCACTTGATAGGTTTCTTTGCTTCACCAAATTATTTATAAAAATTTATTCGCTTACATAGCAGCATTCGCGTAAACGAGAGAGGATGCAGTTTGTCCTGCAATTGTAGCATTCTCGAATGCGCTTATGAGAACCGCTTTTGAAAGACATAAGATTTATTTTACTGGGATAAGTTAAGGACTTAACAATCTTATGTATGAGGATCCCCAAAAATGGTCAATAAAACTTAAACTAGGCTTTCAAAAGCACCTGATATAAACTCGCCTTGGTACAGACGGAACATCTACAATAATACTCTACACGTTTTTACTCGCCACAATTAAATTACGCCTATGTAAGCAGTTATTTTATATGGTTGAAAAGAGTATGTTAAACAGTATGTGTGCGTGCGTATTGTGTATGTGTATGTGTATTTACCGTGTGGTTTAATTATAGAAAACTGAATAAATTGACATTAAATTAAAATTATAATCGTATTTTTTTATTTTAAATTAAATAGACCCAAGGAAGACATTAAACTTAACAACATACCACCGTAAGTCGTCCCAGTAATCCCAGTCATTTTAGTTTTAGTTTGAAACTAGCTGTGCCCACACACATTGTGTACGTTCTGACAATATTTTGTTCGATTTTCTTTTAAAAGTAATCAACACCAAATTTAAAGAGCCCTACGTATTTATTATATGTAAACGTATCCATCCCTGGATAAAATACTAAAATTTATATAAAATTCTAAAAATTATTGTAAAGCTTTATAAAAGGTGTTTAAAATATTTGTTTGTCTTTATTTTAAAACAGCGCCACCTATTGTGCAACCATGTTTAAAATACTCCGCGTTCAAAAACAAAAGATGCCTTAAAGTATGCAGAGTCTTTAAATCGGTAAAAAAAACAGCGTAATTACACTGCTTTTTCTCCACTTCTTCTTGGAAATAAGATCTTTTTGCGGAAGAAAAATATTCTATGTTGGAATCAGGATACTGAGGTACCTCCTCACAAAATTTTGTTAAAACCCATTCCGTAGTTTTTACGTGATGCGAACGTAGATAGAAAGACGAACAGGAAATGAGTATAGATTATTGTTATTTATTTAGATATGATCTAATTTAATTAAATCTCTTCTGATGTAATGTAATGCAATGTAATAAATAATACGTCCAAACAAATTTTTCCTAAATAAAACAAATTATATATGAATTTATTAAATATTTTATTTCTTACTTTTTTCATCGCTTTTTATATAGAATTTTACAAATCTTATCATCTAAAGCTGTTATTAGTATGAGCATGCCAATGCCTAAGACCGTTTAGTTCCTTTTCCATTAGTTCGTTTTTTTGAACTTAGAAAATCATCAATCATCGCCTTAACATTGGTTAATTCTTGTTTCACTAAAAGCTTTAATTGATCTGCCAAATTCTTGAAAGTCGCGGCTAATTGCTTATTAGACAATTTCGCCAACAACTCATTTAGGTAGTTGTTGATTTCATCTGAATTTATGTAGTTTAGAAAATCATCGATTTTAGTCTCAATATCGAACAAGTCTTCTTTAACTAAATTTGTCAATAGCCTTTTCAATTCATGGGCAGGGGCGGCTAAATGCTGATCAGTAATTTGAGTGTTTTATTACTTTTCTATGGCTGTAATTAACTATAACTTTTTATTTACTAAATAAAAATCTCAGAAACTGAGAATTGAAATTCCTAAAATTACTTTTTAAATGCCCTTCAAATTCTAGGTATTTTCAAATTTTTATTTTCATTTTCAATTTAATTCTTAAAAATTGTAAACGATCAGTTATATTGAAGGAGAGACAGAAATTTTTTTAAATTTTAAAAAAATTTTTTTTTAATTTTATTACTCTCAACGAAAATGTGACACGAAAAATATATCTTTAATATACAAATATTTTTATTTCATCTAAACTATTTATCTGCTGGTGCTTAGATAAGCAACAACATTAAAACATTCAAAGGCTTAAGTTTATTGGAATGTGCAATAATTTCTATTTTTATAGTTTATCTTATCATAGTGTGTCCATAACGCATACATTCTTAGCTTGAGTATCTGGAATTCACAATAGGTCTGTTCACAAACTGTACAAACTGTTACTTATTTGTATACAGATTGTTCATTGGCTCAAAAAATGTTCGGTAAGTGCGCGCTTAAAAAGGGAAAAAATTGAGAGATGAAAATCTTTTAGTAAATTTTTGCCAGGTATAATTTTTCTAGCAAGAACTGTCCAAACAGCTGTCGACTATGTTACTTCTAAAACACATACGTTTGTAAAGAAAAACTTTTGAAGAAGACAAAGAGAATGAATAGGGTTAATAATATACGTATGTATTTCACTTTATTTTAAGCACTTCAATCATTCGATTCTCCCTTAAGCTCGACACATTTAGTTCATCGCATTTCTATTTCTTATTCCCTTCAAGTACTAATTTTTCTCAAGAACCCAAATGTTTTAATGCTGACCTCATCCAAGTCTTGTACCATCCAGGTATATATATGAATTTGCACACAATTTATGGAATTTTACGTTTACCCGAAGAAACCCACTGATTTAGTCGGTTTTTTTGTCTCTCGTGTGTTGTGAAGGATCCATGTTTCGGCCACAGTTACGAACCGGCGCAAAATCTCATGCGGTTTTTGCTTGAATACCGCCGAACTCTTCTTAGAAGTGGTCGATAGTGAGCAATAGCAGCAATTCAAATATTCATGCTTAATGTGATACCCCCGTTAATCTGTCTAATCCATAATGAACATATCAAGATAAGATTAGTTTATTATATTTTATTTATTCGTCTTGACGTAAAGTCTACTTCAATATATCTATACATATAATAAGACTAAACGGGACCATTTCTGTACATGAAATATTTTTGCTGATGCAGATAGTAATCGAAATGTCTGTCTGTCTGTCCATCGGTCCGTTTTACTGTATGTCCGTCTGTTGTAACACGTAAAAACTATTTGATGAATTTTAATAATACTTTGTAAGGAGGTACCTTAGCGTCTGGATTCAAATATTGGATGTTATCTTTTCAAAAAAAAAATTTAATTTCCACGAAAAAAAGAGAAAAAAAGTAATGAAAGTACGCGATTTTATCGATTTAAAGGTACTGCAAACTTGACAGCACCTTTTATTTTTGAAAGCAAAACCTACAATAATTTTAGAATTGTATATAAAACGTTTGTTCCTGAGTAATTACCCAAGGATGGGTACCTCTATATAAAGAAAATACATAAACTGAAGCGAATAATATATTGTCAATTTTGTTATTCATCTAAATTACTTAATTTTATAACTTTAAAAATTCCTTACCCCCCGTCTCCATTGGACATTAACATGTCTTAACAAAAGTTACTTCATATAAAAAAACATTATTTTTAATACTGGTTTTTTCTTATGAAGTTTGACTTTTGTTAAGACAAATTTTAACCGGGAAGCTGATCCCAAATTCCTTAATTTTATTTTAAAAATTATTAAACTTATTATCACATAATTCTTCCATAAAAAAAACCGACTCCAAACAAATATATGTGAATCAATTCTAAACTAAAGAACTAGTACCCAAATCAAATAATTTAATACTTTTTGCTCTAACGGACATATTAATATACGTTCGGTATATTCAAATGTCTACCCATAGGGGTTCAGGAAGTTAAGCCATATACGACAAATTACGTCAGATATAAAGGCATACACTAAAAATTTACAAACAGTAATTAAAACTTAGTTCACTCTATAAACAAGTCTAAAAAAATAAACCTAAAAATTAAAGGGTGTTCCGATAGTGGCGTGATTTGCATGTATAAGGCCTAAGTTTTGAACCATAACAGGTACACTCTTGAAATTTTCACAGAAGGTGTGTAACTGCAGCCACTATAGCAACAAATAAATACTAAAACTTATAGGGTGTTCCTAAAGTGACGTGTTATTTGCCTTTATGTCTTTATTTTTTGAGCTATAGAAGGCAACAACTTAAAATTTGCAGACAGTAATTTAATCTATGTTCGCGTTATAAGCAAGTATACAATATTAAACCTAAAAATTGAACGATAACAGGTAGACTCTTCAAATTTTTACAAAAGGTGTATTAAAGGTGTAGGCCACTATAACAAATAGTAAAAATTAAAGGGTGTGCCGACAGTGACATGATTTGCATAAACATTGAATAATTTTCTAACCATAATAGACTCTTGAAATTTTCACAAATGGTGTATTACTATGACCCCTATAAAAACAATAAAAATTTAAAGGGTTTTCCGACAGTGACGTCTTTCCATTTAAAACGACATAGCCTTACTTTTTGAACCATAATAGGTAGACTCTTTAAATGTTTACAGTAGATGTTGTACTTCGGCCGCTGTAGCAATTACTACTATCTAAAGGGTGTTCCATCAGTGACATGTTTTTCACGTATATTACCTTATTTTTTGAACCGCAATAGGTAGGCGCATGTATATTTTTATAGATAGTGTATTACCATGGCCGTTATAACAAAAATTGCTAAAATTTAAAGGGTGTTCCAACAGTGATGAAATTATGACTTTAATTTTAAAATTAAAGGATGAGTCATAAGACATGAAAAAATTAACAACTTGTACTAAACATAGTATGGAACCCTACGTGTGTGAGTCTAACTCTCACTTGACTAATTTATTTCTCTTATTTTTCTTTTCGTAAAGTTTTTTCTTTAACTGGTTTTATTTTATGTAGTAAATCATTAATCTTAGTCTCAACATTGGTTAATTTTTGTTTGACTAAATTCTTCAACTGTTCGGCGGAATTTTTAAAAGTCTCTGCTAATTCCTTATTGGACAATTTCGCCAATAAATCGTGTAGGTAGTTGTTAGCTTCAGCTAAATTTATGTAGTTTAGACAAGCTTCGATATTAGCATTAAGATCGAGCAAGTGTTCTTTTACTAAATTTGTTAATCGCTCCTTCAATTCTTGGGAATTCTCTGCAAAATTCTTTTTAGGCAATTTCGCAAGGCAATTTTTCAAGTTTTGTCTGGTTTCAAGGGCATACATTGTGGATATAAAATCATTATCAAATTCACTCGCCTTAAGATTAGACATGTGATCTATGAATGAATTTGTCAATCGTTCTGACAATATCTTGTTAGTCTCGGTTAAGATAAATCCTTCAATAAAACATCCAATTTCTTTTTGGTTTCAACTGGCATGATGTGTTTTAGAAAAGCATCAACCTTAACCTTGAATTCAGTTGATCCCTGATTGACCAACTTCTTCAATACATCTGTTAAATTTTTGTAGGTCTCAACAGCATTACTCTGGAAGGGGTCATCCACACTTGGGGGTACAACATCAGCTAATTTTTTATTAGCAAATTTTTCCCATAAAAGATTTAACTTCCTGTTGATTTCATATGGATTAATGTTTGAACAGCGACCGCTAGCGATGAATAAAATTTAAGAAATAGAATCAGTGTTGGGATCTGACAATGCTTAAATTGTACCGCCCCAATGATAAAATTGTACCAAATCAGGTCAATTGTACCAAAATTGGTTATTATGTAAAAAAAAAGTTGTTTCTAGGGAACGACAGATGGCATTTTATTCCCATTATCCTAGGACCCGCTACATCAGACCAATCATCATCATCATACCTAGTTGGTACAGCAACTGATTAACGAAATTAACCCAAGGCGAAATAACAACAGACTGAATCTTACGGCAGCATCTTTGGCACACGAAAAAGAATGACGCGAAAACTGCTGCTGAAGATCATGTAAGATGTAGATGGTGAGAACCATATGATCCAAGAGGGGTAATGGAAAAAACAAAACATACATATATACAATAGCTAAACAAGAGGAGAATTCAAAACTGTTATACTACTGATTGAGGCGATGAAAAGACGTTCAATCATTTAGCTGTAGCAAAAGGACAAAAATCTGTGATCACTTACAAAATTTGTAAACGGGGTTTAAAAAAAAACGATTTTTATATGAAAAACTAAAAACTCATTTTCTAGCTAAACTAAGCGTCCTACAGAAAAGAGGACAAAAATCTGTGATCACTAATAAAATTCGTAAAAAGGGTTTTTATTAAAAAAAATATGATTTTTATATAACAATTAAAAACTCATTTTCTATCTAAACTAAGCGCCCTACGTCTTGACGAGCCATTAATTTGTGCAACCCTTGAAAAATTTCATGTACGTAGATTAAAATGTTTCGTGAAGACCATCGTTGTCGATGTAATGTTCTTATTCAAACAGCATTTAATTTTTAATTTTTTTTCAAATCGTTTATAAAAACAAAGCCGACAATATCGTCACAACATAGTTTCGACGTAACATTTTCTAACGAAATATAAAAAAAAAGTAATCTGTCATTGATAAATTTGTTGTCGACAAAGGGAATACCAATTTGGGGCCGTCCACACAAAACGTCGTTGTTTTGTAAATATTGGTGAAACGAATAATTTGAATTCGACGTGGCCAGTTTAACCATTTGATTGACTACGTGCGGTCAATGCAAATATTTCTCACCTGGAAAACGTCTGGCCTAAACCATCTGTCAAGACATCTAATGCAATGCAATAAAATAATTATTTCAAACTGTTTTTGCTTAAAACAATAGTCAATTTTTACAGATTTTTTATTTTTAATTTTATTTAGAATTTTAAATTTTTTCTTAAACGATAATTACTTATTTATGTAAATTGTATTTCTTTCAAAGAACACATCAGCAGTACAGGAATATTGATTAATAACTAGCACTAGTTAAGTTGAGTACACGTGGTTTTACTTCATTTTCTAAATCATTGATCGAAGTCACAACACCCCTAAATACTTGATTGACATAATATCGGAAGTTCTCTGCCAGGGCCATGAAAATAGTCCTTAAACCCTCATCAGGCAATGTGGCCAATATTTCGTTATATTCCCTTTTGATTTCATCCGAATTTACGTGGATTAGAAAATCATCAATCTTTGCTCTAGTAGTGCTGAAATGGTTTTTGGCTAATTGCCTCATTTCTATACCTACTTCCTCGTCAGGCAATGAGTCTGTAAATTGCTTTAAGATTCCTGCTGAATTTATTAGGACAGTAATATCCTTAAATGTATCCTTAGCATGGATTAATTCTTTTGTGGCGAAACTTTCCAATTGTTCTCTGAATTTCTTGTAAGTCTCACCAGACATTTCTGGCAATAAATCTATTAGCGTCGTGTTGAGATCAAGTTCGCGCAGGTAGTTTTCCACCGCTGTATAATTGACATTGATATTTTCGACAGAAGCGGAGAACTAAAATAATTAATGCACAACTTAAATTTGTTTTATTTGCCAAATATTCCTGATTATTTACTTACTACAGTTGGAATTAGCAGCGATATTAAAAACATAAAAAAGCTTATTATTTTTGGAAAATCCATTATCCTCTTTTTATATTACAGTTTTTTTTTTATAGTGCCGATAATAAATTGTTAAGCTGAATAGTTAGGCGGAACTGCTTTCAGTTGTAATGCAGATTACCCTTAAGAACTTAGTATGAGAATTTTAAAACTAGTCTAGGCTGCTAGTAAAATAGTGTAAAATAGTGTAAATGTCTTATCTAAACGATCTTGAGTTCTTATCAACCAATTAAAATGTGATTGGCCGCGATTACATGCGTACGGTAGTAACTTTGCCCTTAATTTATCTTTTATCTTTTTTCACACGTGTAGGGTTCCATGCCACGTTCAATTTATAACTTTAAAAGTGCAAAAGTTTATTTCTTCATGGCTTTAATAGTGCAGCCCTAAATTTTTACTAGATGTGTAAATTTCAACCAATTTTTGTCTGTTTGTAGTCGGTATCCTGATGTATACGAGTATGTGTTTAATGCATCTAGGTGAATTGGTTTTAAAACAGAGATCTCATCTATTTAAGAATCAAACGCAATTAAAAAACATGATACTCAATATGTGTGTACTCGTATTCTTAATATGTATAAAAAATATTTTATGTTAAATAGATATTTTTTTAAATATATCGAAAATTATTGTAGTTTTTGACCTTTTTTATATTTGAATTCTATTTTTTATTATTAAGCACAAGGTCTTTTTTATAAAAATGTTTTAATAATTTTTATTCTCAATATTTCGCTACACCATTGGGTAGCATCTTCAGGAAATAAAAACAATGAAAGTTATAAAATGATTGAAAAAAAAAACCTTTCCCAAAAATATTAGAGGCGGTTTGAAAGACTTAGGTAACGTTGTTGGCTCCAAACGGTTTTCGGAACGTAGTCCAGTATTTTACCTACCTATAGGTACTTTTGGCATTGCTGCTTCTTGCAAAGATTTAGGGCTTCGTCCGCGTTTTAATACAGTGATGCATCTATCGATTCCCACTTGCGTCCTGAGTTTTTCGGCATTGGCTGAATTCGTTTTTGTCATACTGTATTCAGTGGTCGACATTGATTTATTTTCATTAAATTTAATGTCACCACCACACTTGACAACATGAAAGGTGAGCATGAACGTGTTCGAAAAACTGGCGTAGCAGTTGAACCCAAGTTTTCATTAGTTGTGTGGTTTTATTATTTTTACTTTTAATATTTTTTATATTTAAGTTGAGCCCTCCTAATGTTGTTTTCGTTATTAATTTCTTAAAGCAACAATGCCGTTGTAAATAGGAAAAAAATACAAACAACTATGTTGTACTGTTTAAATAGGTTTTATTGCTTTGTTTTGTTTGAGTATTCTCACACTTAATTGAAAACACGCTTACAAGATAAGAGCAAATTCTACGAAATCACCATAGAGAGCACCCTAAACCGCAAAAAACTAATGGATGGATTTTAACAAAATTTTGTGCGGAGGTACTTTAGTATCCTGACCCCAATATAGAATATATACTTTTTCCGCAAAAATATCTTTTTTTCAAGAGAAAGTGGAGAAAAAGCCGTGAAAATACGCAGTGATTTTAGTAAGGATGAGAATCTTGATACATATAAATATAAAGTAAATACATAAACCACAACTGAAGCACTAACCGATAGGCATAGTTTAAGGCGGCAGTTATTTTACATAAAGTAAAGTAAGGGTCTTTGGCGTGGATTGCTTGCAAAGCAAAATTGAACAAAATATTATAAGGACGCTGACAAAGTGGGCGGCACAGCTAGATATTTTATATAATTGTTATTAAAGTGGTCATTGTAAAACATACTCCGTGTAAATTTCAAATATCTTGCTACTAGGATTCAAAACAAGTCGTCCTGTTGATACTACATGCCGTTAGTGTTTATATAATTTATATCAGGCCAAATGAAGTATGGCTAAAATCTGTATAGACGCAAGGCGAATCCATATATCAGGTGGAAGCCTAGGCACATTTATCAGGTAGCCTCACTACGATGGGGAAATATTAAGCC
This sequence comes from Phasia obesa, assembly GCA_949628195.1. Taxonomy (NCBI): domain Eukaryota; kingdom Metazoa; phylum Arthropoda; class Insecta; order Diptera; family Tachinidae; genus Phasia; species Phasia obesa. The sequence continues at coordinate 104,950,711 of OX451218.1, read as the reverse complement.
GAAAATTTTAAAAAATTTTTTATATGGAGTTTAATAGTTCAACTTTCATTTAAGGGAAAAAATTTTAAGTATAACTGTAAAAAACCATACAAAAATAATTAAATATTTTCCCTTCGTAGTGAGGCCACCTGATATAAACTCGCCTTGGTGGAAACGAAACGACAGCAAATACAACAATAAAAAACAACATGTATTTCGTTTTTGTTTTGTTGGCTGGTTTTGTTAAAATAAGTTAACAAAAAATTGCTGCGTTCACTTATTTTCCCAGCAGAAACTTCCAACATTTATGAAAAATATGTAATGGAATTATTTTTTTCCACATCTCATCCCAGCAAAAATTTAGAGAGAAATAGACTATCCCTTCCAACCTGCTTCAGGAACGCATGATTTTTGTTTGCGATGTCCCACTTGATAGGTTTCTTTGCTTCACCAAATTATTTATAAAAATTTATTCGCTTACATAGCAGCATTCGCGTAAACGAGAGAGGATGCAGTTTGTCCTGCAATTGTAGCATTCTCGAATGCGCTTATGAGAACCGCTTTTGAAAGACATAAGATTTATTTTACTGGGATAAGTTAAGGACTTAACAATCTTATGTATGAGGATCCCCAAAAATGGTCAATAAAACTTAAACTAGGCTTTCAAAAGCACCTGATATAAACTCGCCTTGGTACAGACGGAACATCTACAATAATACTCTACACGTTTTTACTCGCCACAATTAAATTACGCCTATGTAAGCAGTTATTTTATATGGTTGAAAAGAGTATGTTAAACAGTATGTGTGCGTGCGTATTGTGTATGTGTATGTGTATTTACCGTGTGGTTTAATTATAGAAAACTGAATAAATTGACATTAAATTAAAATTATAATCGTATTTTTTTATTTTAAATTAAATAGACCCAAGGAAGACATTAAACTTAACAACATACCACCGTAAGTCGTCCCAGTAATCCCAGTCATTTTAGTTTTAGTTTGAAACTAGCTGTGCCCACACACATTGTGTACGTTCTGACAATATTTTGTTCGATTTTCTTTTAAAAGTAATCAACACCAAATTTAAAGAGCCCTACGTATTTATTATATGTAAACGTATCCATCCCTGGATAAAATACTAAAATTTATATAAAATTCTAAAAATTATTGTAAAGCTTTATAAAAGGTGTTTAAAATATTTGTTTGTCTTTATTTTAAAACAGCGCCACCTATTGTGCAACCATGTTTAAAATACTCCGCGTTCAAAAACAAAAGATGCCTTAAAGTATGCAGAGTCTTTAAATCGGTAAAAAAAACAGCGTAATTACACTGCTTTTTCTCCACTTCTTCTTGGAAATAAGATCTTTTTGCGGAAGAAAAATATTCTATGTTGGAATCAGGATACTGAGGTACCTCCTCACAAAATTTTGTTAAAACCCATTCCGTAGTTTTTACGTGATGCGAACGTAGATAGAAAGACGAACAGGAAATGAGTATAGATTATTGTTATTTATTTAGATATGATCTAATTTAATTAAATCTCTTCTGATGTAATGTAATGCAATGTAATAAATAATACGTCCAAACAAATTTTTCCTAAATAAAACAAATTATATATGAATTTATTAAATATTTTATTTCTTACTTTTTTCATCGCTTTTTATATAGAATTTTACAAATCTTATCATCTAAAGCTGTTATTAGTATGAGCATGCCAATGCCTAAGACCGTTTAGTTCCTTTTCCATTAGTTCGTTTTTTTGAACTTAGAAAATCATCAATCATCGCCTTAACATTGGTTAATTCTTGTTTCACTAAAAGCTTTAATTGATCTGCCAAATTCTTGAAAGTCGCGGCTAATTGCTTATTAGACAATTTCGCCAACAACTCATTTAGGTAGTTGTTGATTTCATCTGAATTTATGTAGTTTAGAAAATCATCGATTTTAGTCTCAATATCGAACAAGTCTTCTTTAACTAAATTTGTCAATAGCCTTTTCAATTCATGGGCAGGGGCGGCTAAATGCTGATCAGTAATTTGAGTGTTTTATTACTTTTCTATGGCTGTAATTAACTATAACTTTTTATTTACTAAATAAAAATCTCAGAAACTGAGAATTGAAATTCCTAAAATTACTTTTTAAATGCCCTTCAAATTCTAGGTATTTTCAAATTTTTATTTTCATTTTCAATTTAATTCTTAAAAATTGTAAACGATCAGTTATATTGAAGGAGAGACAGAAATTTTTTTAAATTTTAAAAAATTTTTTTTTTAATTTTATTACTCTCAACGAAAATGTGACACGAAAAATATATCTTTAATATACAAATATTTTTATTTCATCTAAACTATTTATCTGCTGGTGCTTAGATAAGCAGCAGATTGTAACAAGTAATTGTTCATGGGCTCAAAAAATGTTCGGTAAGTGCGCGCTTAAAAAGGGAAAAAATTGAGAGATGAAAATCTTTTAGTAAATTTTTGCCAGGTATAATTTTTCTAGCAAGAACTGTCCAAACAGCTGTCGACTATGTTACTTCTAAAACACATACGTTTGTAAAGAAAAACTTTTGAAGAAGACAAAGAGAATGAATAGGGTTAATAATATACGTATGTATTTCACTTTATTTTAAGCACTTCAATCATTCGATTCTCCCTTAAGCTCGACACATTTAGTTCATCGCATTTCTATTTCTTATTCCCTTCAAGTACTAATTTTTCTCAAGAACCCAAATGTTTTAATGCTGACCTCATCCAAGTCTTGTACCATCCAGGTATATATATGAATTTGCACACAATTTATGGAATTTTACCATGACCTAGCTGGTCGACAGACTAACCTTAGCCTACTTTGGTGCACGTTTACCCGAAGAAACCCACTGATTTAGTCGGTTTTTTTGTCTCTCGTGTGTTGTGAAGGATCCATGTTTCGGCCACAGTTACGAACCGGCGCAAAATCTCATGCGGTTTTTGCTTGAATACCGCCGAACTCTTCTTAGAAGTGGTCGATAGTGAGCAATAGCAGCAATTCAAATATTCATGCTTAATGTGATACCCCCGTTAATCTGTCTAATCCATAATGAACATATCAAGATAAGATTAGTTTATTATATTTTATTTATTCGTCTTGACGTAAAGTCTACTTCAATATATCTATACATATAATAAGACTAAACGGGACCATTTCTGTACATGAAATATTTTTGCTGATGCAGATAGTAATCGAAATGTCTGTCTGTCTGTCCATCGGTCCGTTCTACTGTATGTCCGTCTGTTGCAACACGTAAAAACTATTTGATGAATTTTAATAATACTTTGTAAGGAGGTACCTTAGCGTCTCGATTCAAATATTGGATATTATCTTTTCAAAAAAATTTAATTTCCACGAAAAAAAGAGAAAAAAAGTAATGAAAGTACGCGATTTTATCGATTTAAAGGTACTGCAAACTTGACAGCACCTTTTATTTTTGAAAGCAGAACCTACAATAATTTTAGAATTGTATATAAAACGTTTGTTCCTGAGTAATTACCCAAGGATGGGTACCTCTATATAAAGAAAATACATAAACTGAAGCGAATAATATATTGTCAATTTTGTTATTCATCTAAATTACTTAATTTTATAACTTTAAAAATTCCTTACCCCCCGTCTCCATTGGACATTAACATGTCTTAACAAAAGTTACTTCATATAAAAAAACATCATTTTTAATACTGGTTTTTTCTTATGAAGTTTGACTTTTGTTAAGACAAATTTTAACCGGGAAGCTGATCCCAAATTCCTTAATTTTATTTTAAAAATTATTAAAATTATTATCACATAATTCTTCCATAAAAAAAAACCGACTCCAAACAAATATATGTGAATCAATTCTAAACTAAAGAACTAGTACCCAAATCAAATAATTTAATACTTTTTGCTCTAACGGACATATTAATATACGTTCGGTACATTCAAATGTCTATCCGTAAGGGTTAAGCAGATAAAGCCATATACGACAAATTACGTCAGATATGAAGGCACCCTTAATATTTTTTACACTTATTATTACTGACACATTAATAAAAAGTAACGGGGCATTTACGTTAAATAATATCAACTATTGGGACACCCTTTAATTTGAAATTAAACACTTATTTTAAAGGACATATTCTTTGTAAATTTCAACTGTCTGTCTATAACGGTTCAAAAGTGTCGCCATATGCATTAATACACCCTTTATAATTTTAAATATTTAAATTTCAATATTTTTAAATGTTATTATACCGGACATAGTAGTGGAGATTCTGTCTAATTTTCAAGTGTTTGTGTATAACGATTCAAAAGATAGGGCTAGATAGGTCAAATTACATCAATTATGAGGACATACTTTAATTTCCAAATTTAAATTATATACTTGATGTTATAGCGGACTTAGATATACAGGTTCTTTGTAAATTACAACCGTCTCTCTGTTATGGTTCAAAAGTTTTGACATATAAATAAAATTATATCAACTATTGGGACACCCTTTAACTTTAACTTCTAATTTTAAATATTTAACTTCTGATTATAAATATTGGACATTCTGTCCAATTTTCAAGTGATTTTTTACAATGGTTCAAATGGTTCATATATTTAAATTGACGTCACATATGAAGACACCCTTTATTTTTTAAGTTTATTTTTTTATTATACACTTCACCACAGGTGGAAAGGGTATAATAAGTTTCTCATTCCGTGTGCAATTTCTACAATATTCATTTCCGACCCCATAAAGTATATATATTCTGGATCCTTATACATAGAGAAGTTGATTAATCATGACTGTAACAACATATATTTAATATTAAGAATATACATATGTATGTGTGTATGTAGAGTAACATATTTTTTTTAAATGCGTTTGATTTTTAAATAGATGATATCTCTGTTTTAAAACCTAGGTGCATTAAACACATAGACATCATCAGAATACCGACTACAAACCGTCAAAAATGAAACGTTGTGGCTGTCGTCAACTTAGGCTAATTTCTATTTTATTCAACAAAAGAAAATGTCTCAAAATTGTAAATTCAAAATTCATATGCAAAAAAAAGTTTTGGAAGAAAAATATTTATGATTTTTTGAAAAAGTTTTTTTAATTTTATAAAAGCAAAATAAGTATTTCTACATGTATGTTGTATGGGGACACCCTTTAATTTTCAAAATTTTGAACTTTTTTTAAAATAAGACCAATCTGTAACCATATCCTTTCTAATAAAGAAAAAAATTTTAAAATCGGTTCAGGAATGAAATATTTGTAAGATACGGATTTCGTTTTGCAAATCAGATAACCTCAACAACTAAGTATGATAATCTTAACTAGACTAGACTCCTTGTAAAGAGGTGAATTTATGATTATGTTAACTATCCAGACTTTTTATGACGTAAATAAATAACGCGCATAATGGAGTAATTACGATTTTTTTATTTAACGTACCTTTTCTAAGTTGTTTGTTTGTCTTTCTTTTTAAATTTTTAACACGTGCAGCCATAGAATGATAAAAAACAAGATATGTCTGAATCTATATATACAAAGCACAAAATGTGTTTGTTTGTATGTTTGTCTGTTTATTTGTTTGTTTGTTTGCTTGTTTGTTTGTTTGTTTATTTGTTTGTTTGTCGGAAAGCTAAGCTGCCTACACCAGTGAACCGATCTTTCTGAAATTTTCACAGTGTGTTATTGGATATACGGATGGTAAAATATTTTTTTGGTATTCGACGTAGGCGTGGCACCTCCCATACAAAGTAAATATTAATCATCGTATATCTTGGTAACAGTAATAGGTAGCGTCATGAAATTTCGCACCCGTAACCTCTACATTAACGTAAATAGTTTAGCGAAACACAGACTGAATTGGAATAGTGGGCGTGGTACCTCCCATATAAAGTAAATATTAATCATCGTATATCTTGGTAACGGTAATAGGTAGCGTCATGAAATTTCGCAACAGGAACCTCTATATTAACATGCATAGTTTAGAGAAAGATAGACTGGATTGGAATAGTATGCGTGGTACCTCCCATACAAAGTGAAAAATTATTATCGTGTTCTTGGCGAACTACAATAGACAGAGCCTTGAATCTTTGCACGAGTAACCCCAATGCTAATGTGCATAGTCTACCAAAATACAAAAGTAATTGGGACAGTGGGCGTGGTACCTCCCATACAAAGTGAAAAATTACTATACTGTAAAAATTATTATACTGTATATAGGTAGCGCCTTGGAATTTCGCACAAGTAACCATCATATTACCGTACATAGTTTAGCTAAACACAGACTGAATTGGAATAGTAGGCGTGGTACCTCTCATACAAAGTGAAAAATTGTTATCGTGTTCCTGGCGAACTACAATAGATGGCGCCTTGAAACGTTGCATGAGTAACCCCTGTGCAAATGCGTCTAATCTACTAATTTACAGAATGAATTGAGACCGTGGGCGTGGTACCTCCCATATAAAGTTAAAAATTATTTTCATCTACATAGAGTACTAAAATAGATATGATCTTAAAAGTATGTACAAGTAACTCGCATACCCATATACTCTAGAAAAACATAGGCTAAATTGGGGCAGTGATCACAGTACCCCCTATGTAAAGTAAAAAGTTATTATCCTGTATCTAGAGAACTGCAATAGGAAGCGTCTGGGAATTTTGCATCAGTAACTCCTATTCAAAAATACATTGTTTAGAGAAACAGACTAAATTGGAATGGTGGGTGTGGTACCTCCTATACATAGTGAGAAATTATTATCGTGTACCTAAAAAATTGCAATAGATAGAGCCTTGAGGCCTTGCACGAGTCTATGCTAATGCATATAGTCTACGAATATGAATTGGATTGAGGCAGTCGGCGTGGCACCTCCTATACAAAGTGTAAAATTATTATCGCGTACCTGAAGAAATACAATGATGGAGCCTTGAAACTTTGTACAAGTAATCCTCCGAGTAATGTGCATAGTGTAGAAAAATACTGATTGGATTGGAACAATGGACGTGGTATCTCCCGCATTAATTGAACAATTATTATCGTGTACCTAGGGAACTACAATAGCTAGAGTGCACTGTAACCCTCATACGAATGTGCATAGTCTACCAAAATACAGACAGGATTAGGGTATTAGTACCTTCCATAAAAAGTTAAAAACTATTATCGTGTTATATACATAAAATAGATTGGTTGGGAACAGTAAGCGTCGTACCTTGCATATAAACTAAAACATTTTTGATGTAAGAATAGCGTGCGATTTCGAGTTAGAGGTTGGCCATACTTTTCTTCCAAGTGTTTATTGTATTTTTTGCGGATGGGTGTAACGAAGCGCACCGGGGATAGCTAGTATTATATATAAAAGAATCTTTTAATATTGTATACCTGTATTATTATAATAACAATAAGTCGGTTGCCTCGTTTTTCATTTTTTCCATTCTAAAGTTTACATCCGTGTATGACCTCCACGCAACGTCGTGCGACAATACTTTGTTCGATCTTACTTTTATAGTGCTGCAGATATGATTTGTATATTTACTGTTTAGTACCCGTCTCTGGTTAATTACCTGTTGCAACATAGGATTTATATAAAATTATATTCGATTTTTGTTTATGACCTATTATGATTGTTATTGTGTTTGAGTAGGCTATTTATGGTCAGTTTTTGAAAATTTTGTTGCTGGTGCAGTTAGTAGGAAAAGTAGTGAAAGTACGCAATTTTACCGATTTAAAGTACTGCAAAATTAACTTCACCTTTTATTTTGGAAAAGAGGATATTTTAAACACTATTTACAAAACCCTACAATAATTTTAAAATTTTATATAAAACATTTGTTCCTGAGTAATTACCCAAGGATGGGTACCTCTATATAAAGTAAATACATAAACCATAACTGAAGCCCTATAAAAGCAAGCATCTAAAAACTTGGTGTGGATTACTTTCAAAGCAAAATCGAACAAAATATTGTGAGGACGCCTACGCCTACGTGGCGGGCACAGCTAGACTCTCATAAAATGTATTATTTTGCACATCAATTTTGTTATTCTTTTAATTTAATTTAAGCTTTTGAAATAATGCTGATCAAAACTACGATAATGATTACCTAACAATGCTCATTAAACTGCACAATAAGCTTTGTTAAATCTTTGTGGTTTTTGTCTCTGCTAAAAAAAAGTTCGAACTTTTCTTTCCAGCCACCCATTGAAACATTATAACAGTTAAATAGTGTATATCAGGGAAGATAAGTTAGTAAGTTAGTACTTTGATACAAATATAAACTAAAAAGTACTAAGGTATACAGGGAGGGAGTAAAATCAGGGCGACTGGGTTCGTGTAGTATTTTATATCGTTATTGGCCTGGCGCCTAGATTCTTATCAGTTAATTAGTTGATTTATAAGGGGTAATCCATTTCTAGGTTGCCTACTTTTTAAAGAAAAAAACACAGAAAAATCAATTTTAATGGAGAATGTTCTCTCAATAAATCCATTGATTGATGCGATGTGTGGGAAGCGGCACGGTCTTGCTGAAACCAAATGTCGCCGAGATCACGAGCTTCAATTTCAGGCAGCAAATAGTCGGTTATCATGTCACGATAACGGTCGCCATTGACGGTTACGTTAGCAACGGCATCATTTTAAAAGAAATACGGACCGATGATTCCACCGGCCCACAAACCACACCAAACCGTTTTTTTTTTCTGGATGAAGTGGCAGCTCTTGAATCTCTTCAGGTTACTCTTCGTCCCAAATGCGGCAATTTTGTTTGTTTACATATCCATTGAGCCAGAAATGGGCCTCATCGCTAAACAAAATTTGCCTCGAAAACTTCGGATCTTCTTGGAACTTTTCATGAGCCCATAGAGCGAAGCGTTTAAGGTAAGTAGGTAAGTCTTTCCACTAAGAAATGCCAAACAATACTAAACAAAAATAACATGACACGACTCACACGTGGTCTGTCAAAAAAAGGCTATTGAAAAAAAGAACCTCAAAATCGATCACCCTTTATAACAAAAATCAGACTATAATATAACGTTGCATTATCATGAGATAAATATTCCAAAAGAGTTTTATTTAATTAATTTTTATTTTTTTTAATTTCAATAGCTTTTTATTTAATTGTTAGGGTTCCGTACCCAAAGGTTATCATAACGTATTCATATGATTTTCGCTACAATGTCGAACCGTAATAGGTAGACTCTTGTGGCCGCAAGGTAGGAGGCAACCACTTCAAATTTGCACACAGCAATTAAAACTCTGTTCGCAATATAAGCAAGTATGAAAAGCTAAACCTAAAAATTAAAGGGTGTTCCGATAGTGGCGTCATTTGCATTTTTATGGCCTAATTTTTGAATTATAATAGGTAGACTATTAAAATTTTTAAAGAAAGTCGCCACTATAACAAAGGGTGTTCCGACATATATTACCTTATTTTTTAATCGTATTAGGTAGACTCTTGATATTTTCATAGAAATTGTATTACCATGGCAGCCATAACAAATAATAAAATTAAGGGGTATTCCGACAGTTACATGATTTGGCCATAATAATAGAAACAGTGTTACCATGTCCGCATTAACAACAATTACTAAAATTTAAAGGGTGTTCCGATAGTGATGCCATTTCCGCGAATATGACAAGTGCATAAAATTAAACCAAAAACTAAAGGGTGTTTCGATAGTGAGACAATTTTGTTCTGATCTTATATTTGAACAGTAACAGGCTGACATTTAAAATTTACACAGATTATATTTATCACAAGTAACGAAAATGACATTATTTAAAATAAATGGGCGTTCCCTAGATGTGATTTTTTCTCTTCTCTTCTAAACATTATAGGCAGACATTTGATATTTACACAGGGTATTAAATACTATTCTCTAGATAAAAAATAAATGAAAAATTAAAGGGTTCTCCTTAAGACCTGAAAAAAATTAACAACTTGTATTTTTAAAGTGTCGCTCTTGGCTTATTTATTTTAGGTTTTTTTTGTATTAAAATATTTTCAAAAATTAAACTTGAAATAATTATAATTATTCAAACAGGATATCGTTTTAATAAAAATCCTTAAAAAACAAATCATCAAATTTATCTGACAGATGAGCCCTGGTTGATATCGGTTGACTCTTGTATAAATTGTTTCATCAATCGCTATGTTTAATGCTTGATGGTTTGACTAATTTCTGTACAAATAATTCTGTAAATAAATCTCTCAACATCCTGTTCATTTCTGTTGAGTACAGATAGGTAAGAAACTCACAGAATTTATTTCTAACATCCGCAAAGACTTGTTTGACTGAATTCGTCATTTTCTCTCTCAAAGTATCGAAGGTCTCGTCTAACTTTGGATCACACAATTCGTCCAAAGACTAGTTAATATTTTTATTGGGTTCCATTGGATTTATATGAGTAACTAAATGATAAAACTGAACATTGGCTAACTTTTGCGTAACCCGATTCGTCCATCGCTCTGTCAAATTCTTGGAAGTCTCGTTTAATTTCTGATTTAACAGTTTCACCACTAAATCTTTCAATTTCTGATTGGTTTCAACCGCATTTATGCTCGCTAGATAATCAGTGATTTTAGCTTTAGCATCGGTGGATTCTTGCTTGATTAAATCCTTCAATAGCACTGTCGAATTGTTGTAGAACTCCAAATATTTTATGTAGAATATACATGAAGTACTCTTTGGCTCTAGAACAGGAACGGAGAGCTGGAAAATATTTGTTTTTTTTAACTAAAATCTTTTTTATTACATTTTTTTGTGTATTATTTACTTACTGCTGCTTGAATGAGCATCAATAATAATATTAAATGGCTTAATTTCATTTGAATATTCATTATTTTGGACATTTTATTTTTGGTAACAAATTGTTCGAAAACTTATGAGCACAAAACACAAAACTGTGTAGTTTGAATATCTGTAAGATAATGAGTTTGTTGTTCGTTTTCTAAGTTGTCTGTATGTCTTTTTGAAATTTTTAAATCGTGCAGCCATAAAATTATAAGAAAAAACAAGATAGGTGATTATACTGCCGAAAAACTTCAAAAAGCAATGTTACAAAGCTGTGCAGAAAGAAATTGCTTTTGTAAAACTTGTGTTTCAATAATTTGTGCAGAAAATGTCAGACCTTGGGTCAGAAAAATTGTTCTGGTGCCCACGGTCGCAACCCGGCGCTTATATAACGGGGTATGGGAGTGTAGGGGAGGGTTCGGACTACAAAGTGGTGAAAGATTTTTTTGACCTGGTTTCACGTAAAGGAGTTATGCTCTAAGTCGGAGTTTTTAAAGCAATATGGACCTTTTTTTTTTAAAAAGTTTAAACATTTCTGAAAGACACAAACATTTCATTTTTTGGGAACTAATAGCTTATAAGTTATATAATTATAAAAATAACAAAATCTTTCAAAACTAAAAACTTATAAAATTTGTTAGAAAATGCAGAGAAATTCCATTGTGGACCATCCTGTTCGCTGTGATAATGTTGAAATAGACCAGTAATGTTTCTTTGGTATTTACTTTCAAATGAGTAATATAACATTGAAATCGTTTAGCATAAAAAATTGATTTCTGGCCGCCCTCTCAAAATATGTGCCACAGTGCAGCTGTAGTTTTTCTGCGCGCCCTGAATTTCTATATCAGTTCTTTCAGATCCCTAGAATATTTTTGTTAATTAAAATAAAAATTGTTTAATCAAATAAATAATTTAAAATATTTTTTATCATTTTATTGCATAATATTTTGATATGAAATTAAATAAATTTTATTAAACGTAAACTGTTGGTTGATCTGAGTGGGATTTTGGCATCGAGGTGAAAACAGCTAAAACCGTTTAATTTGGATTCGTTCAACTGCTTCCAGAATTTTGTCGTTTTCTTCTGTTTTCTGAGCTTGCGAGCGTTAGAACATCATAAACTTTGGCTTTAACATCGGTTGGTTGTTGTTTAAATAAATTTCCTAAACGTTCATTCAATCGCTCATTGTAAGTCTCAGCTAATTTCTGATCAGACAATTCCGCCATTAAATCTTTAATTTTTTTGTTAGTTGCTTTTAAATTTTTATGAGTTAGCTCCTCATAAGCCTTAGCCTTGACATCGCTAAATTCCTGTTTGACTAAACTCTTTAAACGCTCTTTTAAATGGTTGTAGGTTTCAGCTATTTTTTTACTGGAAAATTGCGCTAATAAATGCATTAAATTATTGCTGGCTCCCACTGAATTAATGTGGGTTAGAAGATTATCAGACGTCGTGGCCTTAACATTGGCTAATTCTTGTTTGATTAAGTTCGTCAAGCGCTCTGTCAAATTCTTGCAAGTCTCAGCCAGTTTCTGATCAGTCAATTCCGCAAATGAATCTTTCAGTATCTTGTTATTTTCAACTAAATTTGTCTAAGCTATAAGAGCATCTCAATCTTAGCCTTCAAAGCAGTTGATTCCTGTTCAACTAACTTCGTCAATTCCGCTGTCAAATTCCCATAAGTCTCGAAAAAGTTCTTATCAGACAATTGCACTAATAAATTTTTAATTTTGTTGCCTGGTTCAGTCAAGTTTATGCTTCTTAGTAAACTATCAAACATAGACTTGACTTCAGAAAATTCTTTCTGAAATCAAGTCTTTTCTTTCTTTCTTTTTTGGCTGTTGTCGACATGCGCTCCGTCAAATTCCTGGAAGTCTCCGCTAGTTTCTGCTTCGACAGTTCAGTCAATAACGCGTTCAATTTTTTGCTGGCTTCAATTGAATTTATGCCGGTTAAAACATTATCAATCTGAGCCTTAACTTCATTTGATTCTTGTTCGACTAAATTCTTCAACAACTCTGTCAAATTTTTGTGGGTCTCAAGGAATAGCTCATCATTGCTTTTAGGCTCTGCACCTTCCACTTTATTATTTGGTTCGACAGGAACGGACAGCTGAAAAATAAGTTTAATATCACGTATTACGTGTTGATTGATTCTTTACTTACGGCTGCTTGGATTAGCATCAATGTTAGAAACGTTGAAAAGCTTAATTTTTGCGGAGTTTTCATTGTCCTTGTTTTATATTTGAGTTTGTGTTGGTAACAAGTTTTTGGAGTTTGTAGTGGTAACAAGTAACAATTTTTTTTTTTTGCAAACTAATGAACAGGAAATACTTTTTAATTTGAATACCTGAAAGATACTGATTTCGTTTGCAAATCAGATAACCTTAAAAAGCATTTATGAGAATCTTTAAACTAGTCTAGTGTACTTGTAAAATCATGGCCGCATTATCTTAACTATGCAGAGTTTTTTATCACCTTCTAATTAAATTATGATTTAAGAATTTCGGTTTTCTAGATTGTTTGTATAGGTTTTATTTTTATTCTAATACTGCAGACTTAAAATGAAAAAAAAACTAGACAAGAGACGTGTTTATAAAAAAACTATTTTACAATTTACCCCACACGCATCCGTTTTTATAGGGTAAAATAAAATATCGTACAACCACAAGCACAAGACACAAATCAAAACTTTAATTTTCGGTTTAATGTTCTTAATTTTCGGATCTGTAAGGAAGTTCAGTAAGGAAGCTCCGGTGTTCCGGGATTGAAGATGGGGTTGACTCAGCTGTCTAGGGTTCTCCTACACAAAATGAAAGACTTGCGGTTAGTTTAATTTGGTTGGTTTTTAATTCGGTAGTCTTTTATTCACTTTGCTTAATCTTTATATATTTTCTTTTTAAATATACTAGCAATTATATGCTTATATTATTGACTATTCTACCAGGAACAAGCACTAGCGGTGATATTGACTGTAGCCCTACCACTCCTAGCTCTGGTCTCCTACTTATTTGTTTAACTCGATGGCTCTCTCCTTCGGGTATAAACCTCTTAGAAATCCCTATCAAATGACCAGATATAAATCTGGTCGAGACATTAAACCCAACTTTACTCTCACTACTTAACACTGCTTGTCACCCGATAGATTTTGTTCTTCATTTATTCACTAGCACTTTAGCGTTTTTGCTTTATTAATTTTTTTTTTTCATTTAAATTCAACACGTCTGCTCTACGTTGGCATCCAAAGGAAAAGCTCCAGATCCACTTACTTCCTCGCCTTTTATGTTGTTGCTCAGCACAACTGAATCTTTGTGGTTAAGTTGTGTCGCATCTTACAGACCACATCATGGGTGTGCATTTGTGTGTGTATACATCTGATTGGATTTAAATTTTGTAAATGTCCTTGTGATGATGTATCTTTTTTTATCGCTCTCTCTCTCTCTCTTTCTCTCTATCTCTCTCTGCATGTCCGCTACTTTGGCAGAACAGAGATTACATGACCAGTCCTCAGTTTAATGGATATAAATTCATTTTCCCAACTACTTTTGGTGTGGAGAAAAATTACCCAAATTTTGGTACCTCACAATCCAATAGATATGTTCAAATAACCAAATAATCAATAACCAAAATATCATTATTTTTTGCTGTAAACTGTCGTCTCTCTCTCTCTTTTATTGTTTCGATTGACACAAGGCATATTAAACAGGGTAGGCTCAGTAGGATGGGCATCTTTCTAGCTTTTTTATTGCCTCCAAGTAATAGGATTTCTCAAGGCACTCAAAATAGCCGTTTATTTTAATAATAAGCTCAGAAGTATGCCTTGTAACTACTAAATCTGGAAAGTATGCTGCATGAGGTAACAGTTCGTAGACTATGCAAACTCTGATTTAGCCGCTCGGTTGAGATGCTTACAGACTCAGCCCCTCATGCACTTTTATTGTCCAAACGACTTTTCCGTTTTCTCATCTATTTCAGTGCTATTTATACTGGATTGGCTTTCAAGGGGTATCAAGAACAAGCGCCAATAGTCCAATAATAACTAGATAATAGGTAAAGGAAGGAGTTCACCGAATTATAAACTTGACCTCGTAGTAAAGCTCCAAAAGCTATTAAAACAGAAAATATATGTATATTTGCACATTACTCTCTTCCCGATTTTAATAAAAAAAACCTCTGATCACGTTTTGGGTCTGATAGGATTTTCCTCGTTATTTAAGATTCTTTAGTTTTATTTAAAAGAACTTATTTCGTTTCGTTGGAATTCTGCCTATGCGTTATTGGTTCATTCTTAAGGGGGGATCAGGTCTTAACGTATCCAAATTGTTCGTTTACCATACGTGTATTATTATAATTGAAAAATTCTATATTGTCAACTTTATCGATCAAACAGTAAAAAGGGCCCTAGGGGAAGGGAACTAACACATGACACGTAACCAGACTAGTTGTTAAGTGATACGTGCAGGTTCGAGTTCTAATACTTTCTATAAAATAGACCTGTCTACTTAAACACACCGATATTACAATCTGTGATAGGTGTTAGCACGAACCTTGACGTTCCAGTGCCAGTTAATATAAAACTACCTGATTTCTAAGTAATATCTACTTTTTAACACTTTTAAAACAATAACGTAATGACAATTCATCTTTGACAATTCATAACTTCACGCTCTACTTTTAATTAGATAAGTCATAGGATGAGTACGATTGCAACATATTCACCAATTTCGCCCAGAATATTATCGCTAGGCAGGTTTACAATCTTCTACTAAAGTATAAGGGATTCCAGTAATTTCCCTACTGTAAGTTTTTGTGTTTTGGTCTCCTCCTGATTAGTAAGTACTTTTCCTTAATGCTTTTTAACAATTGTTTTACGTTTTTAAAAAACTGTTTTACGTTTTTTTAATCTGACATGTGGTGGAGTGTCAGATTAAAACGTAGAACAATTATTTGAGTATTATGTGGACCTCCATCAAAACAATATGCATAAAAGTACGATTAAACTAAGTGAGGTTGAGAACAAACACGAGTGTCAGTTGTTAACGGATTACAACAAAAAAAACTCAAAGCCCATGCTACAGTAATACAAAAAATGCACTCGTATATCAGTCTTTAAAAATAATATTAATATTTTTTTTTTAAACCTACATGAATAGTTAATTTTTATTCTGGCATAAGTTCTTTGTTATAAAGAGATAAAGAAAACTTAGACACCAGCAGAATGTAATACATTTTCTAGATCACTACATCCGTCGCGACTGACGACGCACAGAGGGGTATTTTGCCAATCTAGCCGGACATTAGGCCAAAAATTAATTTTGAGAAATGTGAAAATTTAAGTACGCAGCTCGACAGACAACAAAATTCTGCATCGTATAATGAATTTTCAAGGCGTTTGCTTGAGATTTGTTGTTTTGGGACACTGTTAAAGTCAGGAAAGTTGAGTAAATCGCACACGTTTTTATATATTTTTTTGTGGCTAAACGAATAAAGATTTTGTATTCTCTGTGAAATGGTTTACTAGTAGCTACTTATGTTAATTTTTAGTATTTTTTTTTTTTAATTTTTAGTATTTTTTTTTTTTAATTTTTAATGATAAAAATTTTTTTTCAAAATTAAAAAAAGTTTTTTTTTTTTGTAAAATTTTTGGTAAAAAAAAGTGAAAAGCTTTTTAAGACTGATCTCCATAGAGATCCTCAAAATGTTATATATCACTTCAAAATTTACGATCTCTTCTTTTATGCTGTAAAAAAAAACGTTGCGCATATTTGCGCCATTTTTTTGCGATTTTTTTAAAATTTTATTTTTTATGTTTTTTTCTTATCTTGGATAGGTAAATACGAGTAAGAAACCCTTGTATATTCATAAAATGTTTTGATTTTTAATAAGTGAAGGTGTTTTATTTAAAGCATTACATCTAACACTGTTATTTAAATATCAAAAGAGATATAGACGTAGATGCCCTTTCTTTCGGACTATCTACTTTACACGCCAGAATTCGCCTATTTGAGAGCATATTACACCTGTTATATAAACTGCTATAATTTTAAATAAAATTTATCGTTACAATCATAAATAAGTTATTACTATGAATAAATTAATTATTTTCCGATAAATAAAATACTATTAAGTAACAAATTACAAAAATATTTTTTTAATAAAATTCTTGGGAGGCGGGGATTGGTTAGGCGTTGAAAAGCTTAAAAATGAATATTTTTAGGAAATTGGCAAAAAAAAAATGTTTTTTTCAAGGACGTTTTGGGGATGGGATGGGAGGAATACCTCCTCCTGCCCATAAAAATTTATTTTTAAGAAGTATGTAATCTATTTCTTTTAATAATTGCATTATTTTTTCAAATAATTTTTTATTTCACCGCCCACAAAAGGGGGCGGGGCTAAAAATGGCATTTAAGAATCTCTTGAGTCCAAATTTAAGTTTTTGAACATTCTTTGACCTTAAAAGTTGTAATTGCTAAACAAAATGACGGGAAAATAAAAAAAAAACTTGCATTTTTCAGAGGTAGGATTAGTTCTTCCAAGGGAAACTTTTTTCTCCTTGGTCCGATTTTTCCTATTTTATAGCATTGAAAGCCTATGCCCATAACAGATTTTTCTGCAAAGTTTCATTAACCTAGGGACACTCAGTACATTTTTAGAGCCAATATAAAAAAAAGTAATGTCCGCCTAGATTAGCAAAATATCCCTATGCGTCGCACAGTGAGACAGCCCTATAGTAACCGCGACAAAAAATGGTTTTTGGCATGTCGTCCGATTTGGTGAAATTTTCACAGTATAGAAACAGATATATGAGTAAAAATTCGCTAAATTTTAAGCCTCATAACTTCATTACTTTTTGGTCTGGTACAAGTCAAAGTTGAGATATGCCAAAGCGCTTGAAATATGTTAGTTCTATATGTAATATTCAAAAGCTTATTAATAACTATAAAAATATGCTACACAAAGGAGTAGCGAAATATTGAAAAAATATAAATAAAATTATTTAAAGACCTAAAGCTTAAAATAAAATAAAAGTTAACAAAAAGGTCAAATAAACTATATAAAATATAATAAATATAACTTTAAAGTATTTTTTAAATTAATTTAGTTGTTGTAGAATGAGTAGATGAAAAAAATTAAAAAAAAACACAAAATAAAATTTCTTAACAATAGAATTGTGGTGTAAAAATTTAACATTTTGCATTTTCAATGGACTAGGAAATATAGAGCAGCCCCTCGCCCTAGGTGCAGACTTATATCAAATGAAAGATTGAAGTCTCAGCTTTCATTTGAAGTAAAGGACATATAGCAAAAGTTTGCAAAAGCACTTTAAACATACAAAAAACTACAAAAAATACACAACGCGCACATTCTGTCGCTATACGTATGTTAGCATGCAATAGCAGTTTACAACTTTTTACTTTTATTTTTTTAATTGTTTACAACTATTCACTTATTGTTTATTATTATTTTGTTTACATTATTCAGTTGATTGATAATTTTTTTGAAGGTCATTAACTTTGGGTTAATGATAGTGCAAGATGTTGTTCTTATCTAAGTTGTGTTATGCTCACTTTCTAATGTTTGTTTGTTTTATATGTGGAGCAAAACCTACTGAAATGAATAATTTGGATGCAGTTATCTTGAGAACAAATTCAGCTGAAGCAATGAAATTGGGAATTTCGCCGCTACATGCTCGAATAAAATTCATGGAATTTATATTACCTATCAGTTATAACAAAAGTTTTAAAGCATGGAGGACAAATAAAGACACAAAAGAACAGAAAGAAGCTGTTAAAACAGAAATAAAAAAAATTTCAAATTAGTTCTGGGTTTAAAAGTCAATGTGGTGAAACAAGGCATGGGAACAAACAATGATGGTAATGTCTCTAGAAGATTTTTTGAAAATCCAGAAATAACCGCTGACATAACTGGTGTAAATGTAGACTTAATTCAAAAATGTTTAATTATCTTTTAGTGGACCTTTCTGGATTTTTCTCGATTGCTGACGATCACACAAAATCAAACAAGAAGAGTACAAATTTAGAGAGCAAAGAGACACTTCATTATTTAAATGTTTGCAATTTTTTATGGAAAATTTCTGTGCCTTAAAAAAAATCTAAACAAACAAACAAAGTTAAATATTAAATTTTTTTTTTACAATTAAATTTTTTTCTAAACTTATCAAAAAACTGCAATAAAACTAAAGCAAATAGAAATCAAACAAATTAAAATTTTTTTGTTTTTTTAATCTTTGTCTGGGAACAACAAATAAAATAAACAACTACTTTGCTTAAATTTTTTAGATTTTAGTGTTGCAATGGCACTCACTTTTTTAGGGTTCCGTATTCAAAGTGTAAAAACGTAACCCTATTGTTTTCGCTACAATGTCTGTCCGTCTATCCGTCTGTCCATCTGTCCGTCTGTCAGCGCCTTTTATCTCTGGAACCGTATTAGGTAGACACTTGAAATTTTCACAGATGATGTATAGCTGTTGCCCCTATAGCAACAAATACTAAAACTTAAAGGGTGTTCCGATAGAGAGATGTTATTCACGAATATGTGTTTATTTTTGAACTGTAGGAGGCATGGACTCAAGATTTAAAAACAGTAATTAAAACTTAGTTAGCTATATGAACAAGTATAAAAAATTAAACCTAAAAATTAAAGGGTGTTCCGATAATGGTGTGATTTGCATGTATAAGGCCTAAATTGTGAACCATAATAGGTAGACGCTTGAAATTTTCACAGAAGGTGTATAATTGTGGCCGCTATAGTAGCAAATTCTAAAACTTATAGGGTGTTCCGATAGAGAGGTGTTATTCACGAATATGTGCTTATTTCTTCAACTGTAGGAGGAATACACTAAAAATTTACAAACAGTAATTAAAACTTAGTTCACTTTATAAACAAATCTAAAAAAATAAACCTAAAAATTAAAGGGTGTTCCGATAGTGGCGTGATTTGCATGTATAAGGCCTAAGTTTTGAACCATAATAGGTACACTCTTGAAATATTCGCAGAAGTGGTATAACTGTGGCCGCTATAGCAATAAATATTAAAACTTATAGGGAGTTCCGAAAGTGAGGTGTTATTTGCCGTTATGTCTTTATTTCTTGAGCTATAGGAGGCAACCACTTAAAATTTGCAGACAGTAATTAACTCTATGTTCGCTTTCTATTAAATTAAACCTTAAAATTAAAGGGTGTTCCAAGGGTGACGTGCTTTGCGTGTATATGGCCTAAGTTTTGTACAATAATAAGTGAACTCTTGAAGTTTTTACAAGAGGTTTATTACTATAACAAATAATAAAAATTAAAGGGTGATCCATCAGTGACATGTTTTTTACGTATATTACCTTATTTTTTGAACCGCAATAGGTAGGCCTGATATTTTTATAGAAAGTGTATTACCATGGCCATTGTATAACAACAATTCCTAAAATTTAAAGGGTGTTCCAATAGCTAAAAAGAAAAAGGTGCCCCATAAGTCATGAAAAAATTAACAACTTGAGTTTTTAAAGGCGTACTAGACATAGTACGGAACCCTACGTGTGTGAGACTAACTCGCACTTGACTGATTTATTTTCACTGTATATGTGTACAAAAAGCAGTGTTGTTAACTTCTAAAAACCAATAGGAAAATGGAAACGTTAAATATTGAAACGTAGTATGGACCGTTCGTCTGAAATTCCGGCACGTACTTGGCGTACGACTTATTTTCCAGTGACTAAAAGACAATTGTTTGAAACAAACTGTTTGTTCATGTAATATTTATTTCATCAATTAACTATTTTTGTTTAGTTTATAGTAATTATAATTTTTATTTTTTTAATTTTATGTAGGTTTTATATAATATATATGTATGTATATGTATATTATGTTTAGTATATATTTTATCTTTATGTATTGATAATGACATATACATATTCCTTCAATTAGTTTATTTAATTTTTTACTTAATTTCTTTTATTACTAATTATAACATATGCCTAGCTTTATTTTTATAAATATTTTTTAATACATTTAACACATGCTGAATGTTTATTATTTCTTATATATATTTTTTTCTAAATATTCAAAATTTATACAATATATTTCAAAAATAAGTTTTTCTAAATTATGTAAGAATGAATCGATTATATGAAATTTTTAGTTGAGTAAAAGCATTTTAATTTTTTCTTTTCTTTTAATAATAAGTGAATTATTATTATTATTTTTTTTTTGTTTAAATTCGATTTATAGTTAATAACATTTAAATTATGTAATAATTATTTTTTTTTTAAATTATAGTTTTAGTTTTTGTTTTTAAATTATAACAGATAATTTTCATTTACACCAGTTTTATTAAACAATACATTTACAATATTAATACTTATTAACACCTAATTATATTAAGAATAAAAAATACAGAATTAATTAAAGGAGTAGTGAACGAACTCTAAAGTAGTTGGTGATGTGACTAGCTGTTGCTCTTTAGTTATTCGTATTCTTTGGTTAATATCATTCTTTTAAATTTAAATAACATTTATTTTTTTTTTAATTAATTTTAAATGGAATATGTTACATTTTTATGTTGAAAAAAAATTTTTTTTCATCTGTTTTTAAATTTTTAAACCAGGAGCATAAATCACATTTTTGAAATTTATCAATAAACATCCAGTTGTACAAAATTTATTTGAGTGGTTTTCTTCAAAATATTTTAAATAATTTATTGCTTGTATTTGAATCAGACTCTTAAACTTTTGGAAAGCTAACCTAGCAAATTTAAAATTTATCATACCCCTTTGGGCAAGAATTTTCGTAGGGTTTATGAAAGTGTGGCTGATGCACCAGTTAAATCGATTCATTTTCGATCGCAACACTTGCGGCTGTCAAACTTCTTATTAACCCTGTCCCGTTTTTGCTGAATGGATGAGGGAATACGAAGTCGGTCTCTCAAAAAAATGTTGCTCAGTGATGAGACACATTTTCATTACATTTTCACGGATTTGAAAACAAACTAAACCAGCTCTTTTTTAGAATCTCAATATTCAAGACAGTTTAACAAAAGGAAGGGATTCTCAAAGAGAGCTTGTTTAGTGTGCTTTATAGTCTAAGGGCTGACCCGTACTTTCTTTGAAGATAAGCCAGAAATGATGTTACAGTCAATGGTTTTCGTTATAGGACTATAGTCGCTCCAATAACTAAAACATTTATATAAATAAAACATTTATATGTAGAGGATATGTCACTTTATAGCACCCTAATGACACCGTTATTGGGGTTGCTCAATTTTAGCTATTTAGATACTCTATGACTGTCTCAACTATAACAAAATCGAACTTCTTTAGTGATGGTTACTATAATACTAGTTCTAATGATTTTTTTGAGGTTAGGATTTTCATGCATTAGTATTTGACAGATCACGTGAGATTTCAGACATGGTGCCAAAGAGAAAGATGCTCAGTATGCTTTGACATTTCATCATGAATAGACTTACTAACGAGCAACGCTTGCAAATCATTGAATTTTATTACCAAAATCAGTGTTCGGTTCGAAATGTTCAAATGTGACAAATTTTGTTCAGCGATGGGGCTCATTTCTGGTTGAATGGCTACGTAAATAAGCAAAATTGCCGCATTTGGAGTGAAGAGCAACCAGAAGCCGTTCAAGAACTGCCCATGCATCCCGAAAAATGCACTGTTTGGTGTGGTTTGTACGCTGGTGGAATCATTGGACCGTATTTTTTCAAAGATGCTGTTGGACGCAACGTTACGGTGAATGGCGATCGCTATCGTTCGATGCTAACAAACTTTTTGTTGCCAAAAATGGAACAACTGAACTTGGTTGACATGTGGTTTCAACAAGATGGCGCTACATGCCACACAGCTCGCGATTCTATGGCCATTTTGAGGGAAAACTTCGGAGAACAATTCATCTCAAGAAATGGACCGGTAAGTTGGCCACCAAGATCATGCGATTTGACGCCTTTAGACTATTTTTTGTGGGGCTACGTCAAGTCTAAAGTCTACAGAAATAAGCCAGCAACTATTCCAGCTTTGGAAGACAACATTTCCGAAGAAATTCGGGCTATTCCGGCCGAAATGCTCGAAAAAGTTGCCCAAAATTGGACTTTCCGAATGGACCACCTAAGACGCAGCCGCGGTCAACATTTAAATGAAATTATCTTCAAAAAGTAAATGTCATGGACCAATCTAACGTTTCAAATAAAGAACCGATGAGATTTTGCAAATTTTATGCGTTTTTTAAAAAAAAAAGTTCTCAAGCTCTTAAAAAATCACTCGTTAGTTATTGTTCTTTAAAAACAAGTCCAAGAATTTGCTTGGAAACGTCTGTCGGAGCCTTAATAAAATTATTACATTTTTATTTTTACTGATGTTTGAAATGCCAGACTCAGTACTAATTAATTGTCTATTCCAATTTTTAAACAGTTGATAGGGAAAGTTAAAATAGTTGATGTTGTTTTTTATTCTTGTGGGAATAGTATGTTTAGAAAAATTGTCAAAAGCAATCCACAGGAATATTTCTGTTGATGCTACTACAGAGCAGTACGCTAGAATTACGTCATACTGAAAATATCCAAAAATTGCCCAAGAAAGGAAAAATTATAAATTGTACAGGAAAAGGGTAGGTTTATCGATATTTTTTTTTTTTTTTTTGAGAATCGAATAGGTCTGATCACGGACTCTGCTGAAGCTGATTTCGCGTCGAAGATTTAGATTTGGCTTACAAAAAAAATCATAAAGTTTTTTAAAATTTTTAGTGAACCGTTTTAAAGGGTTAACCAATTTTTTTTAATTGATGTAAATTTTAGTGAGATATACATTTTTGTCGATTAAGATGTTCTTTTTTTTTTTTGCTTCTATGTTGAATTTCCAGATTACGTGTCGATCAAGATGTCAGCCAAGCTATTTCATGTAAGATTGAATAAATATTTGCCAATTTGCTTGATCTAAACTGATCTTGGGTATGTGTCTGGTTTATGTTAAACATGATGTTGTTGAGATTAGTGTGATTTTAATGGCAATTTACGTTGCTTATAAATTATTTGCCTAAAATTTCTTAATTTGTTTTCTAATTAATTTATTTACTCTTTTTCTGAATATAACATTTATTTTATTAGTATTTTTATATTGCGTTTAATCAATTGCTTGCTTTTTTAATGTTTAGATATTTTCTTTAAATTATTTTCAATTTCTTGCAAAGAGATATATTATTAATTAATTTATTTTTTTTAGTTTAATTTGTTATTCATATTTAATTAGATGTAATGAATAAATATTTGTAGGGATTTTTTTTATAAAAACGCTTTAGTTAACTTATTTTAATTAGATGATGACTAGATTGAACTCATTTCTTAATTAGCGTGCTTGAATACAATTCAATTACAGCCAAAAACTATTCTGTAAATTTTACACATATTTTAATAGAATTTAGTTTAGTTCAACTACATATGGGCCTTTTATTTCATGTACGATTATGTAGATTTAAATGTGACTATTTAACAGAATTTAGTGATTTATTTCTTTACTACTTATAGATGTTTCATTAATATTTAAATATGTTATCATGTACGAGTATTTGATGTAAAATGTTTGAATGTTTTTTTTTTTTTGTTTTAATTCGACATAAATATATGTATGTATGTACGAGTATGTTATTGTCAACTAATATATGTATGTTTGTAGATTTATCAATTTGTTTAGTTTCGGAAAAAAAAATAATTATTTAACCAAAATAAATACTTATTTTCGTGTCTTTTTACACAGAAATAAAATTTTGCACTATTAAATATTTTAATTAGTTTTAAATACAAATTTAAATAATTATTTAATTGATTCAATTAAGAAACCAACAACTAGTATTTTTATTTAATAAATAATTAAATCAATTAAAAATATAATTAATTAAGAAAACCTTTGATTGGTGCACAAATTTTTTTCTGTGTAGAGTAAAAAATGTTAAATTTTTTTTCTATATGGAAATTTTATTAATGTTTAATATTTTATTTTTACTAATATTTTTTATTATGACTTTATTAATTTTTTATGATTTTTATTTGAGATGGAATTGGGGGATAAAACGGGGAATGAAAATAACACTTTAACATTTAACAATTTCTTAAGTATTTTTTATTTAATATTATCTTTTTTGGAACTTTATTTTTAATAACATTATTTAGCTTATTTGTAAGTTATTAAGCTTATTTTGTATTATTTTCTTATAATTTTTGGTTTTGGTTAATAAACGAGTATGTTGTTGTTTTTTTAATCTATTTGATATAATTTGCCTGGTAAGCAACGAAATACTGTATATTTTTATTTTTTTGTGTGTATGTATATAATTATTTTTTATAATTTAAAAGTTTTGCTAAAATTTTATTTAACTTAGTTAGAGTCAGAATCTGTGTCACTAGGTGGCGGTACTGGTGAAGGAGCAGGTTTCGCAGCAACAGGTTCTTCGCGTATAGGTCTAGTTGCTGCCAAATAAGCATTAGTTGATTCACCATGTGTTGTTTCGATGCCAACCCTAAAAAGTATGCAATTGTTTATTAAGTTATTAGAAACAAAAACCTATTGATATAAAAAAATTAAATAAAAAACTGATCCATATAAATAAAGAAAAGAGTGCATTTACTAACAGAAAATCTTAATCAGTGCGTTAAGAGCAACTTTGTATAGCACCTAGCTTCAACGCTGCCATGACAAACCTAAATAAGAGCACAATGTTCTACCTTGAACACTAATGTTAACTTTTTTTGTTTAATAAAATCCAATAAATTTGAAACGCAAAGTAACTAAACTGTCTTCGCTTTTCGACAAAAAAATTGAGAGTTTTATTGCAGCCAACTTCACTACCTAACGTTCTGTCAAAATCGGATTTTCCAATTATAAAGCAATGACGCCGCGCCACTTAGGTTAGCTTTATACATTTTGTATGTACATGAGAATTTTTGACGATTAGTTAACGCTTAGCGCGCTAATATAGGTTTGGCTATTATCGACGCTTTGATTGACTTAATATTATCCAGCTCAAACACCAAAAACTGAAAAACAAAATTCGGTATGTAGGATGCACTAGGAAGAGATTATCGAAATTTATACTTTAAAGGTGTACAAATTAGGTTCGCATTCCTATGTCGTTTATACCGATACTGTTACTTGGATAGTATTTTGGTAACACAGATCGACTTGGTGTTCTCGAAGGATGCTCCTCATTTAGGCATTTTTTTTTACAAATACAAACAGAAATATTTGGAAAATTTTGATTTTATTTATTACAAATTGAAAAATCCTAAAAGAAAAATATCTGCACATTCGAGTAAGAATTCGCTCACAAATGAGAAATTTAGCCAGAGTTTAAAAAAATATTTAATTTTCTTACAAATCTATTTCTGATTTACGGTTCCATACCCAAAAGGTATATACATTATCCTATTGTCCAATTTACAGTGTGGCAGAATCAAGATATTTTGGCAATAATTCTGCCATTTTTAAAGGGCTAAGCCGATTGATCCAAATTTTTCGTAGGCGAGGTACCTAACTTTGAGACAACATAGCGCCACGCCTGGAAATTATACATTGTCCAGCTTATAAACTTAAGCTCAGATACTCCTCTTAATTTGCCTAGCACTTTACAAATAGCTGAATTATTTCCAAAATATTTAGACTCTTCCCCACGGTGCAATGTCTCTCCGTCGGCCACAGTCATCTATCACTGAAACCGTAATAGGTAGGCTATTAAAAAATTTTACAGGAATTTATTGCTACGACTTCTATAACAAATATTAAAACTTAAAGGGTGTTCCTTTAAGGGCTTTATTTTTTGGACCGTGTTAGGCAGATGCTGAAAGTTCAGAGAGATTATGTTTTACTGTATCGGTCATTACAACAAGTATAAAAATAGGTAAAATTAAAAATTAAAGAGTGTTCTGATAGAGATAGTGATTTTGACGAATATAGTCTTATCTCTAAACCGTTATGCTAAATATATGAAATATACATAAAGCATATAGACTCTGTCCATCTTAAGGTCTAGCTATCCCATATTCCTTTTCTTCCTTTTAAATGTGGACCTCGAATTGCAGTTTAAAAGGATTTTGTTTTAAATTCATGTTTTATTTTTTCTTAACACGCAATTTTGTAACCCTTTAAAATTTAACATAACTACTTTTGCTCAAACTCACCTATATTCATGTCTCGCTAAATATCGCACATATTTTTCGGGAGGTTCATCGGAATCCGAGTCTTGTACACTAACCGACCGTATTGTTGTATGCGATACTTGTGTTGCTGGCATGGTAAATTCAACAAGAGCAAATGGTGCTAATTCACTAGGTATTTGGTCATAGGATGTTAGAGCCATTCGGCATACCAACTGATGAGTAGTATAAGCTCCTAAAATGGAATAAAAATGATTGATCATTTATACTAGCAATGTAAAAAATACTTTTAAAGGTTTACCTTGGCCTTCTTTTGGCAATCGTGGACACCGCCACACAATGGCACGATGATGATGTTCATATTTAGCTTGCCCTGAAGTTACTTCAATCAGTGATTCCTGTAGGGTATCAACAGCTCCTAAAATGCGTTCAATACCCTTGATCTTACCTGTACGTCTATGGGCTGATTTAACAGAACCGTATCTGAAAAATATCAAACGCAGAGTTTTTTTTTATTACTTTTAATAGTTTAAAAAATCACTAAAGCTCACCTAAAATGTTTTTCGACACGGAATAAATAAATCCAACATTCTGGTATGGGAAAACGCACGGAAACATCTTCACATGGTATCTGACCCAATTTGCGGGAGGTGAAACCGGGCACCAAAATGTCTGCTCGCAACTCAACCTTGTTCCCAGTCACTATCCATTGAGCTTTCAGTTGTAAAGGAAGCTCACGATTTTTAGGAGGTCGTACACGGAAGCGCAGTAATTCAATATAATTGGCATCAGGAGGTTGGAACCTAAATAAAGCACATAAAATATAATAACCGCAAAAGATATACAAATGAAAGCTTTGCAACATACTTAATCATTCTAGTCTTTTCATATTCTTCCTGATTAACTACACTATGAAATTCAACCGCTTCCAAACGAATCCACTCTTCGGTCGCCACGGGTATAATATCGTGACGGCCTACAACTTCTTTGCCCTGGCGCCACATGTCATTAACACCCAACTCAATATAAGGCATACCTTAAAGTTACAAATTAATTATATTTAAAAGTATTTTTATATAAGACTATTTACCAGTGAGAAATGCTAAAAAGAAAACTCTCACTCTAGCAATCTGCTTAAGTATCTTTCCTTCCATGTCTTGTTCCACGTATATTTCGTCAACTGCCGTTACTTGCACCTCCTCCATTTTGTAAGTTAGAGCACGCTCACGCAACGCAGGCAGGCGGAAAAGAGCTTCTTCAATGCATATGGAAAGTTGTTTCATATCTTCGTAGTTCATTGAACCGACTTTGAAGAGTTGGGATGATTGTGGTGCATGCTCCACTGGTAGGCCTAATTTCTTTAGATCACTTCCAAACTCCTTGACACCTTCATAATCTCCAGCTATGGCATATTGTGCAAATTTAGTGAGTTTGTTTGTAATGCGTTCGGCTTTGGTTACTTGGCCAGGTCTAACACCAGGTCGTTCTTTGTAAAAGATGTATTGTAATTTCATAGTAAAAATTTTTCCGAACTGATCGTATTGTTGAGCTCCAACTTCTGAAACGGAATATGAGGGCTGTAAAGGAAGTTCCTGGAAGGCTTGCTTATCGGAAGCTTGATTGCAGAGTTGAACTACTGGAACATCATTTTGGGTAACTAAACGAATGAATATCTTTTTCCAAAAACGCTGACCGGTTATTTTCTTTTTATTCGGTTGTCTTAATTGCATTTCCCAGCCAGTACCCACGTAGTTAAGACGTGGGAATTCTTCTAGAGGTTGGGAAACATCTTCGTCGAACAGAGGGGTTTGAGGAGTCTCTTGGGAATCTGTGCGTTTTAAAGAAGCATCCTCTGTTTGGGCAGGTGCCGGAAAACCGGTATCTTCGAATGGATTTACTGCCGGGCTTATATCACTTGAATACTGTCCAGCTGGGGCAGCACGAGTTGGAGGTGGTGGTGCTAGTTGAGGTGCTATAGCAGTCGCTCCCTCAGTTTTTGGTCTTATAACAACGTTAAAGTCTTTTTCAACTGATTCTACGGAATCCGTGCGCACTGGTGCCTTCATGCTATAGAAATCATCATCTTCATTTCCAAAACCATCACTGGAGTCGGCAAAGGCGTCTACTGCCAATACAGGCGTACCAAAAGCACTTTCACCCCAAGCTGAAAATAAATTGTTTAGCTAAGCAAAATCTAAATGTAAACATTAACTTACCATCTCCTGTTGTAGGTGTTACAGCCCCTGATCCTCCTCCGCCAAATCCATCCAAAATGCTTATATTATCTTTTTTAACCGAATCAAATTTGGCTGAGAATGCATCGAACTCGTCTGGTTCAGCAAAAATATTTGTGCCATATACTTGTTGTTGTTCAACAATTGGCTCTGGATCTGCTGCGAATATATTAATTGCAGCTGGCGGTATAGCTGACGGTTCTGTGTTGCTAGAGAATATATTTTCTGTCACTGTGTTTGCTGTACTTGTGAAAATGTTTTCTACCACTGAGTCCGCAGAAGTTGTGAAAATATTTTCTACTGATGTATCAGTGGCACTGGTAAATATGTTTTCTGTCACCATGTTTGCACTACTTGTGAATATATTTTCAGGTACTTCCACTGATTCTGTATCATCAGTGGCAAAAATATTTGTCACTATATTTGCTGGAGGATAGGTTTCTTCCTCCTCATCAGGACTGGCGAATGGATTAGCCGAACCAGCTCCACTTGGTGGTTGAAAGTCTAAACCAGTATCCATTTCTTCGACAGCAGATTTTTGTACTTCAATATCAACATCACTTGTCACATTATCAGACAAACCTTCGAGTGGTGAGTCGGGTAAAGCCTGAGTTGTGGCAGCAGATTCAGTTGGAGGGCTTTGATCGGACTCAACGTTGGAACTTACTTCGGGAATTATGGTAGCATCTGCCTCATCATCTTCTGCCGGAGGATCAGGTTCAGTTTCTATAACTACAGCTGGTATTTCTTTATTTGCTTCATGCTCAGGTTTTGGTTCAGGTTCTTCTTCATCATCTGATCGTGGTAAATCTTCAACTGTTGTTATTTCAATGTCGGGTGTTGGAGCTCGTTGTTTATTATTTGGTTCTTGGACCGCAATTCTATTTGGTTGACTTCTATTATGTATAGCTGATTGTGGTTCTGAGGTGATATTATGTGTACTCTCATCTGGTCGAGTTAACACGGAATTAAAAATAACTGTGTCGTCTTGGTTGACTTCAATTGCTTCTGATTCTGGTTCTGCTGCTGAAGGATCAAGCATTATATCATCACTTAGTAAATCAGGTTTAACCACAGGTTGAGCAGGTTTATCAAACAGACTTAAAATATCCTCTTTACTCTTAGGTGGTGGAGGTTTTGGTGGCTTCGTAGTGCCAAACATATCAAATAGATCCTCGGAGTCTGCTGGAATTTCTTCTTGTTTCTGTTGAGCTGATGGAACCGGCGGTGAGGGTCTCGGAGGAAGCTGTTGACCGTTTATGATTGATGGCACTGGCCTAGGAGGAACAGGTCTTGGTGGTGGAGGTCGAGGAGGTTGTTGTTTGGCTGGTGAAGGCATTGGCGTGGCTCCCTGAATAGCGTGAATACCTGTAGGTATACCAAATGGGTTATCATTTGAAACCATGGTGTTTGAGCCAGCTTCTATTGATTCGATATCAAAACCTTGTGTATTACCAGAAGAAACACTATCAGACACGTCCAATAGATCGGCTAAACCGCTTTCTGGAGTAGGACTGGGTGAGTGTAAGTCTCTCATAGATACAGGGCTAGGGGAGCGTGTAGCTGGTATGCGTCCCAACAGTTCCGAGCTAGTTTCATCCATTTGGTTTGAAACGGAACTAATTAATTCTTGGGTTTTTGGAGGCAATGGTCTAGGTGGCGGACCTTTTGTTTTATTTTCTTCCTCCTCATCCTGTGATGATTTAATACTTAGCGCATCATCCTCTGCTTCAATTGTTGTACCAAAGAAACTCATAGCTGGATCGATATCATGGTCTTGACGTACCGCTTCATCCTCTGCATCATCTCCAAATGCAAAAGGATTTACGGCTACATCTGAGGCGCCAAAAGGGTTTTCTTCACTTTGTTGTTCAGCTGAATCAGCCTGGATGAGGAATGGATTGACAGTTTGGTCATCTACCCCATCCATTTCATCGTCCATTAAAAAGGGATTAGCCATTTTGTTGACTTTGTATTTAACTTTTTTTTAAGATTTAGTGTTCTATAAGTTCACTTTCAAGAAGTTTTATTTCAGTCTCTCCTGGTTGTAGATTTTCTGCAATAGATGTATCAAAGGGATCAACTTCAACTGGTACGACGATTTGTTTATGTGGCAATTGGGGTGTTAAAACTTTGTCACCCAAACCTAGCTCTTGAGCGTCGCTTTGAATATCTAAAACTCCTGTAGGAATATCTGATTTCCTTTCAGGCAATAATTCGCTCTCCAAGAGTTTTAGTTCTGCTTGACCTGGCTGTAAATTAGCTGCTATTGAAGTGTCAAACGGATCAACAACTGGATCTGCTGAGTAGTCGGGTAAGTCTTTACTTTCTTGTGCAGGTGTAAGAACTTTTATGTTGATGTTGTCTTTTACCGCTAGTAAATCTTCTGCTGGCACAGGTGTTGGAGGAGCTCTGGGATCAAAATCTGGATCCGATAAATTGCGTTGTAGTGTGGGCTTTGATAATAGATCACTTTCTAGATGCTTTAATTCGACGTCACTTGGTTTATTTTCTGGTACGTACGAAGTATCGAAAGGATCTTCTGCCTCCTTTTCGTCAATCGAAGAATTTGTAGGGGCGTAATATGGAGTCAAAGGTTTCTTATTACTTCCTCCCTCTGATGCTCCCAATAGATCTTGGTTGGGAACTAAAAATCCCACTGATTTATTTTGTAAACTCAAACTTAAAGATGATTTGCGTCTAGCAGTATCAAAATCTTCTTCGATTTTGGATGCAGCAACTGATTGTTCCGATTCTTGTACTTCTTCTTCAGCTCTTGGATCAAAGTCTGGATCACTTAACGATTGCTTAAGTGTTGTCTTTGAGAGTACGATAACAGCTCCAGCTACAGTAGTATCAAATGGATCAAAATCTTCAGAGTCTAAGTCAACGTTCAAATGCTTAGCAATTATTTTAACAGCTGTTGGTGGCGGCGGTCTGGCTGGCGGCGCAGACTTTTCTTCTGCTCTGGGATCGAAGTCGTCGTCTTCTTCAAGGACAGTAGTTTTTTTGATTACTTGTTCGGCGTAAGAAGTATTAAACGGATCGTCGTCTTGCTCCTCTTCGTCGTCGCTGATAAAAATGGCCCCTTCTACCAAATGTGGGCCACTTGTAGGCCTTGGTGGTGGTTTTTTTGAATTATCTGTAATTAAATATGCAGGTAAAGAATATATGTATTTAAAAAAAGAACTATTTCAAAAATTTATTTAAACAAAAATATACCTTGTTCCTCTCCAGGTAACTGTTCAAACTCAGCCCAATCGGCTTCAGCTATATTTGCTAAAACTTCTGCTTTCGGCAAGGGGATTTCAGTAATAACTTTAACTTCTTCTTTCTTATTTAAGGACTCAGCAGCAAGTTCAGCAAATTCGTCGTCCTCAGGACTTTTTAGAGTGTCAAATTCAGAAAGATCAGGTAAGCCCGATTCTTCTTGATTTTCTTCTTCTTCCGAAGCTTGCTTTTTTGGTTGTATAAAACTCAAATGTAAGGAGACAGTTAAATCTATTGGAACATCAGATCCTTGTACATCATCATCCAATTCATCTAAGAGATTTCTTTGAGGCTCTGGTGCTAGTAAATCCTCTTCATCAACATCACCTTGATCAACACTTTCGCTTAGTAAAAGATTTTTAATACCCTTGCGAAGTTTACGCTTAGGTTTAGCAAGTTCAAGAGCCTTTTCACGCTCTACACGTCCAGAAAGAACTTCTACCGCAGCTCCTAAACTTACAAGTTTTTTGTTACCCTTGGCTTTGTCAGCTCCAACAATAACTTTTTCAGCGTAAGCTGTATCGAATGGATCTGGACCGTCGTCAAATTCTAGTATTGGTGAGTCTGGGACTACTAATTGTAATTCACCACTTGTAATGGCATCAACATACTCAGTTACAAATATATCGTCGACCTCAGCTTCGTCTTCACCATCCGATTCGGAAAGTTCTACTACTGCCTCGGCTAGTTTATCACGTTGAGCCTCTAGTTCGGCGGCCTTGCGTTTTTCCTCTTCTAAACGTTCTGCCTCACGCTTAGCTGCTTCCTCTTCTTCTTGCTTTTTCTTTTCAGCGGCAGATGGTAGACGCTGATAGAATGACTCCTTCTTAATGCGATCTAATTCGTCCTGGGTCTTATGTAAAATAGTATCAACACCAGAAGTTAATGCCTTAAATTTAGCCCACTCCTCGTCTTCCGTATTCTTTTGAGCAGCGTTGCCGTTGGTGGCGGTCGGTTCGATACCTGCTTCCGCTGTCGATAATGTATTTGCGGACGCTAACTCAGAGGTCGAAGCAGTATTTGATGTTGTCGCTGTTGGTGCTAAACCTTCAACATCTGATGCTGCATCGGATTCACCAGCATCTGATTTAGCAGCAGCAGCCTCCTGCTTGGCCTTTAGTTGGCGTTTGTACTGTTCAAGCTCTTCTTCAGTAAAAAGTTCTTGATCTTTTTTAGACTTCTTCTTTTTCTTTTTTAAACCTTTTGGTAACTTAAGCATTCTCTAATAGAGGAGACATCGAAAAACGGTCTGAAAAAGGAAGTGTAAGGTAACAATTAGAATTTCTTTTAAGCAAACATTTTGGTAAAAAAAAGGACAACCAATAGATATCGATTAAAGGATATATTATATGTATAATATGTATGTAAGTTAATATTTATGTACGGAAAAAACACAATAGCCTTGAAACTTATAATGACGCATACTGAAAACATGTCACAATCAATTTACAGGTGAAGCTTACAATAGAGATTTGAACAAAAAGCTAAGGAATATTAGTAACAGAATAAGAGGATATTTATATGAGGGTTAACATATATTTAGCCAACTCACCAAATCACTTGGTCACCCTTAAAAATAAAATGTATAACTTACAACTTTTGCACTTCTTTTTTTCGTTTTGCAACCAATTTGCAGCAAATCAATTATAGATGTGTGTCACGGTTTGTATTTATGCCAACAAACAAAAACAACAAGTATTCATCAGTTTGTCTTTAAAAAAATTTATTAGGTGGTGATATTATGGATCTAGAGAAAACATGTGTTTCTACTTAAAAAAAACAAAAAAAACAATTGTTTTCAATTCGACAAACACCACCGTAAGTTACAGCAGTTTAATACTAACAGTAAAAATACCGCTATTTTGAATGTCATTACAAAAGGGAAGAGCTAAAAGTATTTATATTCCATGTTCGAAAAGTAACTAAAAGTTTTCACTCACACATGAAAAAATAGAGAATAAAAAACACACTCACACACACTTCTTTACACGAAAGCAGATACAGGAAAATCTATATTTATTCACATCAAATGGGAAAAATCGATTTTTTCACTTTTATTTTTCACAAGTTAAAATAGCATAAATTAAATTAAAATTACTTAAGATAAAACAAAAATTTAACAGTTATTTCTTCTAATTTTAAAGAATACAAAAGGAAATAATAAAATTAATATTAATAAATTTACACATTTATTTTAATGAAAATCGTCGAATACCCAGAAAAACTTTTAGAAATTTTTTTTTCTTTGTTACAGAAAAACACTAAAATTTCTTATTTAAACATCGTCATTTTAATCAAATTGCTTAATTGAACTTACGTCTCTTTTTTTAATAAAAATTTAAGTTTATAAATATTTTTTATTTAAAGTTTAAATTATAATTTTTAGAATTATTTTCTTTCCCATAAACCAGATTACGTATCACGTATGAATAATCGGAAAATTCTGAACTGAATGAAGAAAATTTTATTCCAAAAGTTTTTTGTTCAAAAAAGGGAAGAAATAAAGCTTTTCTTTTTGTTCGAAAAAGCTTCTTGGACAGTTGACAGATGGTTGACCTTAACTGCCTATGTGTGTGCTTGTTTGTGTTTTAAAACAAATGTCAGTTACAAGTTGTTGTTTATAAAGATTTAGGGGTAGTAATGAAGAAAAGAGAACAAGAAGTGTAAAATTGACTTTTGACATTTCGATTACTTTAAATGCGCATGTTGCATTAGTGTGGGCTGCTCTTTAACAAAGAATGTCTCATATATTTTAATATTTCTGATGTTATAACAACTTGGCATATTTATTCTGTGTTAAATTATGCGTTAGATTTAAAACTGTTTAGTGTTTTTATTTATGTAAATTTAAATAAAACACAAAATTAATGGGAATGGAATTAAAGTATGGTACAAATTGATTATTCTCTTAATTTGCTCTTTTGCAAACATTATCTTTTTTCTGGTGTTTAGTAAACATTTTCTGCCTTTTATTTAATTTTAGGGAAAATTTGGAAACATATTTTTATGGATATAGGTATTACATAAAAAATAAAAGTTAAAATTATAATCTAATCGAAAAATTATTTTGGGATGTGAAGTAAACTACCTCGTGCCCCTTCCCGATTATGCCCCAAATTGACACATCTCTTTATCTCCATATACCAAAGGCACATACTAAATTTCGTTTTAATATGCAATATGGTATGACCTGTAGAGCGTTCACAAAATTTTGGAAACTACTCCTTGCCCAATCCCGATTATGTCTAAAAACTATACAGCTCTTCATCTCCATATACCAAAGGCACGTACTAAATTTCTTTTTCATATGTCATACGGTATGACCTGTACAAACTTCAAGTATGCCAATAGTGGCATACACAGAGTTT
The DNA here is from genome assembly GCA_949628195.1 of Phasia obesa. Lineage (NCBI taxonomy): Eukaryota > Metazoa > Arthropoda > Insecta > Diptera > Tachinidae > Phasia > Phasia obesa. The sequence continues at coordinate 104,914,904 of OX451218.1, read as the reverse complement.
GATAGTTTAACTTCCATTTAAGGGAAAAATAGTATGTTTAACTGTCATAAACAATATTTAAAAATTGGTATTTTCGCTTTAATATTTCCCCTCCCTAGTGAGGCTACCTGATTAATGTGCTTTGTACGCCTTAGTTCTGAGCAAATGTTTTCTCACGTGCCTGGCTTGTCTGTACTAGTTTGGGAAAAATTAAATTTTTGCATTTCTGCCCACCTCAACTTATATTTTTATAACCGATATCTTTGATGTAAAATATCCTAAATATGTTCATATACACTATGTGTTAATTTGAAAAAATTCTGAACAATGTGTATTAGGGGATCCGTTATTTATAGGGGTGAAAAATAATCTTCATAATTTAGGGTTGCCCACCCCCCATTTTATTCGTTTTGTTAAAAGATGAAAAATGAGCCCTCACTCATTTGGATTGGAGGTGGGGAAACCGTGCCGCATCAGTCCTGTTTTTTATTAAAAATCTGTGCGGAAGTGCTGTGCGAGTTTGTATACCTCTTTTGAACGTTTATCGTTTTAATCCACAGCTCTCAAGTTTTTCTCTTGCTCTCCTACATTATTGCCATATATTTCCAAAAATAATTCACAACAATAGTAAAGACACATTATTTAAAAAAAGAAAATAAAGAAAATTTTTAAATAATGAAAATAACAAATAAAAAAATTTGATATGAATGAAAAAAAAAAAAAAAATAAGAGGTCAAAATGTATGAACCGCTATACAATTTATAATCTTTACGGTCTTGGAATAGATTCTACTGCCACGTACATGTTAAATGTACACTCAACAGTACTTAATATTGTTTTCCATTCTTCTTAATGCAAGTCATATCTATTAAATTATAAAAGTGTTAAACAAAATATTTGAAAAAAAAACATTTAACGGAAATGTAAATAAATATTGACAATGCTGTTAGTACACATCGTTAAATCGGTTGTTTGCGCTTAAAGGAATTTTAAAATAATTCATAAATTTTGGATTGGGCTGTAGAGACAACGGTTACAAAAAGTAAAGAAAGTTATACCGCCTTTTTGAGGAAAACCCTGAAAATTTTTTACATTTTAACAAAACGAGCTATCAGGAGCCAACTTGATACTATTTTTTGTACCTTCATTATGCTTTAAACACATACACGACAGCGGCTACACAGCTACACGACTACACATTTCGTTGGCGACAATTGTAGACTTGTAGTCAGCTACTTAATTATTTTGAAGACAACGGCTACATCTTAAACTCTGACATTGTTGTAGAAATACTTATTTTATAAAATAAAATAACTTAAATAAATAATAAATATTTTCTCAAAATCTTTTGATTGTAAATGAATTTGTAATTTTTAATTATGTGACATTTTCTTATGTTGAATAAAATAAAATTGTAGCATACAAAAATAGATATTAGCCTAAGTTGACTACTGTCACAAAGGTGGTCGTGTAGCCACGTAGCTTTGACGGCTTTAAAATAATCGTTTTCCTATAAAAGTGTATATTTTATTTTTGACATTTTGTAGTCGGTAGCCTGTAATGCATTGATTTTTATTTTTTTTTAAATTTTATATTTCGGCTTTTCAAGGTAAATTTGTCTCCTACTTTTAAACAAATAAAAGATTATTTATTTTATTTTTCCGACGTTTCGTTGGTATTTTCAAACTTGTTCAGGGATTAATTTATTTACATCTGGCAACCAACTATACATAAAAGTAAAATAAAATTTTGTTGATACTATTTTATTCTAACTACTATTTTATTCTAAATTGTATTTGTATTTTAAAAAATACAGTCGATATTTTAAAATAAAACCCCGATCATAAAAACTCAACCACGTCAAAAATACTAATTTAAAGTCGGCAATAAAATAAAAATAAAAGATTTTAGGAAAAATTAACAATATAATAACAATACAAATTTTTTGCAAATTTTCAAATTGCAATGTCGACAGTTTTTTATTTTTGTTAGCGCGATATTTTATACACTATTTACAGAACTCTACAATAATTTTAGAAATTCATATAAATTTTAGAATTTTATTCAGCTGGGTACCTCTATATAATGAAATTAGACTCTTACTTTTATAGTCCAAAATCGAACAAAATATTGTCAGGATGCTTACGACGTGGCGGGAACAGTAAGTCCATCATAAATTAAATTTTTGTCTATTCCTTTTTGTGCTTTTTCCTTAGTTTGACAGAGATGCCACTTGATACCAATTTGTGTATGTGGAAAAATGGTGTTGTCTACTATCGTTAATAATAGTTAGTAAATCATAAAGTCGTTACACCAAACAATAAAAATTGTTAACTGATATTGCGATTAGCGAATGTCATAAAAACTAAATTTTTTAAACTTTTGTTGCGGAAATCGTAGAATTATAATTAAAATAATCTGACTTGAGTCTCTACAATCAAACTTTGCTATATTAAATTTGTTTTGCTATATCATAATTGTAATTGCGTTCATTGTATCGTTTTATCTTGTTGTGTTTTTTTTCAGTAGGCTTAAACTTCTTACCTTAAAATCGTAATCCATTTATATCCTCAGTGTTATTCATAGAAACTTACTAATAAACTCCTAGCATACCACCAAATAGCCTACTAAGGAAACTCAATTTATTACTTACATAAATAAAGTGAAAATTAATTAAAAAATTTTCTTTATATTTACTCAAATCTTAGATTTGTTTTTTTTTTTTCAATTTTTCATTTAATAAAACATAATATACATCCCAACAAATCGAAAAAGCTTCTTGGACAGTTGACAGATGGTTGACCTTAACTGCCTATGTGTGTGCTTGTTTGTGTTTTAAAACAAATGTCAGTTACAAGTTGTTGTTTATAAAGATTTAGGGGTAGTAATGAAGAAAAGAGAACAAGAAGTGTAAAATTGACTTTTGACATTTCGATTACTTTAAATGCGCATGTTGCATTAGTGTGGGCTGCTCTTTAACAAAGAATGTCTCATATATTTTAATATTTCTGATGTTATAACAACTTGGCATATTTATTCTGTGTTAAATTATGCGTTAGATTTAAAACTGTTTAGTGTTTTTATTTATGTAAATTTAAATAAAACACAAAATTAATGGGAATGGAATTAAAGTATGGTACAAATTGATTATTCTCTTAATTTGCTCTTTTGCAAACATTATCTTTTTTCTGGTGTTTAGTAAACATTTTCTGCCTTTTATTTAATTTTAGGGAAAATTTGGAAACATATTTTTATGGATATAGGTATTACATAAAAAATAAAAGTTAAAATTATAATCTAATCGAAAAATTATTTTGGGATGTGAAGTAAACTACCTCGTGCCCCTTCCCGATTATGCCCCAAATTGACACATCTCTTTATCTCCATATACCAAAGGCACATACTAAATTTCGTTTTAATATGCAATATGGTATGACCTGTAGAGCGTTCACAAAATTTTGGAAACTACTCCTTGCCCAATCCCGATTATGTCTAAAAACTATACAGCTCTTCATCTCCATATACCAAAGGCACGTACTAAATTTCTTTTTCATATGTCATACGGTATGACCTGTACAAACTTCAAGTATGCCAATAGTGGCATACACAGAGTTTGATAGTTTAACTTCCATTTAAGGGAAAAATAGTATGTTTAACTGTCATAAACAATATTTAAAAATTGGTATTTTCGCTTTAATATTTCCCCTCCCTAGTGAGGCTACCTGATTAATGTGCTTTGTACGCCTTAGTTCTGAGCAAATGTTTTCTCACGTGCCTGGCTTGTCTGTACTAGTTTGGGAAAAATTAAATTTTTGCATTTCTGCCCACCTCAACTTATATTTTTATAACCGATATCTTTGATGTAAAATATCCTAAATATGTTCATATACACTATGTGTTAATTTGAAAAAATTCTGAACAATGTGTATTAGGGGATCCGTTATTTATAGGGGTGAAAAATAAACTTCATAATTTAGGGTTGCCCACCCCCCATTTTATTCGTTTTGTTAAAAGATGAAAAATGAGCCCTCACTCATTTGGATTGGAGGTGGGGAAACCGTGCCGCATCAGTCCTGAAATTAAAAAAACTGAGCGCTTCCAGGCGGAAGCCGCGGCCCGAGAATTTTTCATACCAACACTGCAGCTGGTATGCTGCTCGCGAGCATGTAAAAGTGTTAGGGAGACCCTTAGGACCCTTCATGAATTTTCCCAAATCTGTGAGAAGACTTTCACTGGTCCTGGTTCCTGTTTTTTATTAAAAATCTGTGCGGAAGTGCTGTGCGAGTTTGTATACCTCTTTTGAACGTTTATCGTTTTAATCCACAGCTCTCAAGTTTTTCTCTTGCTCTCCTACATTATTGCCATATATTTCCAAAAATAATTCACAACAATAGTAAAGACACATTATTTAAAAAAAGAAAATAAAGAAAATTTTTAAATAATGAAAATAACAAATAAAAAAATTTGATATGAATGAAAAAAAAAAAAAAATAAGAGGTCAAAATGTATGAACCGCTATACAATTTATAATCTTTACGGTCTTGGAATAGATTCTACTGCCACGTACATGTTAAATGTACACTCAACAGTACTTAATATTGTTTTCCATTCTTCTTAATGCAAGTCATATCTATTAAATTATAAAAGTGTTAAACAAAATATTTGAAAAAAAAACATTTAACGGAAATGTAAATAAATATTGACAATGCTGTTAGTACACATCGTTAAATCGGTTGTTTGCGCTTAAAGGAATTTTAAAATAATTCATAAATTTTGGATTGGGCTGTAGAGACAACGGTTACAAAAAGTAAAGAAAGTTATACCGCCTTTTTGAGGAAAACCCTGAAAATTTTTTACATTTTAACAAAACGAGCTATCAGGAGCCAACTTGATACTATTTTTTGTACCTTCATTATGCTTTAAACACATACACGACAGCGGCTACACAGCTACACGACTACACATTTCGTTGGCGACAATTGTAGACTTGTAGTCAGCTACTTAATTATTTTGAAGACAACGGCTACATCTTAAACTCTGACATTGTTGTAGAAATACTTATTTTATAAAATAAAATAACTTAAATAAATAATAAATATTTTCTCAAAATCTTTTGATTGTAAATGAATTTGTAATTTTTAATTATGTGACATTTTCTTATGTTGAATAAAATAAAATTGTAGCATACAAAAATAGATATTAGCCTAAGTTGACTACTGTCACAAAGGTGGTCGTGTAGCCACGTAGCTTTGACGGCTTTAAAATAATCGTTTTCCTATAAAAGTGTATATTTTATTTTTGACATTTTGTAGTCGGTAGCCTGTAATGCATTGATTTTTATTTTTTTTTTAAATTTTATATTTCGGCTTTTCAAGGTAAATTTGTCTCCTACTTTTAAACAAATAAAAGATTATTTATTTTATTTTTCCGACGTTTCGTTGGTATTTTCAAACTTGTTCAGGGATTAATTTATTTACATCTGGCAACCAACTATACATAAAAGTAAAATAAAATTTTGTTGATACTATTTTATTCTAACTACTATTTTATTCTAAATTGTATTTGTATTTTAAAAAATACAGTCGATATTTTAAAATAAAACCCCGATCATAAAAACTCAACCACGTCAAAAATACTAATTTAAAGTCGGCAATAAAATAAAAATAAAAGATTTTAGGAAAAATTAACAATATAATAACAATACAAATTTTTTGCAAATTTTCAAATTGCAATGTCGACAGTTTTTTATTTTTGTTAGCGCGATATTTTATACACTATTTACAGAACTCTACAATAATTTTAGAAATTCATATAAATTTTAGAATTTTATTCAGCTGGGTACCTCTATATAATGAAATTAGACTCTTACTTTTATAGTCCAAAATCGAACAAAATATTGTCAGGATGCTTACGACGTGGCGGGAACAGTAAGTCCATCATAAATTAAATTTTTGTCTATTCCTTTTTGTGCTTTTTCCTTAGTTTGACAGAGATGCCACTTGATACCAATTTGTGTATGTGGAAAAATGGTGTTGTCTACTATCGTTAATAATAGTTAGTAAATCATAAAGTCGTTACACCAAACAATAAAAATTGTTAACTGATATTGCGATTAGCGAATGTCATAAAAACTAAATTTTTTAAACTTTTGTTGCGGAAATCGTAGAATTATAATTAAAATAATCTGACTTGAGTCTCTACAATCAAACTTTGCTATATTAAATTTGTTTTGCTATATCATAATTGTAATTGCGTTCATTGTATCGTTTTATCTTGTTGTGTTTTTTTTCAGTAGGCTTAAACTTCTTACCTTAAAATCGTAATCCATTTATATCCTCAGTGTTATTCATAGAAACTTACTAATAAACTCCTAGCATACCACCAAATAGCCTACTAAGGAAACTCAATTTATTACTTACATAAATAAAGTGAAAATTAATTAAAAAATTTTCTTTATATTTACTCAAATCTTAGATTTGTTTTTTTTTTTCAATTTTTCATTTAATAAAACATAATATACATCCCAACAAATCGATACACTTAACAAAATATTCACTTAAACTAACTTTATTAAGAAGAATGCATTTCAATTTCATGGTTTCAAAACTTAATTCTTGACCGAAAACGACAACTTCCATCCAACCACCATTTTTCGATGTTTTGATATGTTTGTGTTTTTAAAAAATAATTCGGTTGATGCAACCGTTTGCACAAATCACAAAATGGTGAATGATATTGTAAATCGTAATATTGACGCCACCAAAAATAACGCATATACTCCTCGGGATTATCCGACAGGTACTTAAGATAATTGACTAAATCTTTAGGTGTCTCATAGTCCTCGACATTGATGTAGGACTGAGGTGGTAGAAAGAGTTCATATTTGGCTCCACCATAAACTACTGGTATGATGTTACGTTGCAAAATATTATATAACTTTTCTGTAATGTAGTCGGTGCAAAGAGAGTTCTCAAAGGAAAAATAGAATTTATAGTTTTCATCCAACAATTTGTCACATTCTAAGGAGCCCTTTTGACAGCTGTAAAGAAATAAAACAAAAAGGTTATTTAAAAAAAATCCTAATATTTTATAAATACATATTAAAGTCTACAAAGACCAATATGAAACATCACAGTCCTCCAATAGGTGTAATGTTTAGTAATTTTATATGGCTCAGTGATTTTTCCAAGAATCGTGATTTTAATATAAGATACTTTTTTCCGCAAAAATATCTGATTTCCAAGAGAAATTGGAAAAAAAAAACAGTGAAATAATATGGAAAGCAATTTCCATATTATTTCTGAAAGTGGGTTATTTTAAACAAAATTGCACAACAGATGGCGCCAGTTAAAAAAAATTGTATTTAATTTGTAATTTTATTTTGTGAATTACATTGTTATTAAAATATTTTCAACACCCCTTACTGAGCTTTACAATAATTTTTGGAATTTTAGAAAATTTTTATAAATTTTAGATTTATATCCCGCGATCGGTGCCTTTATAACGAGTGATTTTTTAAGAGCTTGAGAACTTTTTTTTTTTAAAAACGCATAAAATTTGCAAAATCTCATCGGTTCTTTATTTGAAACGTTAGATTGGTCCATGACATTTACTTTTTGAAGATAATTTCATTTAAATGTTGACCGCGGCTGCGTCTTAGGTGGTCCATTCGGAAAGTCCAATTTTGGGCAACTTTTTCGAGCATTTCGGCCGGAATAGCCCGAATTTCTTCGGAAATGTTGTCTTCCAAAGCTGGAATAGTTGCTGGCTTATTTCTGTAGACTTTAGACTTGACGTAGCCCCACAAAAAATAGTCTAAAGGCGTCAAATCGCATGATCTTGGTGGCCAACTTACCGGTCCATTTCTTGAGATGAATTGTTCTCCGAAGTTTTCCCTCAAAATGGCCATAGAATCGCGAGCTGTGTGGCATGTAGCGCCATCTTGTTGAAACCACATGTCAACCAAGTTCAGTTGTTCCATTTTTGGCAACAAAAAGTTTGTTAGCATCGAACGATAGCGATCGCCATTCACCGTAACGTTGCGTCCAGCATCTTTGAAAAAATACGGTCCAATGATTCCACCAGCGTACAAACCACACCAAACAGTGCATTTTTCGGGATGCATGGGCAGTTCTTGAACGGCTTCTGGTTGCTCTTCACTCCAAATGCGGCAATTTTGCTTATTTACGTAGCCATTCAACCAGAAATGAGCCTCATCGCTGAACAAAATTTGTCACATTTGAACATTTCGAACCGAACACTGATTTTGGTAATAAAATTCAATGATTTGCAAGCGTTGCTCGTTAGTAAGTCTATTCATGATGAAATGTCAAAGCATACTGAGCATCTTTCTCTTTGGCACCATGTCTGAAATCTCACGTGATCTGTCAAATACTAATGCATGAAAATCCTAACCTCAAAAAAATCACCCATTATAAAGTAAATACATAAACTATAATAGAAGCACTATAAAAATAAGAGTCTTACAATTGGTGTGGAATACTTTCAAAGCAAAATAGAGCAAAATATTGTCAGAACGCCTACGACGTGGTGGGCACAGCTAGTTATATTATAAAACTTTTAAAATTCAAAAGAGCACAAGAACAACACTTTGGAAAATCGGATATACGAGGTGTGTAAATTAAATAATGAGACTGATTTTTCTAATTTCTTTATTGAAATTAAATTACAAATTCACATTGTCTCCTTCAAAGTAACTACCTAGAGAACCCACACAGCGCTGCAGATGATTCTTCTATTTGTCAGAGCAGTGGTGTAACTAGGATAGCTTTCAGTGGTTCGGCTGTTTGAATGTTCTCTACTGTCCCAAAATGACGTCCTTTCGGATGAATTTAATATTTTAGGAATAGAAAAAAATCACACGGACGCAAGTCGGGTGAACAAAGAGGCTGAAAATCCATAGGAATGGTTTTTACTGCCCAAAAACTCGTGTCCATTTGCTCTTGTAAAAGATTTTACGAAATTTTTCTTATTCCCAATTCATTGGTCAATATTCATTGGTGTGAGTCAAATTCAACTCTTCATCGAGCATTCGGACTGTTAAACGACGATCTGAATGCACAAGATCGCGTATTCTGCCAACATTTTCATCGTTTCTTGAAGATGAAGGCCTTCCGCTGCGAGGCATTCAATAGATTACCATCCTTCTGAAAATTCCTTTAACCACCTAAAAACCTGGGCACTCGAAAAAATACTGTCTCCATAGATTTAACGCAATTTTAAATTTTTTTTTGCACTGTGTCCATGTCTGAAGGGGAACTGGATAGCACTAAGTTGTTCGAAATCGATGTGATTTATTCTTTGAACGCACTAAAAAACCTTTCTCGCAAACAAATTCACTACGGACAGCGCAACAACTCTGTCGTGTTCAAACTTGTACGCATATCAGATGTTTATTTGTTTGGCCCTCTACATGTCGCGTCCCCAGTGTTTCCAATTGGAACACTAGAAAATCAGTATCATTACTTAATTTACACACCTCATATATTCCTTCTAAATAAATTATCGAATATTCGCTTCGTTACTAGTTAATCTGCATAGACCTGAGACCAAGGCATATTAATCAGGTAGCCTCACTACTGAGGGGAAATATTAAGGCGAAAATAATCAATTTTTTTATATGTATTTTGACAATTAAACTTACAATTTTTCCCCTTAAATTGAAGTTGAACTGTCAAACTCCATATAAAAAAAATTTTAAAATTTTCGCCTTAATATTTACCCTTCGTAGTGAGATTACCTGATGAATGTACCTTGCCTGAGACTTTATATATCCCCAGAAGAAAAATCTAGTAGCGTTAAATCACATGAACGAGGTGGCCAGTTAATAAGTTAATTTCTTAGAAATATTCGTTCGCCAAATGTTTCTCTCAGTAAATTGATTGTATCGACAAAGACAGACAGACAGTCAGACAAAAATTCCAAAAAATCCAAAAATTTCTTTTTTGTATTCCATTTCGATTACAATCTGCAAGAGCAAAAAAATATTCCAAAAATTGTCATCTACTGAAATGGTCCTGTTACAGTTTTATTATTTGCATAGAAAAATATTTAATCCTGCTTTAGCCGGGAAACAATATTTGGTTAAGTTCAGGTAGGTTAAGCAGGCAACTCCAATACAGCTCACTTGGTTCCAAGTATTGGTCCCTTTGTATCTAAAATTCAGTTTAAATTCAGGTAAAAACTTTAAAAATGCGAACAGCTAAAAAACTATAAGGGATGTATAGATTTTTACAAGAATTACGAAAAGAAAGATAAATTATTACATTGAAATATTCCAGAAATAAAATCTAGGTATTAAAAATGAATATATTAATAACAATATAAAAAATCGGTGATTCGGATTCACAGAAGAAGAGCTTTGTTCCATCGTACAATAAATAACACTACTAAAAAAGCGAATTGATAACCTCGTCCGGTTTTTGAAGTCGGTGGAAAACAATTTCTGCATTATTTATCGCATGGATTTTAAAAGATTTACTTTCGTATACAAACCTTTTGGGCCCACATTTTCCAAACACATCTACTTCCATATATTTTTGTATTTCTTGAACAAGTTTTTCTCTCCGCGATAATGTCTCACAGTGAGACACAAACCAAGCTGCCATTTTTGTTTTGAAAGGCCACATCTCCCTTATAATGGACGCATTGTAGCTGTAGAGTGGTGAACGCCACTGTGGATATTCAGACGGTATCATTCGCACATGGGTCTGCTTGTCGACAAAATAATTGTAAGACCACAAAATGTCCGAATCCATGCGATACGTCATGGTTAAATTGTAAAAATTGCTTTCGTCTCCTAAAATATGTTTTGTTTCACCTGGCGGTTCCATGAGAGCAAAAACGTATAACTGTTTGCTAGATCTGTATTTCGGTATCGGATTGATAAGTGGAAATGGCTGTGCAGTATGAAATAGTATAGCGTCATACATGTGCATTTTTGGCAGAATATCTCTTTTGTTGGTCAGCACACAATCAGAGATGGTACAATGGATATCCTTGCGAAAATAAGAAGGATCATTTACATCATCAGGCGTCGACCAACGTTGATCACCAAAAAATGTATTCCATAGCAGTATGAAACGTATTTTGTTTGTAGTATCTTCAATTGATGTTTGATCATAACTCTTCACTAAACGATATTGATTAAATTCCGGTACCGTATGTTCGACATACAACCAGGCCACTAAACTAATAGCACAAATCACACCGAAAATAATTAAAAGACGTTTGATTTTACATTGTTTAAGATTCATGAGGCTATTTTTTGCATACTCTTGATGTTCTGGTTGTAAAATAGTGTTCACTACATGAGTGTCGTTGGTATTTGTTTGTACTAGCGGTTCTCGTTGCGTTCCTACCATTACCGCAACCTACGAGTGACTGAGCTTTGTTAAACTGCTATTTTTTATTATTTGTCAATTACTTGCAGTTGAATTTAAGCCTGCAAAAAAAATAACTCGTAATTTCCTAAATAACACCGCCGATTACATTCTATTTTAGAGTATTTGTAAACACTTTTATCAAACTTGTCGTCGGTAGAAAAGAAACACACCTTCAATATTATATCTATATTTTTTTAGACTATCCAATATTTTCTTTCTTAAATATTTTACATAATTTTTTTGTTTAGCTGTTGAAAGTAATTTGAGCTGTTCACCAAATGACCGGTAATTTAGTTGACGGTGTTTGTAACTTTCTTATCGTTTTTATTTTGCAATGAGTTGGTGGTTTAGAAATTGATTGCTTTACATAATTTTACTTCAATCCATTTTGCATTTCCTTTGTATTTATGTTTAGTTATGGTGTTATGTGACAAGTAACTGGACAATACTGCATCTTGCAACATTTGTATCTGAAAACAGAAAAGTTTTATTGAATATTTGTATTCGATTTAATTGTTCAGTCGTTAATAAAATCTTATTAAGTAAATAATTTGGGAAACACTAATAGATACAAGTCTGGCAGGCACAAGGGTATAAGCCATAACCGTGTCTACTGTTAGTAGTTAACCTACATGGTGGCGTTGTTAACAGGCTCCTAAATAGATTTTGTATAAGTCAACCATACTATGGATGCCTGCCGACCTGTAGTTTTTTTTTTTTGATTAATCGACTTATCTGCTTAACTTCGATAGAGCTCTATTTGGTTGGAAATATTGTCTCCGTTACTCTGAAATTTACAATTCTAGTATTTGATAAAATCAAACAGGACCGTAAGTATCCATCAGCGATGGAGAAGGAGGCCTAACAAGAGCTGAAGGTCAGTTGATTGATAACTGCATTAGTGCATTAGTGATTGATAACTGCATTAAGTATAATCTGGCCAAGATGATAATTAAAGAAGATGATGCTTGCATACTGTGCTAGTAAGAGGCTTAAGCGGTAGCCTCTTACTGACCTGTAAGTGAATGTCCTTCAGTCTGAAATCACTGCACAGTGCACAGTGGGGCAGAATCAAAATATTTTGGAAATAACTCAGCCAATTGTAAACTGAGGAGTATATAAGTTTAAATTTTAAAGCTGGTCTAAAAAAAAAGTTTGGCACATCGCACCTGCAAATTCTTTTACAGCTTACCATTTTGTATGACTTGGTGCTGTAATCTGCACCAAATATAAAGTATGCAACAAAATTTTTATAAGTTGAACGAATTTTCTTTGGATACTCGTATATAATTATTCAACGAAAATCAAATAGTAAATCTTTAACATCTACAACATTAAGGTAAGGGAAATCCCACAATTTCCAAAATAATGACCAAAAATCCCAAAAATAGAAATTTTTAGTCTTTTGCCCATAAAGTCCACATATTGACTAGGACTTATGAAATACTTTTAGCAACAATTCGGAATATATGTATGTAGCTTTATTACAGCAGTCTTCTTTTTCCGATTCCAGCTTTGAAATTTTAGAACGTATAGGCTAAAGTAAAAATTTCGATGCAAAATAGATCGAATTGAGAATTGACCTCCATCTTCTACAACGATGATTCATTTTATACGAAAGTTAGTTTCAACGTTCACACAAAGATATAAAATTTTAATATATTCTTTACGAAAATGTTTTTCTATAAAAAAAAAACCTTGATGACCCTTTTTAGGCTAAAATACACAAAAATGCAATAATTTTGAATTTTTTAAATTGCAAATCGTCTAGTTTTTAACTCAAAAAAGATATAATCTGTAAATTCTTCCAAAATATTTTAAATTTTGCTCGCTAATTACAAAAAACATTTTGAAAAATTTGCTAAAAATTGTATACAATATTTGGAAAAAACTAGACCAGGGTAACGAAAAATCAAAAATTTTAATTTAACTCGATCATTTTAAAATACAATTTGCAGATTAAAACATAATTTTGTAAACATTAACTAGACAAAAATTGAAGAAATAGCAAGCTGTAAAGGAATTTGCAGGTGCGAGTTACCCAACTTTGAGGCCACATGGCGCCACCCCTAGAAAGTGTATGGTACCCAGCTTCAAAACTTAAGCTCGGATACTCCTCTGCTATGTTCATGTCAATCGGCCTAGCCCTTTACAAAGGGTTGAGTTATTTTGATTCTGCTTACTGTGCAGTAGTAAAACAAAACTCAACGGATAAAAGCTAGTCATAAATAACAATTTAGCTGCCTGAAATTTATTAAAAACCGAAGCAGTTTCCTGATTTCGATATTCCCTCTACATTATTATAAATGTTACTGAGTTGCCAACTCTCACATAATACAATATGTATTATTATAAATAATATACTGTTTTGCACGAAAATAAGTGAACTTCTTCTAAACTGTAACAACCAGACAGTGTTTTTGCAAGAATTATTTTATTGTTTAAATTATGATTTTACATTCTACGAAAATACGCTGCTAAACGTTTTTAAAGAACTGGAATTTTTTTGTTTACCTACGTTCAATGAGAATTAATAAAACAAATACTTTTGATAAGATATATTTATGATAAAAACTCATATAATAAATACACATTTCTATAAAATTATAAATAAAAATTATCAATTGTTTAGTTGAGAAAAAAATGGTGAAGAGTTGAAAATAAAATTGCAGTATTGCAATAGCATATAATAACTAGATAACCAAACTTAGATAATCAAAATTCAGAACAGCACTTAAGTGTAAAAATTAGTTTAGAGAAATATGAAGACTACTTTTCACTTCTAAATCTTTTTATAATTATTTCTTAGTGCATATAAAAAGTACAGAAAATTTTTTCTTTAAAAAACTTCTATATACTAGTATTCTATTAAAAATAATTTTTAATCGTTTTCTATTGTGAACTTCTCGACGAATTTTATACACAAAACTCTTTTAGAATCACTTCTTTATAAGTATTATTATTTTGTTAGAGCAGTATTCTATAAAAAAAGTTTCGACGAGTTTCCTTCATAAACTTTTAGACGAGTTTTTTGTAGAAACCTTTTAAACTATTTTTCTATTGAATTATTGATTTTTTTACACAGAAAAAATTTGTTCACCAATTAAAGTTTCTAATCAGTTTTAGATTAAAGTTCAATTAATTGTTTAATTGATTCAAAAATATATATTTTATATTGAATATTGTGTCCCATGTGAATATGCACTTTTCTACAAACTTAAAATGTTGTCAAAATACTCTCCTATATTTTGACAAAATATTAAGTTTGTTAATTTTATGCAAGTTTTGAAGAAACTTTTTTTCAGGTTGCTTATTTAAATATTTAATTAACCTTCTTCCCTCTCCTGTAAAATCAACAAGTGTAATTAAATGGTTTAACATTTTATATGATGATATGGTTGTGTATGTACTATAATTTAGTACATCACATCATAGTACTGTGCTATATTTGTGCACATAAGTTTTGCATGTGAAATAGGAGTATTAACAAACAAAAATAAAGAACCATCGAATTAAAGTTATTTTATGAACTGTCAGACTTTAACCACCAAAACAAATTATTGATCAAAATTGATTTCGTAGGATAGTTAATAATTACTGGCATAGTTAATAATTTAGTATATCAAATACAAATCAGAAAGAAACTCAAATAAAAATCAAAATTAATCTAGAACACAAAATAGAAAGTTAATTTTTTAATTCTCAAAAAAGGGAATTTTTGTGCTCGGCTAATGCGGCAGAAGTGCTAAGACAATACTTAAAAATATACCATTCCAAATAATCCCACACTACATAGCGATCCTGCCAATTTAATTTATTAAAATGATTGTGAAAGCATTCCAAGAACAGAATCAGGAAAAAATGCATTCCGTTAAACAATTAGTGGGCAGCATTAAAACCTATAAAAAATTTCCAACAAATTGAGGAGGAGGAAATTAATGGGCATCATTAAAATCTATAAAAATATCCAATAAATTGACCAGGAGTATATTAAAACTAATAATGATGCAGAAGATAATTCTTGCAAAAAAAAACCGACTTCAAAACAGATATAAGGGCACAAATTCTGAACTAAAAATGTAAGAAGTAATCTGTAAGATTTAGATTTAAACCAAATAAAATATGCGCCAAAATTAGAGGGAAAAGAAGTAAAGACTATGTGAATGTCAAGCCTCTCCCTATTACTGTTCAAAAGTTAAGCCATTTTCACCAGCATCCGTCTTTTATGGGGACACCATTTAAGCCTCTGTGTATAACGGTTTCAAAGATAGGGTCACATAGATCAAATAACATCTCATATTGGGATACCCTTTAATTTACAATTTTAAATTAAAGACATGTTGTTATAAAGGACGTGGTCACAAAGATTCTTTGTAAATTTCAACTGTCTGTCTATTACAGTTCAAAAGTTTGGCCATATATATCAAATAACATGAACTATTGGGACACCCTTTACATTATAATTACAAATATTTATACTTGTTATTATACCAGAGAAAGTAGTGGACATTCTGCCTAATTTTCAAGTGTTTGTGTTTTACGGTTCAAGAGATAGGGCCATATAGATCAAATTACATAAATTATGGGGACACCCTTTAATCTCTAAATTCAAATTGCATACAGTGGACTTTGGAATACAGGTTCCTTGAAAATTTCAGCTGTCTGTCTATAACAATTAAAAAGTTTAGCCACATACATAGAATAACATTTTTTTTTTTTTTTTGGGACACCCTTTTATTTCCAAATTCAAATTTTATACTTTTTGTTATAGCTGACTTAGCAATACAGGCTCTTTGTAAATTTCAGCGGTCTGTGTACAACTGTTCAAAAGTATGGCCATATACATCAAATTAAATGAACTATTGGAGCACCCTTTAATTTAAAATTTTGAATATTTATACATTTTATTATAACGGTCATAGTAATCGACATTCTGTAAAATTTTCAAGGTTTTGTCTATAACGGTTCAAAAGATAGGCATATATGGGTCAAATTATGGCACCTATGGGGACACACTTTAAATTTTAAATTTATTTTTTTATTTATTTCTGCCGTTGGGAGCTATATCGACACGCAATTTTTGAAAATTTTAATTTGGTGCCCTTTACGGTTCTTAATACACGTAAAAAACATGTATGTTGTATGGGGACACCCTTTAATTTTTAATATATTGAACTGTTTTTAAAATGGGATCAACCTGAAAGCATAACCTTTCAAATAAAGAAAAAAATTTTGAAATCGGTTCAGAAATGGCTAAGTTCTGCGGTTACATACATAAAAAAAGCAACATTCATACGAATAGATAACCTCCTTCTTTTTTGAAGTCGGTTAAAAATGAGGACAGCGAACACCTTGAAGACGAAGATCATTCAAAACTAATCAAACAAAAAAAAAAATAAAAATAGTGTGGCAGCTAAAAAATCTTTAAGTATGGTATCCAGTAAATTAAGTGAAGCTTGATTTATGGCAAGAAATCGTTATTTTGTTTATTTATTTTTGTTCGCTAAGTTCACATTCCTTAACTATTAAAACTTTTTAAATCGTTAATTATCACATAAAAGACATTAAAATTATTTTAAGTTAAATTAAATTAAAACACTTTAAATTAATTAATTTAAATATTTTTATTTAAATTCCTAACATATTTTGTTGTTTTATATAATTTTAAGTAATATGTGAAAGTAAAATGTACTTTATAAATGCATTCCTTTTTCTTTTTATAAAAACTGTTGATACGTTAAAAAGTATATAATATGAAAACATAAATTTAAAAAAAAATGAGGAAATTCATTTTTTATACCATATCTATATGGAAGAAAATTCACTGTCGTGACATGCCATAGACCCCTCATTGTTTTATTTTCACATAAAAATCCTTCCTCAAAACTAACTGGAATGCGACTTGAACTATCGGATTGTGACTTTAACATAGTATACAAAAAAGGAGCCAACAAAACTACCGCGGACGGGTTATCTCGTATTGAAATAAATTCAAATATATTAAAAGAAATGATTCCACACTGTATTGATGAAAAAGAAAGAAAAACTTTGGCAATAACGCGTAGCATGCATAGCAAGAATATAAACTAACTGTACCCGCCACGTTGTGGGCGTCCTGACAATATTTTGCTCGATTTTGCTTTGAAAGTATTCCACACCAATTGAAGGACTCTTACTTTTATAGTCCTTCAGTTATGGTTTATGTATGTACCCATCCCTGGATAATAATAAGATGTAAAGAAGCTTCAAAGAATAAATTTTATATATGAGAATAAGGATAATAACAATCTGCAGATAAAATAATGATAAAATTAAACGCGTGATATGCAATAGAAGGGAAAATCCTATGTTTTCACAAACATTTATGAAGAATCTCCTGAAGTTGAGTAAGTTGTGCCTTTTAAGACAAATAAATTTTAACTAAATGTTCAACATCCATAGATTTAAAAGGCAGTTTCGACTGCCACGAGAAGTTTTGAAATATGTTCCATTCGAAATAAGTATTTCTGGTCATATGTCGACATCCGTACCAACCATATTGCAGCTTGCCCACGCATTGATCCTTTTGGCCAGTGGCAGCTTTCAGCATAATGCCGCGAAAGATTTCTATTTATTGAAATTTAACATTATTTTATATAATTTTCAAATAAAAGCGAAGACTTTTATGTCATTTCTAAGTTTATTAGTGAGTTTTTAATATTACGTAATATTAATTACTTAATTTGAAGTATTTACCTGCCTTCCATTTCATCCGTTTAACACTTTTTGAAAACATTTTCAATTTTCAGTTTCACAAATCAATTGAAGGCAATTGATAAATAATAGTTTTAAATTAAGTCAATATTGTAAAAATTTTAACAAAACTGTGGATCAAAAATGTTGTAAACACCTCAAATTGTGAATGTGATTGTTTGATAATTATTCCGTTAAAGTGTTTTGAAACAAAAATTTAATTATAATAACAAAAAATGTTGACATTTTTGTACAGTGAATCATTTCCGTTGACTTAAAGTTTTTTGTTGTTTTACAATATGAGAATGTTATTGATTTTATTAATGACAAAATTTGTTCTAATTAAGTATTTACATATAATTGTAAGGATTTTTACTTTTATTAGTGTTTAATAAAATTAGCTAACTTAAGCCACCTCAAAAGGAAATACAACATTAACAAATACAAGTAACAATAATTACAACAAAAAGCAAAAACATAAAATCACTTTATACATTACTGACCGTTAAAAGTTCTACTAACGTCTTACTACTTCTCTTCATAGGAGCACCAAAAACAAAATAAACAAATACAAACCCATTTGAAAATTACCATTTTCACATCAAAAACAATCAACCACCTTTTTCTTTTCATTTTTATTTACAAAATATGGAAGTATAACCGGGGTTCAGTATTTCTGTGGCAATAAGGAAAAAGCGCTTAAGTCTGATTTTTAAGTTTTGAAGGAGAGAAATTTTAAACTTTAAAATAAATTTTTTTTAAAAATAACTTATCTTTAAAGTTTAGCTATGGGAGTCAAACGTATGATTTTGAAAAATATCTTATATCTACCAAAAGTACGCAGGCGTTGCAATTAATAAATTGTAAAAGAAGTTTCTATGATTTTGAAAAATACCTTGTAGTTACTTAAGCTTTTTTCCAAATACTATTCGGCATTGAAAAAAGATAAGCAGAAAGTTTTTTTGCTATAACTTCCTGAAAAATAGTACAAAATAATTGAAACTTTGCACATGGGTACTTTGAAGTATGGTGTGTTCAAAGGAACCAGTAACTTAATTTTTGCTTAAGACGACTTAAGCACTTATTCCTTATTGCCACAGATTTGATGCAAATGGTCGTGAGAAAATTTGTTGTTGGATTTACGAAAAAAGCTGTAATATTATGCATTTGTAATTGCTTATGTAATTTTTATTATTTATTATCTTTTTGTTGCTACTACTTTTTCGTAATAATGCGATTTTAAAATCTGCTATTAATTTTCCTCTGTTTCCGATTAACCTGAAAAGTTTCGTGAATATGTATATTGCAAGAGAACAAAAAAAGAGCCTATTCAATATAAATAAATATTTCAAATACTTTTTGCATCTTATTCTATCAAAATTTCGCACACACAATAAACCATTCTGGCAATACAAGATTTTATGAAAGTGGGCGGAGCCACTCCCATTTAATATAAACATGTTTTAAAGTACTTATCTTCACCCCACACACCCCACACACATTGGACTATCAAAAAATGCAGGGATTGGCGTCTGTAGATATTTTTTTGCCCTTCACAACAGGTGGAAAAGTGTATATAGTTGTCATTCCGTGCATAATTTTTGCAATACTCATTTCCGACCCCATAAAGTATATATATTCTGGAGCCTTATACATATAGAATTCGATTAAGCAATGTCCGTCTGTGCCCGGATCGAAATGAACTTTGGCAAGACATCAGAAGAGATACGGAGAACTTAAGCCCACCAATCTGCCAGGCATAATTTTAAAAATTCCGCTAATGGAATTCAGCAACATCAGACCATTCCCTTAGAGGCTGCATTCAAAAAGCCACGCCCACTTATTTTTTCACGTTTTTTTAGTTTTAACGATTCTCTTTTGCTATTTTTTGTTAAAAAAAACTTAAAAAAACAATACTGTAAAATTTTTACGAAAACCTTTCGATAAAATTTTTATGAAAAATTTTCAATCAAATTTTAAAAAAAATTTCGATAAAATTTTTACAAAATTTTTTCAATAAAATTTTACAAAATATTTTCGATAAAATTTTTACAAAATATTTTCAATAAAATTTTTAGAAAAAACTTGTCTATTTAAAAAAAATTGTCTATATTTGTAATAATGAAGTTGAAAATCATAAAAGTAAAAACCGAATGTATATTATTGTGACATTGGGAAACAGTACAGAGTAAGATAATAGTTAACATTACCATGGTGAATCTTATATACCATAAGATTCGGCCGAATAAATCAGTCTTAAGATAAGCTAGTATCTATAGCCTTTTCGCTAAGAGCTTAATTTAACTCATCAGGAAAGGTTTATCCAAATTTTAAATAATCCTGAAAATTTTGAATCTTCAAAAATTATTATTATTTTTTTTTTTTTTTTTTAATTGAAGGGTTGCAGCAACAAAGAGTTAACTTAATTTTTAGGTGACAAATAATTACACGAACACAAAGGCAATTTAAATATGTATGTACATTCTCTTTTTTGAACAGTTTATAGTATTTTCCCAAAATTTATAAAAATTGGAGTTAACTTTTTGTTGCTGCAAACCCTTCAATTTTTATTTCCTTTTTTTAACAACTAATAAAAGCATAAAAAATAACAAATCGTGTCGTTTATTCTTATATTATTTGACTCCTAATATTTTTTTATTTTATTAACTTGATCTTAAATTTGATTTCTGCTGCGAGAAAGAATATAAAATTGGTGAGTTGTTCCTTCGGTAACAGTAAACAAGTAAACAATTATTTGGGACCCTAAATGAATGGAATATTAATTAGATACCTGTTTTCAACGGGATAGGCAACTAATCAGTGCCGACTAAAAATTATTCAACAAAAGTCAGATGCTATTTTGGATATTTCATTCACATATTTTGTCTTTTAAAGAAAAATTTTAATCCAATTATATAATTAATAAACTGCAATTTCGTTAACAAATATTTATTACTTAAAATAAATTATCTGAACAAAATATACGGATAAGTTTTATTACCTCATCGCGTATATTAGGTATCGTATTAATTGTCTATTATTTTCGATACAATCCAAGCTTCCTGGCTTGTATTGAAAATTTGCTCTCGGCTTCTATTGACCTCTTCGTGACTGATCTGAATATTACCCATAAACATTCAATACGATTAAGATGGTAGTACTATCCGGTCCATTCTGTGCTTTATACCAATGCTTGTTATTCCGTCGATTTTATCTAAAGATTCCAAGCTTTGTTCCGAAAACCACACTATTATATGCTCCATTTATTGAATGTAGGAGTAACTGGACAATATCGGGGATGCAATTATTAGTTAAAAGGCCGACAAACTATTTCAAGAACTTGATTCCATTGATCTCGAGTCTAATGGTGAAGATTATATTGCCAAAATTCTTCCGAGATTTTTATGAAAACTTGGAGCAGATTTAGTCGGATCCTTTTTAAAATCTCTTCTAATTCGAATCATCCTTGATCGGTTACTTTCTCTCTGATTTATCTAAAACATATTTTGTCGCATCATACTGCGACTTTAAAGATGTGGAATAATTATTTAGGAAAACGCAAGCCACATGTAATAAGTGAATTCAAGTATTAAAAAATGAGCAAGAAAGCCAGAACAATTTTCTGTGTTTTACATGTTTTTTACATAAAAATGTTCTGGCTTTCTTGCTCATTTTTTAACCGACTTCAAAAAAAGAAGGAGGTTATCAATTCGTCTGAATGTTGCTTTTTTTATGTTTGTGCCCGCAGAACTCAGTCATTTCCGAACCGATTTTAAAATTTTTTTCTTTATTAGAAAGGAAATACTTACAGATTGGTCCCATTTTAAAAGAAGTTCAGAATTTTAAAAATTAAAGGGTGTCCCCATACAACATACGTGTTTTTACGTGTATTATGAACCATAAAGGGCACCCTTTTAAAATTTTAAAAAACTGCTTATTACAATAGCTGCCAATAACAGAAATTAATAAATAAATAAACTTAAAAATTAAAGGGTGTCCCCATATGTGACGTCAATTTAAATATATGAACCATTGTAGACAATCACTTGAAAATTGGACAGAATGTCCAATATTTATAATCAGAAATTAAATATTTATAATTAGAAGTTAAAGGGTGTCCCAATAGTTGATGTAATTTGATGTATATTGCAAAACTTTTGAACCGTAACAGAGAGACGGTTAAAATATTCAAAGAACCTGTATATCTAAGTCCTTTATAACATCAAGTATATAATTTAAATTTGGAAACTAAAGGGTGTCCCCATAATTGATATAATTTTACCTATCTAGCCCTATCTCTTGAACCGTTATAGACAAACACTTGAAAATTAGACAGAATCTCCACTACTATGTCCCGTATAATAACATTAATAAATATTTAAAATTTTAAAGGGTGTCCCAAAAGTTGATGTAAATTGATACATATGGCCAAACTTTTGAGCCGTTTTAGACAGACATTAGAAATTTACAAAGAATCTGTCCTTTAAAATAAGTGTTTAATTTAAAATTGCACATTAAAGGGTGTCCCCTAGGTGATATTGTTTAAGCTATATGGCCATATCTTTGGAACCGTTACTTTTTATTACTGTGTCAGTAATAATAAGTGTAAAAAAATAAAGGGTGTCCTCATATCTGACGTAATTTGTCGTATATGGCTTTATCTGCTTAACCCTTACGGATAGACATTTGAATGTACCGAACGTATATTACTATGTCCGTTTGAGCAACAAGTATAAAAGTATTTGATTTGAGTACTATTTCTTACGGATTACTTCCTTTTAAATTTTTAGTTTAGAATTGATGCACATATATTTGTTTTGTAGTCGGTTTTTTTTTGGAAGAATTATTAATACTTGAATTTACTTGATTGTGAACAAATTCGAAAATGATCCATTGATTTTTATGTTCGATACCTCATTTTGTTCCTATTACATGTGGCTTCGCGATAAAGCAATAAATTTGAACAATTTTTGCAGTTTTCAATTTATCATAATTTTTTTTAAACAAAAAACTTGGTATTTTCAAGCAAAAAATATATTTTTTCAAATTTGTACTACTGGAACCACAATACATCAAAATTTTATAGTGTTTTAAATAAGTCTCTTATGCAGTTGACCTGTGTAATCCATCTTTAGTACTAACAGTAACATATTGGTACATTAAGTTGACTTTTTCAGCATTCACCGCAGTTAGAAAGTGAATATATGTAGTTAGTGAAGTCGAAAATTTGGCTATAGATATCAGCAAAATAGACCCAAAATGTGGGAAATCAGGTCAAAAATCACGTTTTCCATGTTGTTACTTTTTTTGCTTTTAAGGATTGAAAACCGAAAATATTAAAAAAATTCTATCAGTTTATCCACTCCATTTTTTACTAATCCAATAACGTTAAATTCATAATCAAGAAAGTAATTTAATATTTATTTAAATTTATTTCATTGTTTGGTTTAATTTAAAATTATTTAATTTAAGTCGTACATTCTTACACAACCTAACAAAAGCGATACACTTGTACAAAAAAAAAATAATAAAATGTTATTAATACGAATTCTACATAACCTAACTTTACACATAAATAGGAACGGCTTTCCATTTCATTATTTTAAAACTTTATTCGTGACTGAGAACGACAACTTCCATTGAACCACCATTTTTCGATGTTTTGATATGTTTGTGTTTTTAAAAAATAATTCGGTTGATGCAACCGTTTGCACAAATCACAAAATGGTGAATGATATTGTAAATCGTAATATTGACGCCACCAAAAATAACGCATATACTCCTCGGGATTATCCGACAGGTACTTAAGATAATTGACTAAATCTTTAGGTGTCTCATAGTCCTCGACATTGATGTAGGACTGAGGTGGTAGAAAGAGTTCATACTTGGCTCCACCATAAACTACTGGTATGATGTTACGTTGCAAGATATTATATAACTTTTCTGTAATGTAGTCGATGCAAAGGGAGTTCTCAAAGGAAAAATAGAATTTATAATTTTCATCCAACAACTTGTCGCATTCTGAGGAGCCCTGTTGGCAGCTGTAAAGAAAGAAAACCAACAAAGTTTTAAAAATATCTTAAGATTGTTGAATATATGGAAATATGTTGCAAACAAGATCTAAAACTTCTTGATAAATTTATTGACAAACAAACTTCTTCGTATGGCAAAAGTAAAGTTAATATCCGGTTTAAACGGTGGATAAATATCCAGTAGTGAACTCATCATCCCTATCGCGAGTAATTATTCCCATGAAAAAACTCCCAAATTTTTTATCGTGAATGATTGATTGCAATAACAAATTTACTTGTAGCTTACGGTAAAATCATTCACGATAGTAAATTTGGGAGATTTTTCATGAGAATAATTTTTCGCGATATGGGTGAATATATTTCTATCGTTCACACCAACTGATTGAAAAACATCTACTAAAGAGACTTATTCTTTAGAATAAGTAAAAATCAACTGTACCTTTGATAATGACTTGGTTCGCCCTTCTAAATTTTGTCAAAGCTGTTGTAGCAACCAAAAGGCTACAAACAGCGTGATTATTTTTGAACACATAGCGTTTTAGTCTTACAAAAAGTTAACGAAATCGAATTTAAACGCAAATGTCTATTCTGTCATTACGAACCAACGGAAGCATAGCGTTTTAGTCTTACAAAAAGTTATCGAAATCGAATTTAAACGCAATAATGTTACTGCCTTGTATTTGGCGAGAACATGTATTTGACTAGATAGTCGCAATTATACGACACTTACGTACGTTACAATTATACCGATAATATTAAAAAAACTATGGATGTGGATATCCAAAAAACAGTAAATCGCTAGAAATTGGAAATAATCGGCGCCAAAATGCAATTCGATTGGCGAAAAATTTCGTAGTAAGCACCGCAAAATACAAATCTGCACAAAAGACAGTATATCTAGGAATAGCAAAGGTATTAAAACAGTTTCACGTTCGAGGCGAGCTTAAAGACTTGGTATTATGTTATGAAGAAATTTTAAAGCTTCAGCAATATGTAGGTAGTATGCTAGTCTAACAGTCTGGAAAGTGCTTTCGATTCCGCAAAATAATCTGGATTTTTCACTACGCGTTGGTTAGCAGCATTAGTAACAGGTCATGGAAACTTTAAATATCAAATATCCAAGATGAAAATCGAAGCGTCCCCAAAAAATTAAGAAAATACTTTTCAAAACATCAAAAAAAATTTTCAGCCAGTGTAATTTATACAGTTTTTATGGTACGAATTTTGAAGATTTACAAACCTTTTTGGTCCACATTTTCCAAATACATCTACTTCCATATATTTTTGTATTTCCTGAGCAAGTTTTTCTCTGCGCGACAATGTGTCACAATGTGACACAAACCAAGCTGCCATTTTTGTTTTCAAAGCCCACAACTCCCATATGCTGGAATCATTATAGCTGTATGGTGCAGAACGCCACTGTGGATATTCAGACGGTATCATTCGCACATGGGTCTCCTTGTCGACAAAATAATTGTAAGACCACAAAATATCCGAATCCATGCGATACGTCATGGTTAAATTGTAAAAATTACTTTCATCTTTCAAAATATGTTGTGTTCCACCTGGCGATTCTAAGAGTGCAAAAATATACAACTGTTTCCAAGATCTATGTTTGGGTATCGGATTGATAAATGGGAAGTGTCGTGCAGTATGAAAGAGTATGGCGTCAAACATTTCGATTTGTGGCAGAAAATCTCTCTTATTGGTCAGCACACAATCAGAGATGGGACAATGAATGTCCTTACGAAAATAGGAAGCATAATTTATATCATCTGGTAAATACCAACGTTTATTTCCAAAGAATGTGTTCCATAACAGTATGAAACGTAATTTTTTTGTGTTATTTTCAGTTGGTGTTTCATCATAACTTTTCAGTAGACGATATTGATTAACTTCCGTTACGACATATAACAAGGCCACTAAACTTATGGCACAAATCACACCAAAAATTATTAAAAGTCGTTTGATTTTGCATTGCACTAGATTTATGAAAATATTTCTATTTGCATGAATTTGATGTTGAGATTGAAAATTCTTTTGTACTAATGATTCATGTTGCGTTCCCACCATTACCGCGGATTAAACGTGACTGAGGTTAAATATAAAAACTTTTAATAAACTAGAAGTAATTAGAAAATTACCTTTTATATTGTGCATTTTATTTAGGTTATGTTCACAGCTAGTAAATTTACGGTTTCGGTATTTATATTGTCATGTTTATTTTATTAATGATTTGGTGTTTTCGTAAGTTGTCTAAAATCCAGTTCATTGGTTTTTCATTCCTTTTTTTATTCATTTTTAGTACTTGTGCTATATTTCGACAAAAATTTGGGAATTGTTTGTTTGAGTTGCTGTATTTTCCAACATTTTTATTTGAATTAGAGAAGGACACTGCTAATGTGACTAAGCGTGAACCACTCGTAATCACCCATGATTGTGATTAATTTTTTATTTTACTTATTTGAGCATAAAAAACGTCGTGAGTGAGCGTCCATAAGTACAAGTTTTTGAGAAAGTTTTTCCTGACTTGAAACAAGTGGCATTATTTTTATGAGTAATTATAGATAATGTGCACCAAAGTGTCGCAATATTCGGCCATGCCGAATCTTATATACTCTTCACCATAGTAATGTTAAGTATTTCCTTACTCTGTTGTTTCCCAATGTCACAATAATATACATTCACTTTTTACTTTCATAATTTTTAAATTCTCTATTACAAATATAAATTTCGTAAAAATTTTATCAAAAATGTTAAGTAAAAATTTTAACGCAATTTAGTTGTAAAAAATTTAACGCAAATTTTTTTTTTTTAAATTTTAAAAAATTTTGTAACAATTTTATCGAAAATTTTTGTAACAATTTTATCAAAAATCTTTGTAAAAATTTTATCGAAAATTTTTGTAAAAATTTTATTGAAATTTTTTTTGTGAAAATTTGTTGTTAAAATTTCATCGAAAATTTCTTGTAAAAATTTTATCGAAAATTTTTTGTGAAAATTTAATCGAAAAATTTTTGTAAAAATTTATAGAAAATTGTTTGTAAATTTTTTTCTTAAACCAGTCTTGCTCCAAACGATTAATGGCAGATATTTGCAGCTATAATCACCCTTAGAACTATAAATATAACCCTGGCTGCCCAAAAACTAGAAGTAAAACCCTGCAATCCATTTTGCATCTTCAGGACTGACCAGTTTATCAGCGCAACCTTAAATTATACTTGAGCACTTTCCTACCAGCTGAATTGATAATAGGAATCATCAGCCTTCAGCGCCGCCGCTTATGTTTTATAAATTTTTACTCAAAACTAATTAAAAGAATTAAATTGATTGGATTTGTTCCTTCAGTAAATAAAATACTGTTGTCATACCTTTCGGTCACTGGCTGTTGTTTTTGTACGTTTGGTGAGCGCTTTCGATGTAAAGACATCATTTTCAAGCCGCGTTTAAAATAGTACTCTATAGTACTTTTGGTGCTCGCCAAACGTACCAAAACAACAGCCAGTGACGACGGTCTTCACCGAAAAGTATGACAGAACTAATTAAAAGTTTTTATATTCAGCTTAAATGAATGTTTTATTGTTGACAATTTATTTTTGAGAAATGTTTTTAATAAAATTTAATTTTGAAAATTAAAAAATTTATTTATGTTGTTTGTGGTAGGCAATCGGTAATCGGTTTATGTGCTTATATGTTTATATCAGAAACAACGTCAACTGTGCAGATTGCAGAAAAATAAGCAGATAATCAAAATAAAAGTGTTCTCACAAGGCACAGAGTTTGCTGTTAATTTTATAAGTACATTAGCTAATAACCAGCCTACTGTAAATGACATTATGGTTCCTTGTTCTGTTTTCGTAAGTAAATCATGAGTTTACATTTTCATTATCGCGAAAATTTTGCTCCTTCATAAGTTATGAACGTGAGCGAAAAAATAAGATCGTGCACGAGCGTGCATGATCGTGAGTGAAAAGTCACTCACGAGGCCATTTCTAATCTATACACAGAAATATCTTAGTGAGTACATATTTCAACTCGATTTAAATATTTACTCGTTAATAAATTCTTATCAGTGAAACTTATTATGAATCACAAATAGTTATTATGTACATGATGTTTGTATGTACATGTGCAGCGCAAGTATTATTTATAATTTCTTTTACAAATACTATTTTTTTGTTAAAATTATATTTTACACATTACTATAAACCGGTGCTGAGAATTTATCAATGTGGTAAAATAAATATGATTGATAATGCAAATATATTTTTTGTGACTCTGATAAATACTCTTACCTATATACAGTGGGTGACAATTCAAGCATTTTTTTCTTTTGAAAACTCTTTTCCATAATTTTATTTTTAATAGCATATAACAAAATTATTTTTTTATTAAAATACGGTAAGGGTTTTCAAAAAAAAAAAAAAAAAATTAAAATAAAACTTAAAATAACAAAAAATGTTGGTTATTAAAAGTAAAGTAATGATATAAAGTTTTCAAAAAGAGGTTGCAAAAAAATGTCACCCATGGTATAATTTAAAAATGAAAGCACACATTTGAAATTTACGTATTTAAAACTATATGCGCTATTTAAGTATAAAAAATAAAAATTAAAGGCTTTTTCAACAGTGGTACGATTTTACGAATATGACCTTATTTTTAAACCAGTATATTCTAAATTTTTACACAGATCATGTTTTACAATGTCTTCATAGAACTTGTGACGACAGTATTCAGCGGAAGGTATGATTAATACTGTAACGAAAACAAGTAAGAATTCTATATTCGGCCATGCCGAATCTTATATACCCTTCACCATAGTAATATTAAATATTCCCTTACTCTGTTATGTTTCCCAATTTCACAATAATATACATTCGGTTTTTATTTACATAATTTTTAACTTCATTATTACAAATATAATTTAAAAATATAGAAACAATTTTTTGTAAAAATTTTATCCAAAGTTGTTGTCGAAATTTTATTATTAAAATTTCATCAAAAATTGTTTGTAAAAATTTTATTGGAAATATTTTATCGAAAATTTTTCTAAAAATTTATAGAAATTTTTTTGTAAAAGTTTTACCGAAAATTTTTTGTTTTTTTATCGAAATTTTTTTGTGAAAATTTTAATTTTTTGTAAAAATTTATAGAAATTTTTTTGTAAAATTTTATAAAAATTTTTTCTCAAAATTTGATTGAAAATTTTATCGCAGACTTTTTGTAAAAATGTTGTCTAAATTTTTTTGTTAAAACTTAATTAAAAATTTTTTGTAAAAATTTAATGGAAATTTATTGTAAAAATTTTATCCCAATTTTTTTTTTGTAAAAATGTTGTCGAAATTTTATTGTTAAAATTTCATCAAAAATTTTTTGTAAAAATTTTATTCGAAATATTTTATCGAAAATTTTTCTAAAAATTTATAGAAATTTGTTTTTAAAAGTTTTACCGAAAATTTTTTGTTTTTTTATCGAAATTTTTTTGTGAATATTTTATTGAAAATTTTATCATTTTTGTAAAAATTTATAGAAATTTATTGTAAAATTTTATAAAATTTTTTTGTAAAAGTTTTACCGAAAATTTTTCTAAAAATTTGATTGAAAATTTTATCGCAGACTTTTTCTAAAAATTTTGTCTATATTTTTTGTTAAAACTTAATCAAAAATTTTTTGTAAAAATTTAATGGAAATTTTTTGTTTTTTTATCGAAATTTTTTTGTGAAAATTTTAATTTTTTGTAAAAATTTATAGAAATTTTTTTGTAAAATTTTATAAAAATTTTTTCTCAAAATTTGATTGAAAATTTTATCGCAGACTTTTTGTAAAAATGTTGTCTAAATTTTTTTGTTAAAACTTAATTAAAAATTTTTTGTAAAAATTTAATGGAAATTTATTGTAAAAATTTTATCCCAATTTTTTTTGTAAAAATGTTGTCGAAATTTTATTGTTAAAATTTCATCAAAAATTTTTTGTAAAAATTTTATTCGAAATATTTTATCGAAAATTTTTTAAAAATTTATAGAAATTTGTTTTTAAAAGTTTTACCGAAAATTTTTTGTTTTTTTATCGAAATTTTTTTGTGAATATTTTATTGAAAATTTTATCATTTTTGTAAAAATTTATAGAAATTTATTGTAAAATTTTATAAATTTTTTTTGTAAAAGTTTTACCGAAAATTTTTCTAAAAATTTGATTGAAAATTTTATCGCAGACTTTTTCTAAAAATTTTGTCTATATTTTTTGTTAAAACTTAATCAAAAATTTTTTGTAAAAATTTAATGGAAATTTTTTGGAAATATTTTATCGAAAAAGTTTGTAAAAGTTTTACTGACAATTTTTTGTACAAATTTTATTGAAAATTTTTTGTAAAAAATTTATTGAAAATTTTTTGTAATTTTATTGAAAACTTTTTTGTAAAAATTTTATTGAAAATTTATTTTTAACATTTTGTCGAAATTTTTTTCTAATAATTTTATCAAAAATTTTTTCT
Organism: Phasia obesa; assembly: GCA_949628195.1. Taxonomy (NCBI): domain Eukaryota; kingdom Metazoa; phylum Arthropoda; class Insecta; order Diptera; family Tachinidae; genus Phasia; species Phasia obesa. The sequence goes on along the minus strand of OX451218.1, from coordinate 104,884,266 downwards.
ATAATTTTTATCGAAAGTTTTTTGTAAAAATTTTATCGAAAGTTTTTTGTAAAAATTTTACAGAAATTTTTTTGTAAAAGTTATAGGATCTTCCTGGAATCTATATTGCGTTAGAATGGTCAGATTAAAGCACATGCTTATTTATTGCTCCTGGATCCCAGTGGGAACCCTGTAATTTTATTGGCTACCTCTATATTGGCTTTTAATACAAATCAAAGCAGAAAAATCCTACCAACCTAAAAATCACCCATCGCAGGGGGTTATTGATCCCCCGAGATCTGTATGCACTTTATGCGATCTAGTGGTCGAGGTCTAATATTTATTTAAGATAAAAAAGCAAAAGAGAATCATTCCAATCGCAAAAATGTTTGTAAAAATTTTCTTGAAAGTTTTTTGCTTTATTGTGACAATAAATACAATATGTTTGAGGCCAATTTCGGCATTTTGTTGAAAATTAAATTAATTGAAATTAAAGGGATGAATTATTCGAGCAAATGTTAAACTATTAGCGATTTGGAACAGAAATATTTTTGTAAACATTTTGTAAAACCTTAAAACAAAATCAAATGCCCGCAGTGGCAATTAAAAGGCTTATTCCTCTTAAGACATTAATGTTATGCAATTTTGTTTTCAGATTATGTTGCAGATTTTTATCTAATAAAAGATTGAATAAAAATTAGACTAATGAACTAACGCTTGTAAGCGTTAAAGGCAGAGACTTAAAATTTAGAAAGGGTATGTATTATTCTCTCTATAATAATAAGTATAAAAAAAAATAATAGTTAAAGGGTGTCCCCACAGAAAACATAACATGTATATATTACTGTTACATTTTTATAATGATCTTAACACATTTGCCTAAATTTTTTTATTTATTTTTGTAACTTATTTTTTCTACTTATTGAAATTTCAATATAATGTGTGTGTGTGTGTGTTTTAACGAGTTTATATTTATTTTAAACAATAATCAAACCAATTGCCACTTTTGTGTTGAACGCAGAGACGCTCCAAACTAGAATTTTAAAAAACAATGTTTTATGTGCGTGTGTGCCGTGCCGTATAGATTCACCTTATTAGAAATTTTACATTATTTTATATGATTTAAATAAAAAAACAAAGTCTTTTGGTTTATTGCTAAGTTTTTTAGTGAGTTTATTATTCAAAGCTTACTAACATTACTTAATACTAATTACTTTATTTTAAGTATTTACCTGCCTCCCATTTCATCCGCTTAATATTTTTTGAAAACATTTTTAGTTTTTAATTTCACAGATCTATTGAATGCACTTGATAAATAATAATTTTAAATAATTTAGTCAATATTGTAAACAGTATGACAAAACCATAGACCAATAATAGTTTCAGCAACTCAAATATCATTGTGAATGCGTAGTGTTTGATATATTATTCCGTTAAAGTACTTAAAACAATTTTAAATAAAAAAATTGGCTGGGAACTCAAACTACTACTACTACGAGTACCAACAACAACAATAAAAATACACTTAAGTTTTTCTTTTTATAAATGAAGTCATTTTTAATAGCGTTGTCCTTTGTTAATTTTCAAATCACACGAGTTTTTATAATTTAATTGATTTTTAGATTCAATTGTGTGTTACAATATATTTAAACCAGGGTATACTTATAAAGAAAACGCCTTAACTTAAATCGGATATAAAACAAATGTCACCTCAAAAGTAAATACAACATTAATAATTACAAACAAAAAAACAAAACAAAATCACTTCACTTCACTTTATAACTTATTGGCCGTTAACTCGTCAACGTTAAAATTTCTACTAACCTCCTGCCACTGCTCTTCTTAGGAGCCACAATAATAATATTAACTAACACAAACCCGTTTAAAAATTTACATTTACACATGCAAAACAATGAAGTGGTAAAAATAAATAGGCCCTTACTTTGCAGGCCTTTTCTCTACTACTCCCTTTTTTGATGTAGGGGGCAGGCCAAAGCAGACCCCCTTCGATCGACAATGATTTCTGGTATGCAACTAGTTATTTACGACTACGTTACTTTCATTGAGTCTCGTGCTGTCACTAGCCCTTTATTCTCGACTGTAGTGATTTCAGACAGACTATTGATACATGTCGACTTTCTTCTTAAACACAGAATCTTTGGTAATTACTAACATTTAGCTAAGGTCTCAATAGCATCTACTTTTGTTTAAATATATATGAATGTTCGTTGTCCAAACCCTTTTTATGTAATCTTGAACTTAAATTCGATTTATAACCAAAAGCTTGAAAACATTTAAAACCTGCATTTTACAAAATACTTTTGAAGTTTCATTACAAGGGATTATATATATTAAGTAATTGACCCTAATTACCGCAATCCAAAATCTTTTATACAGCCCTTGTCTTCACCGAACAAGTTCTAGGCTACGGATAAATCCATTAATCTTACACAGATCAGTCACCTCCCCCGCCTGAAGACAACAAAGCGCGCTCTAGGAATTTTATTCTACAATACCCAGGCAGGGCACTCATAAATTACGTCTTCCAAAGTCTTTATTTGCAGTTCACAGTAGCTGCAAGTTGTCATTATGCGGTTGTCAGATCCCGCATCTCTCTTATTCTTTGTGCTAAATTCGGTTTGCCAATTCATAATGAATTAACTGACGTTAGAACAATGTTTGCAAACACTGCAAATTTATTTCGAAAATCTTTGCTTAGTTCGAGACTTTTTTAACACAAGCTCCAGGCACCGCTATACCCACGAAAAATCATGTTTTGGTAAGCTAAATGGGCCGGTGCAATCATTGGTCCTTACTTCTTTCAAAACTAGGTAGAACCATGATTACCATTTATTCAGGGCCCTAAGTTGATGAATGTTTGCTGTTGTCATGTTATTTCAACAGAACGACCCCATCTACCGGACTTATTAAGATCGGCGATTTAACGCCTTTATTTTATTTTTACTGGGTTTAGTGAAATCTGGTTTGGCTTTATGCGAAAAACTCAAAAACTTTTTGGAAGACAAGATTTGACAACGACTTGGAAGATGGCACAAGCAGAAAAATAAGACCTATAAAAGTCATTTCATGGTCTTACACGATATACATAAATTATATTTATAAATTACATATCCACCATCTTAGCTGTGGCAAACAATCATCTACGGGAGTAACACCAAGAGACCCCCCTATTACTTCCCGGTAAAAGTTCTAAATAATGTTCACAACCTTTCAAACATTAGTAGAAAAAGAGAGCCTGTGTCTGCTGTCGCTGATTTTAGAGAAAAGTGAAAGAGTAAATGGAGATCTAGTGCAAACAGGGCAAAAGACAAAGTATAAGTTTTCACGGTGGCGCACATACAAACCATCAACCATTATACTTTGACGTATTCAACTGAGATCAAAGTAACGACGGACGAGGTTGACACAAGGAGTACTTTGTTGATGGATATTAAACCAGGAAAGTAAACACCTAAAAAGCTTTATTTCCATTTTACTTTACTTTATTTAATTTAATTTATGAATTTATTTTGTTGTATTTTCTTTCTTTTTGGCTGCCACTCAAAACAAATTTTTTTTTGAGAGAAAAACAAAGAGAAACGAAATTATAGCTCTCAACTGCTCTCAGCGTACCTCAAAAGTTAAAAGTTGCCCGACTTTCACACTTTACGTTGACGGAGACGTACTGATTGTGGCAACACTCATTAGAAAACCTGTATTTCAACTTTCTTGTACGTTGAAAAAAAAGACGTATAACGTATGACGGATTCTATGTGCCCCGGCCTTAAGACGTTCACTACTTTAATAACTAGTTTCTTTTTTAATCTAGTCCTTTTTCGCTAAAAGTAAAAAGTGAAAAGCTGAAATTTAAATTTTGTGCTATTACTTTTTATATATCTGAAGTTTTTTGCTGGTAGCTGGCAATAGTCAAAATTAAAAATTAATTTCCGAACGCTGCTTTTGAACAATGTTGCCTACTAAGTGCTTGAAAATGCTTCTGACAGTCAAATGTGATTGCATAAATACACAAACACACACTAACACTGACTATTTTTACAAAATTACAATTTGTATTGTAAATCAAGTATTGCTATTAAATTGAAATTACTCTAAAATTATTCCCAGCGATTATGTCATTACGTTTTATTTTTATTGAATGACAAGCTGTGGCCACACACATTGTGTGCTTCTTGACAATATTTTGTTCTATTTTGCTTTGAAAGTAATCCACAGCAAAAAATCGACTTTCTTTCACTGCTTTTTTCCACTTTCTCTTGGAAATAAGCTATTTTTGCGGTAAAAAAAAGTATTCTATATTGGAATCCGAATACTTAGGTAGCAACTCACAAAATTTTGTTTAAGTCTCTCCTGCAGTTTTTATGTGATGCGAACACAAAAAATAAAGGCAGACAGGCAGGAAATGAGTTACTATTTTATTATATTTAAGATATATTGACGGTTGTTTAAACAAACATTAAGGTTTACAATTACTCGCAAACAGCTTCCCAGCAAAAAATTAGGCATTACCAATAGAAATACTTGGCACATAATGACTTACTTTTGTGATTGCCAAATTCTGTTACTCGAGTTCAAAACACATTATATTAAACTTCAAAAAAGTATTTAGTAATTGAACTAGTTCTTATGGTTTCAAATGAAATGCCTTGCAAATATTTACTAAATGTTCAATTACTTCAAATAATTTTTACAAATTTTCTACTTAATTATTTAAAACCAAAAGTCGTTACATTACATTTTATTGCTGGTTATTTTAGTCTCACGCCTTGTTAAAATCATTAAGATGCTGATGCACTTGGAAAGTACTTCCACCAAAAACACTTAATTCCATACTCGACTACCTTTTTTAGGGTTCCTTTCGCAATGGGTAAAAATGTACCCTATAGTTTTCTGTACAATGTCTGTAGGTGCCTTTTATCTCTGGAACCCTAAATTTTCAAAGAAGGTGTATAATTGTGGCCGCTATAACAACAAATACTAAAACTTATAGGGTATTTCGAGAGTGTCGTGTTATTCGTCAACTGTAGGAGACATGTACTTAATATGTACAAACAGTAATTAAAACTTTGTTCGTTATATAAACAAGTTTTTAAAAAATAAACCTAAACATTAAAGGGTGTTCCCATAGTGACATGATTTGCATAAATATGGCCTAATTTTTGGACCATAATAGGAAGACTCTTGAAATTTTCATAGAAGGTGTATGGTGTAGCTGTACTATGGCCACTATAAGAATTAATAAAAATTAAAGGGTAAGCCGACAGTGACACGATTTGCAAGTGTTTGGCCTTATTTTTTTGAACCGTAATTTTTAACGGAAGATGTATTCCCACGGCCACTATAACAATTACTATAAATTAAAGGTTGTTCCTACAGTGGCATGTTTTTCACGAATATTTCCATAGGCTGACACTTAAAATTTACACAGATTATATTTTACAATATCTGCTACAACAAGTAACGAATATAAAATTAATAAATAAATAGGGTGTTCCTGTTTAAGGAATTTGGTCTTCTCTTCTAAACGTTAGAAGCAGAGATTTAATATGAACACAGCGAATTAAGTACTCTTCTCTAGTATAAGAAAATAATTAAAAATTAAAGGGTGTTCCATAAGACGTGAAAAAATTAACAACTTGTATTTTTAAAGTTGTACCAAACATAGTACGTAAGCCTACGTGTGTTAGTCTGACTCGTACTTAAGTGATTTATTGAAATTTGTAGCTGGGTTATGAACTTAAAATCATTTGTTCAAACTCCCACTCACATGCTTGTTTTAAACCTGTTCTAATGAAAATCTGATCGATTTTCTTTATAAGAGCTTTTAGTGTATGTAAATATGACAAATCATTATTACTAATGCCTTGTCTACTAATTGCTTTGTTAGATTTAATATCAAGGTGTTAAAAAATATATGAAATATCAAACAACAAAATATTGTTAATAAGTTTTTATACACAAATGAATGGTTGTTTGAAAAGTCATGAACATGTAAATGCCACACATGTAATAATTTTATTAATTCTTCAAATTTATTTTGGAAAAATTCGATCATTTATTGTAAAAAGGAATATATATATTTCTACTCGTAATACTATTCATGATTATTAGCGGTATTCATAACCGGCTACCACTTAGTCTCATCTTTTGGTCAGTTACAAATTAAAGGCCGCAAGTGATGAGCTCCATCATTGTTATGCTATGAAATCACTATATTGCCACTTGTGAAGTATTGCGGTCTTTTTTCTTTTAATGATTGGCGCAATCATACATAGATAAAAAAATACACAAATATACACTACTAATACTATTATACGGTATTAATTTAGAGTTTATAGTCAATATTATTGTCATTTTGGTTGCGCAATAAAAATCGAAGGACTTTAATTGTTGCGAATATATTGTGCCATTTATTAATAAGCCATAACTTAGGCAATATTATTGTATAGTATTTCTTACAATTTTATTTATTGTATATTCAAAGATAACTCAACTAAGTGTTCACGTGTTAAAACTAAATTATGCCTAATTAGGTCCAACCAGTGCTGGGAAAAATATTATTAACCGACTTCAAAAAAGAAGGAGGTTATCTATTCGTCTGAATGTTGCTTGTTTTATGTATGTAACCGCATAACTCAGCCATTTCTGAGCCGATTTTAATTTTTTTTTCTTTTTTTGAAAGGTTATGCTTTCAGGTTGGTCCCATTTTAAAAACAGTTCATTATATTAAAAATTAAAGGATGTCCCCATACAACATACATGTTTTTTACGTGTACTAAGAACCGTAAAGGGCACCAAATTAAAATTTAAAAAATTGCGAGTCGCTATAGCTCCCAACTTCAGAAATTAATAAAAAAAAAATAAATTTAAAGGGTGTCCCCATAGGTGCCGTAATTTGACCTATATGTTTCATCTTTTGAACCGCTATAGACAAAACTTTGAATATTTTACAGAATGTCGATTACTATGACCGTTACAAAATTTTAAATTAAAGGGTGCTCCAATTGTTCATTTAATTTGATGTATATGGCCATACTTTTGAACAGTTGTACACAGACCGCTGAAATCTACAAAGAACCTCTATTGCTAAGTCCACTATAACAAAAAGTATAAAATTTGAGAATAAAAGGGTGTCCCAATAGTTAATGTAATTCTATGAATGTGGCTAAACTTTTGAACTGTTATAGACAGACAGCTGCAATTTTCAAGGAACCTGTATTCCAAAGTCCACTATAGCAAATATACAATTTAAATTTATAAATTAAAGGGTGTTCCCATAAATTATGTAATTTGATCTATATGGCCCTATCTCTTGAACCGTTAAACACAAACACTTGAAAATTAGGCAGAGTGTCCACTACTTTCTCTGGTATTCTAACAAGTATAAATGTTTGGAATTATAATGTAAAGGGTGTCCTAATAGTTCATGTAATTTGATATATATGGCCAAACCTTTGAACCGTTATAGACAGACAGTTGAAATTTACAAAGAATCTTTGTGACCAACTCCTTTATAACAACAGGTCTTTAATTTAAAATTGTAAATTCAAAGGTGTCCCAATAGAAGATGTTATTTGATCTATGTGACAGTATCTTTGAACCCTTTATACACAGAGCCTTGAATGGTGTCCCCTTAAAAGACGGATGCTGGTGAAAATAGCTTAACTTTTGAACATTAATAGGGAGACGCTTGTCATTCACATAGTCTTTACTTTTTTCCCTCTAACTTTGGCGCATATTTTATTTGGTTTAAATTTAATTCTTACAGATTACTTCTTAGTTTAGAATTGGTGCACTTCTATCTGTTTTGAAGTCGGTTTTTTTTGCAAGAATTATTAAACATACATATACACGAATACGTACATATATGTAAATATTTCTTAACATACATAGGTAATTAAAACATCTATTTTCCTTATCATTTTCTTATGTTTTTACAATTAAAAATAAGAGATCAATGCACATTTGCATTACACATCCTAAATATTTACAATTCTATGTATGTACATAACGCACATGTAGGTAAAAACAAACATTTTATAACCCTTTTTAACCGTCTTCAAAAAAGAAGGAGGTTATCTATTCGTCTGAATGTTGCTTTTTTTATGTATGTAACCGCAGAACTCAGCCATTTCTGAGCCGATTTTAAAATTTTTTTCTTTATTTGAAAGGTTATGCTTTGAGGTTGGTCCCATTTTAAAAACAGTTCATTATATTAAAAATTAAAGGGTGTCCCCATACAACATACATGTTTTTTACGTGTATTTAGAACCAAATTAAAATTTTAAAAAATTGCGTGTCGCTATAGCTCCCAACAGCAGAAATTAATAAAAAAAATAAATTTAAAGGGTGTCCCCATAGGTAACATAATTTGACCTATTTGGGTCTATCTTTTGAACCGTTATACACAAAACCTTGAAAATTTGACAGAATGTCGATTACTATGACCGTTATAATAAAATGTATAAATATTCAAAATTTTAAATTAAAGGGTGCTCCAATAGTCCAATTAATTTGATGTATATGGCTATAACAAAAAGTGTAAAATTTGAATTTGGAACTAAAAGGGGTCCCAATAGTTAATGTAATTCTATGTATGGGGCCAAACTTTTGAACTGTTAGAGACAGACAGCTGAAATTTACAAGGAACCTGTATTGCAAAGTCCATGGTAGCAAGTATACAATTTTAATTTAAAAATTAAAGTTTTAATAAAAAAATTAAATTACGTAATTTGATCTATATGGCCCTATCTTTTGAACCGTTAAACACAAAAACTTGAAAATTAGGGTGTCCGAATAGGTGATGTTATTTGATCTGTATGCCCCTATCTTTGAAACCGTTATAGACAGAGGCTTGAATGTTGTCCCCATAAAAGACGGATGCTGGTGAAAATGGCTTAACTTTTGAACAGTAATAGGTAGAGGCTTGACATTCAAATAGTCTTTATTTTATCCCTCTAATTTTTGCGCATCTTTTATTTGGTTTAAATCTAATTCTTACAGATTACTTCTTACATTTTTAGTTTAGAATTGAAGCCCTTCTATCTGTTTTGAAGTCGGTTTTTTTTTTTTGCAAAAATTATTTTCTCAGTTAATGTCACCATCTTGGATTCATCTTCCTGCGGTTCGGCCAAAAAAGGCAATTTCCCTACTTCTTAGTTGAATGTTATACTGTTACGGGCCAGACGATTTGTATGTTTTGAGCTTCTTTAAATACGTTAATAAATGTTTCGCGAATGACTACTTTTACCAATGGCATATTTAGATGTTTGTGGGTTTCGAATTTTTAACATAACAGGGAGCGCCTGTAATCATTCCCAAAATTCTATTTTTCCACCTTTGATTTTTTTCCAAGTTTGAAGCTGAGACAGTGCCCCATAACTAAACTACATAACACCATGTTCGTTATAAGATCGAATTGTACAGTAGGACTTTGCAATCTAAGCTCAGAATAGAGTTTCTGTCAATAAACTGTCACAAGCTGTGATCTTATACATATTGATTGTATGCTACTTGAAGACTTTCGTAAATACTTAGAAAAGCTGTGGCATCAAGAAATATTGCTAGTTGGCATAGCCGAAGTATAATACAAATATAAAATGGGTCCTAATATGCTACCTTAGGGAACTCCGGCATTAATTTGCCGAGGTGAACTTAAAATAAATAATTAAAAAGTTTCCTTCTTTTAGTATAAACTTTCGATAAGGCAAAACAAGCTTTTAAAATATGAAAAAATTTTAAAATTATATTGCAAGAACAAATTTCGTTCGATAACGCTTACCTGAAATTGGTTCAGTTGATTTTACCGCCTTAAAATGTCGAGAAATATTCATAGGTGTGCCAATGTTTCCTGATTTTTACGCAAATGAGCAAGGGACATATTTATCTAATATTTATCTAAAGGCGGTAGAGTAGTTTGTCTATGTTACTTCCTTTAAGAGTTCTGCGTTCTCGTTCTGGAATTGGCTAATGATTGGCCCCAAATAACAACATACATCCCTTTACATGAATATTATTAAATATATATACAATCGTTTTGTTGTTATTTTCACATTAAGTGTACTTTTATGTAGTAGGTCTTACTGGAGTATCGCAAAAACTCATTAAAAATTGCAGAGTATTCTGTTGTAGTTAATTATAATTTTATATTTTTATTAAATATTTAAAAGAAGTATGATGGAGAATATTATCAAACTATAGGACGGATATATGGAGGTATACATAAACGAAGATTAGGTCATATGGCATTTCTTTCACCAATCACCACCGAAAATATAAATCACGTAAGAAACCGAATTTCACCTAAATTGAAATTTCATAGAAATTTTAATTATATTTTTAATAAAAATTTTTAAAAATTACTGTAAGAAAAAATTTTTTTTACAAATTACAGTTTATAAAAAGAATAAATGAATGTATTTAATATAAATTTTTTATTGAAGATGTCAAAAATTTCGGAGTGGCCAAAAAAGTGGATCCATGTTAGAGTCCCCTTTTTTTAATCCTAAATCGCGGAATTTAAAAAACAATCGCTATCAGTTATCGTTTATAAATAGTAAATAAACTTTCATTTAAATGACTGCTTAGGACTAATGAAAGTTCCATGATTCGACTGCGTTCTTAATTTATAATTGCTTATATTTAATTAAAAAATATGTATGTACATATGATTTACTAGAAAATTTGAATGCATTTTTAAGTACCCCAAAACATATCATTTTATTGGAGTTAGGGATGACTTTAGAATACATTCGAGCAAATAAGCGCTAAGGAAATCATGAAATCACCATTTCCTTTTGAACACATTCATTATTTTTTTGCTGGGTTATTAATATTAAAGTCGTAAAAAGAAATTTTCTAATATTTGTTAAAACATTTGCCGACATCGTTTAGACATGTAAAAATTAAAAAAAAAAATATCAGAATTACCTTAGGCTTTGTTTGTTGACTGACCAACAAACGTGGGCAAAAATTGTGCAGCACACACCAGGGTTGGTAAAGTTGGTACAATTGTACTTTTTTTTGGTACGTTTTAAAATTGAAAAGTACATTGGTACACCAATGACTATTTTCGTACAATTTAAAAGTTTTGCTATCTTTACGTTTAAATGTCTATTGTTGTTATTTTGGTTTTTGGAAATTTAAAAAACTTTATTTTTACCCTTCTCATTTGTTATTACACAAATACTCAAATTTTAAGAGAAAAATTTCAGCACAGCGAAAGTAGAAAATCTATCTTAGACATAGGTTTGAATCGTTAAGATAAAAACCTTGAAAAATATTTTTCCCCAAAAATCTCGCTGTCTAGATGGACAATTACCATTAAAGAAAATATTTAAATTATCCAGTTATTCAGAGAGAGGCTATGAAAGGACCATATACCGGGCAACCTTGAAAGATGAAAAGTCTTCTCCTCAATCTCATCACTATGATAACTTCTGTTATGCAGATCCAATGCAATAACCAATAATCAGAGCATCAATGTCCTTCAATTAGTAATTTCATTAGAATCTCAGACGACTTCAGTACTATAGCGGTAAGTTTAGTTTAACATTTGCATGCTTAGATTGGGATTTCACAAATCTCTTCTATTTCGATCCGTTAAGCAAGTTACCGATATTGATGTCCATGCACACAGATTAATAAAATTGTCTAATATCTCGATTAAAGGTTGATTTAAAATTTCAATTCACAAACAAAATTTTATTAGTAGAATATCTGTTCGAAAAGTACAATTTAAAATGCTGGTTGGTACGATTTAAAAATTTAATTCACCATCCCTGGCACTAATGCATGCACTAATTGTAATTGAATAACAATTACAAATAAAAAATTTTAATTGTATGTAATAGTAATTGAAAAATTCAATTATAATTACATGTAATGGAAAATTGTTAAGAAAATAATTGAATTTTGTTCAATTTCAAGTAATGATTATTGCCTAATTACAATTACTTGTAATTTGTAATTGAAAATGTTCAATTACAAATTACAATAGTTGTAATCGACTTTAGTACCTGATGTGTAATTTAGAATACATATTTAATTACACATTACCTGTAATTTTAATTGTAATTACAATGTAATTGAATCCCTCCAATTATTAATAATATTTAATTATTAAGGACCAAAAATGTATAGTTGTCAAATATGTATGCACTATATTGCTTACCAAATCAATGGCTGCCTTTTTTACACACTTTAGAAATTAATGATATGTATTGTTGTTTTCTTGTTATTACACACTTCTAAATTTTTTATCTTTTTTTTAATTTAAACAATTAAAAATTAACATTTATTTACATATTTTTTAAACACTCGCGGGTGATTTGTGTTTTTTTGTTTTTCGTGAACACCGTTTTTTTCTAGCGCTTAAACCAGTCTACTGTACAAACTATGATTAAATGTACATAGTTTTTCTTGCTATTTGTTGTAAGATCTTCGCATCAAAGATCTTAACTTTAGAAACTTGTGAATAACACAGGCTACATGTTTAGCTAGTTTATGAAAATTAGTATTAAAATTATTAAAATGAAATGTGTTTATTGAAGTATAAAAATTCTATCTAATTTTTTACTTGTTACAGACATAAAGGGTATCCCGAGACTTAAGAAAGATGGTGTGTCATTGATGTGTAAATATTTTATCGATGAAAAATCACAGTGTTAAGGATCAAATGTGGCACTACAGGAAAAAGCATCGCGTTGTTTTATTGTTAATAATACGGTGCGCTTGGGTCTGCCTTATATAGCGGTAAAAATATTTTTTTTATTTTAAAAGCCATTTTACGCCTTAAGCACTTTCCACAACAACAGAAGATTTGTTTTGTAATCATGATCTATAAGATTTATCAAGGTTTAATTAAACAAGTTGAAGCTTTTTAAGAATGTATTGTTAACTAAGCTGAAACCGATTTATTGGATTTCGGATAGAGTCATCATCGGATCAAAAAATTCGGCTGGTCAGACATGTTAAAAGTGCTTCTGATGCGATATTCATCTAGGTTTTTGTTCATTAATTGCAGGATGATGACGAAGGCGACATGTGAATTCCATAAGACGGTGCTACATAGTCCACGAAATCATTTAATCACTGCATTAGTCACTACCCTTTATGCTGATCACGATTCTTCGCCCAAATCCTGCGATTTAATGCTTTTAGATCGTGGTCTTTAAAATTGTTGCTAATTAGGCCACGACTATTCACGCATGTATCAGCAAGACCATGAAGGCTACGTAAATGGAATTGAATACCATTCTTTACGTATCCTTATAATTTATTAATGAATATATTAAACTAGGTGACCCGGCATACGTTGTTTTGCCTTCAAATTTTATATTTAAATAGACCTTAGACCTCACAAAAATAAACATCGATGCAAACATGTAGGTACTCAAATACAATAACCTCACAAAATAAAGAAAGAGAAATGAACAGCGAATTCGAATTGATTTTAAAAGTAATCAACCTAAATATAAATTGCATAATTGTAAATTAACGTTTACAATACACAGTGCAACACGGGAAAAAATAACCATATACGGACACCACTACGTGATAAAAGACCAAAAAAAGACCCCTGTCTCCCAGTTTTGCCCAAAGTCCTCCAGGTTTTTTTTATGGGCCCTCAAAGATGTGGTGCCTCGATGTCATTTTTGCAAAAAAATGATCATTTACTCATATTTTGCAAACCGTTTGGAATTTTGATATACTCTCTGAGGCAAAGTTGTAGCTCTTGTCATAAAGAACAAAAATTGTTAACATATAAAATAAAAAAAAACTTCATCTTCAAGGTCAAAATCGCAAAAAACTTTAAAAAATTCAGTTTTTTTTTACCTGGGAGACAGGGGTCTTTTTTTGGTCTTTTATCACGTAGTGGTGTCCGTATATGATTATTTTGCCATGACTTAAAAAATTACACAGTGTGATATGCACATCATTAAACTTAACTCACGTGTATGAAATCCCTTTTGAAAAATGCTAATAAAACGCACGGCTGCACAACACAATAGCATGCGATGGAAAGGCTGTGCTAATGATTCAACTGTCAAAAGTTAATGCACACAACGCCATCTGTGACAAAAAATTGTCGCAGAAACTTATAAAAAAAATTCACAACGTAACGTAAACATAAACGTCATCTATCATGATCACTCCATACAAAATGTATAGGAAAATGAATTTTCTTGATAATTTTTTCTTTCGGGGATATTTAGCGAATTTGTTGTGTATTATACTGATTTGGCCGCAGACCAGTCCATATTAGTGCGAATCATGGAAATCGGTCCTGCAGTTCTTGAGTTAGAGCGTAGTAACTTTCGTCACTCTCTTTAATATATGTAAATTTAAAATTTGTAATTGAAATGCTAATTCCTTAGTTAATATTGGCACACCCGTTACGTTAAACAATAGTCTCACAATATTCTATAAAAAAATAACAAAATAAAATAATAAAGCCAACAACACTACGTTAAAGCGCAAAACATTTTAAATTACATGAGGAATGCTGTTTTTACATAATATCAATTAATCAATTAATAAGTTATTTATTACTATTATTATAATGTTTATTTATGTGAATGTATTTTCCAATTGTAATACATCACAAATATCACTTTTGTTTTCTATAAATATGTATTTATATAAACATATATTATATTTATCACCTTATCAAATTTACTTATTATCCTTGATTGGATAGATTGTAAATAAAGAATTATAAAAACAAAGTTATTATTCATTTATTTCAATTTATTTCTTAGGCTATTAATTTATAATGTTTATTATACGTAGTAAAATTATAAGAAATTAAAAAAAAACTAAGTAATAAAAGTAAAAACATACAAATATATTTAAACTGATTAAAAGATATTTTTGCTGAACAAAATCTTTATATCATTGCTATTAACACAGGTTTTTTTTAATTTTTTAACTTTTAAATTGCAATCTCATTATACCTCTAAGGTATTAGAAAATACGTATGTATACATGTATGAATGCGGTGGCAAATGCTGGTAGATTTTTAAAACTAACAAAACTTTAGCATACCTTTAGGATGACGATAATATAATATATTTGACCTTTCTAATTCTTCTGACCATATTTTATATTATTTATAATTATAACTATTTATTTATAATTAATTGATACATATGGTTAATTTCAAATTATTCCCATGCAACCAGTGATCGTAATGGTTATAAGTTTTATTGAAAAAAATACTTTTTAATGATTAATTTTCAATTCTAAAATTTTTGCTTGGAAAATAACAGTTATTTTTCGAGTTTTTTTTTTATTCAAGTGTTATTTTTCGCTTAGAAATAAATAATTTTTTATTAAGTTTTATTTTCTGCTTAAAAATAAATCAGTTAATATGGGTTCTAAGCGTAAAGTTCTCTTTTTACAGTAACTTGTATTGCATGAACGTTATGCAAAACTTGCGAAAATCTACATATGTATATATATTTGGATAAATAAATGTTATTTTTTAAGCAAAAAATCAATTCAATAGTCCTCGTAATAACGATTATGTTGGTGTACTTCTTAATCGTGTAGCTTTTTTCCATCATTATGTTTTATTAGCTAAAATTTATAAAATAATAATTATTTCCGATCCCTACATTCAACGCGTGAAGCTAATAGATAGATGGGTATTCAAAAATACCGTATTGCTGCCCTTACTCAGTAGGTACTCTCAAAGTAATTTCTGTACTATATATGTAAATAACCACGTTGATTAAAATGTTAAACCATTTTTATTAAAATATGTAGGTTTTGGAAAATTAAGTGGAATAAGAAATTCTTAAGGCTTTAATATTGTTTTTTTTTTTTGTATTTGCTGCAGTCTAATTAAATTGTTAAGTAGGAGGCTTTATGTAACTATGGATTAAGGTAGATTTAACTTACTAGGTAGTGTCGTACGACATGTCAAAATTTGTATGTGTTAGGGCAGAAAAGAGAAAACAATAAAATACATACACGTCTTCTCAACTTTCTTTTATCTTTTTTAGTATGTCGGACTACAAAGCAACAATAAAATTCCCATATTGTTCTTGTATTGTTGTAGAGACGCCACTACCTAGTAAGATAAATCTACCTTGCTATAAATTAAAAAATAATTAAAACGAATTTACTGATTACATGTTAAAAATTAAGGATATTCAGGTTAAACATACATGCATATTGTTAAAGGCCATGATTCACCATCATACTAAGCCGTACGATTTGTCAAAAATTGCATGTGTGCTCAAAAAGTATGATAGTGTGTTTTAGAAATGTATGCGTGTGACCAGAGTAGGTATTTCTCTCTTCTTTCATTTGCCATATTCATGAAGAAACTTGTGATTTGCTTTTTGTTTACTTCACTGTCTACGAAAGAAATTTTTTATTGCGTTTGTTTTTTCTCTGCACACAAATAAGTTCCACACACACATTTTTCATCTTCTTGGATGTTTGCTTTTCAAACTGTTCGCATCTCTTTGTCCATGAAGTAATTGTTGTTTAGATTTTTTCTTCTTCATCGCCATGAAAGAAGCAAAAATTTGTTTCAAAATTTAAACACCACCACTCTTCTTCTTTTTTCCCAGTACGATTTCTTTCGTTTGTACGAAGTGTGAAACGAACATGAAAGAATATAAAAAAAATGTGCAAAGAATATATTTTAAAGCAATAGTAAATGTTCTACTGATAATTTTTGCAAAAACAAAACCGACTTCAAAACAGATAGAAGGGCACCAATTCTAAACTAAAAATGTAAGAAGTAATCTGTAAAAATTAGATTTAAACCAAATAAAAGATGCGCCAAAATTAGAGGAAAAAAATAAAGACTATTTGAATGTCAAGCCTCTACCTATTACTAGTAAAGAGTTAAGCCATTTTCACCAGCATCCGTCTTTTATGGGGACAACATTCAAGCCTCTGTCTATAACGGTTTCAAAGATAGGGGCACACAGATCAAATAACATCACCTATTCCGACACCCTTTAATTTACAATGTTAAATTAAAGACCTGTTGTTATAGAGGACTTGTAAATTTCAACTATCTGTCTATATCGGATAAAATGTTTAACCATATATATCAAATAACATGAACTATTGGAACACCCTTTACATTATAATTCCAAATATTTATACTTGGTATCATACCAGAGAAAGTGGTGGACATTCTGCCTAATTTTCAAGTGTTTGTGTTTAACGGTTCAAAAGATAGGGCCATATAGACCAAATTGCGTGATTTAAAATTAAAGGGTGTCCCCAACCCTTTAATTTTTAAATTCAAATTGTATACTTGCTACAGTGGACTTTGCAATACAGGTTCCTTGTAAATTTCAGCTGTCTGTCTCTAACAGTTCAAAAGTTTGGCCCCATACATAGAATTCATTAACTATTGGAACCTCCCCTTTAGTTCCAAATTCAAATTTTATACTTTTTGTTATAGCTGACTTAGCACTACAGGTTCTTTGTAAATTTTAGCGGTCTCTGTACAACTGTTCAAAAGTAAGGCCATATACATCAAATTAAATGAACTATTGGAGCACCCTTTAATTTAAAATTTTTAATATTTATACAGTTTATTATAACGGTCATAGTTATCGACATTCTGTCAAAATTTCAAGGTTTTGTCTATAACGGTTCAAAAGATAGACCCAAATAGGTCAAATTATGTCACCTATGGGGATACCCTTTATATTTTAAATTTATTTTCTTATTAATTTCTGCTGTTGGGAGCTATAGCGACACGCAATTTTTTAAAATTTTAATTTGGTGCCCCTTACGGTTCTTAATACACGTAAAAAACATGTATGTTGTATGGGGAGACCCTTTAATTTTTAATATAATGAACTGTTTTTAAAATGGGACCAACCTGAAAGCATAACCTTTCAAATAAAGAAAAAAAATTTAAAATCGGCTCAGAAATGGCTGAGTTCTGTGGTTACATACAAAAAAAGCAACAACGAATAGATAACCTCCTTCTTTTTTGAAGTCGGTTAAAAACTATTTAAATTGTTTGCCTAACAAAAAATATTTTTTAACAAAACTTTATTCACACTTATACTTAAATGCCTCGTTATTTAAAATATGTCGTCAAGTTCAAAAGTGTCTTATAAGTTTAAAGGATAAACCAAAAATTAAAATTTGTAAAATTATTTACCAATCAGATCAGAGTTGCAATTTGCATGTCTGGAAAATCAATCGTTTTATACCTCCCATACTCAATATTTAACAATTGTTTCTAGTGTCCACACATAATGAAATTAATTCATGAAAAACAGTAAAAATATTCGTTTTTATTTGGGGTTTAACCATAATATAAATTCAATAGGTGTAGACACAACTCTAGTTTTACTCGATTAGGCAGTTCCCCATTTTGCACTTACTGGTAACACTGGCTGTCACTTGTTTGTGTAAACCTGTAATTGTGTTGTTGACTTTTTTATTTGCATTTAATTAAATTTTCCACAACACGTATAAAACAAATAAATATTATAGTATTTAAAAATAAGAGTATTAAATTTTCAAGAAATAGAATAAACGCCATAAATGATTGTACAAAATGAACACACAACAGCCAACGCAATATAATTTTAAAGTTGTTTTGCTTGGTGAAGGGTGTGTGGGTAAAACATCGATTGTTTTACGATATGTTGAAGATAAATTCAATCCTCAGCATATAAGTACACTGCAGGCTTCATTCCTTACCAAGAAAGTGACTCTGGAAAATGGCAGCAAGGTGCAGCTAAATATATGGGATACAGCTGGACAGGAGCGCTTTCATGCCTTGGGACCTATATATTACCGTGGTTCTCATGGTGCCATACTGGTGTATGATATCACCGATCAAGACTCCTTTCAAAAGGTAAAAAATTGGGTGAAAGAACTTAAACGTATGCTGGGCTCAGAGATAATTTTGGCAATAGCTGGTAATAAGATAGACTTAGAGGAGCAACGAACTGTAATGGAGGAGGATGCATTGACTTATGCTGAAAGTGTGGGTGCTCATTATTTTGAAACTTCTGCCAAGACAAATGATAATGTTGAGGAAGTTTTTGTAGAACTGACAAGACTTATGGTGCAACATGCCCAACAAAACAATCAAAAACAAAGAACAATGACTCAACAGCAATTCGGCCAAAGGCGTTTAATCGTAGAAGATTCTACAGAGGGCACTGATGATAATCAAACACAACTGCCTGAGGGTACTCGGTCCTGTTGTGGTTAAAATCTTAAGGACCTAAATAATACCACCTTATTTATTAACCCAGCCACCCAAAAATGTTCTTGTAAAAAAATCGAGACAGTAAGAAAAAAAGCGATTGTGAGAACGAAAAGTAGTTTAATTGTTTAAATAAATTAATGTGATAAAATTATTAAATTAAAAAAAATATACCTATTTCTATTAAAGACCTTATGTATGTATGACTGTATATAAAATACATAAATTTCATATTTTTGTTAATAATTTGTTAATATTTTTATGTTAATTCTTATAGAAAGGGATATATGTTTTCTTATAAACTCTTTTTAATATAGCTTCTATGTATCAATGTATCCATCTTTCTAAATATATTAATTAATTTGCCTGTTTAAATTACATTTCTTTTAATTTGTTGCTACTTAGAAAGAAATAAAAATAATAAAGAAAAAAAAAAGGAATTTTTGTTAACACTAAGGAAAACATTGAGCTGACAACCTAATATTTCTTAATAATGTTTGCTTATGACTCAACTATAATAATGATAAGGCAATAACTGTTTCTGTATGGGCTCTGTAAATGCGATAATATTTACGATTAAGGTATCAAAAACTCTGCAGTGGTGAATAAGTAATGCTTAAAGATTAAATATATTTTAGTTTACTACATGAAAATCTCTTTAGGACTTAAGCCTTGAAATGTAAGAAAAATAATTGTGTTGGCTAAAATTTCGGCCAACAATGTCAACATTTTTGCCATCCCAGATTCTAAGTAAGAAACTCGATTAGTAGCGATCTAACTTCTTCATGGTTAGCGAATACGTTTCTTTTCGGGCTAATTTGTTTTTTAAATTTTAATACATTTGAAGCGGTGTCAATGGTGACAATCGTATCTGTTTTTAAACAGCCTTGCCCTGTTGCTCTGGATTCAGAGCTTCTTTTTTACCTTGATATTAGGATATTTTCTACTAATTTAGTTTTACTTACTTTCTCAACCAAGAACTGGAAGCCCAAACTGATTTAATTTCTCGGCAGTTTCGCTTCAAAAATCACTAAGTGGTGTGATACCACTTTAAGTAGTAGCGAATCAGATATTCACCCACTTTTTGGGGTTCCGTACCCAAGGGGTAAAAACGTACCCCTTTTTTTGGCTACAATGTCTGTCATTCTGTATATCTAGAATCGCAAAAGATAGATCCTTGTAATTTTGCAAATTTCCTATGGCCAGACATTATACAGTGTTCCGATAGTACGTGGTTTTCAAGAATGTTGCTTTATTTTTCGTAAATTGGCAGACAATATTAATATAGGGAGACTCCTAAAATTTACACAGCAATTAAAAATGTATAGTATAAATAAATTTGTATAACTAAAAATTAAAGAGGTACCACATAGTGACGTGATTTTCACTTATATGGCCTTTTTTGGTGCGATTTTACATATACGACCTTATTAGGCAATTATTTTGAATTCAAATAGTTTCGATTGTTTCGAAATTTTTTCTTGCTTAAAAAAAATAATTTAGGTATGCAGCAATAGCTAATGTTGAAAGAATTCTTTCATAAATCAATAAGAATAAAATAAGGAACAAATTAGATATTTATGTGTTATTTAGTTGTATGTGTTTGTGTTATTTAGGTTTATGTTCACAAACAGTTTTATTGTTGTAGGTTCAATGAAATAAATTTGAGCTGAATTTGATATCAATAAAATTATTAAAAAATACTTTTTCGGTCAACTTAAAGATTTTTTAAAAAAATATGGTAACACAAAAACTTTTTTTCGCTAAGCCATATTATCATGTCGCCATAATATAAAATTCAGCAGTACACATTATAAAAACATTATTTTTTGGACAGAAGCTAGCATCCTCCCCATAGTGTCCGATATGTGGCAGTTTTTGTGGGCCGGCAATGTACAGATACAGAGATTACAAGGCTAATGTCTTCTTTGGCTCGAGGAACGATTTCACGATTGAATCCCAAGTCCCATGATGTAGACTTTTTAACACTGTTAGACCGTTAATTTTATTCGAAAATAGTTAATTTTAATTATTCGATAAGATAAGACAGATAATTTTAGGGTATCGATTAACTGGTTAGTTAATCGATTGAAGTAATATGCTACTGGGCACCTAAATATTTGCATTTGTTGTTATTATTTTATTACTTAAGAAGCCTGCTATTACCCTGTTTGTGATTTAAATGGCGAAAAGGTACGGGTAACAAATCATATCTTAAATAAAATATTACGTGTTACATTTTCTTTAATTTTCTTGCAGAAGCACTTAAAGACACGTATCCAACATACCCAGAATATGAAAAATCTTTCAAGCTGGCATTTCGTAAATGTAAGGCAACTGTTTACCGACAGACCTACTCGTCAACAATAACGACCTCGTCGACTCCAACAAAAAAAAAAAAAACATTTTTGAAAAAATTTTAAAAAATAAATGAATATTTTCTTGTTTTTGTAAAAATAACCAAATTTGTATTTTATTATGCTCTTTTAGGAGACAAAAACGATTAATCCCTCTGTCGTCATTTTCAAGATCAAAGGGAGTACTCCATAAAGAGCTTAAAAGGAGTACTCGTGCCTGCGGACATGGTGTGTTAAAAATCCAATGTGGTCCGGAGTTTTATGGAGTAATCCATTACTCGCAAAGGAGCGCTCCAAGATTACTCTTTGGATGATCCTATTTTTTACTGGGAAGTTTTTTTTTTCTTGTTAATAATTTCGTAGTATGATTCTTAAACTCTCATTGCGTCCAAGATATTTCAAGCTTTTTTAAATTATGGGTAAAAAGATTCCTGATGACCAGCTTTTCATTATAAAATCGTAATTGGAACCATAAAAAATAAAAATATTTTAAGTTTCTAAGAATTATTTTAATTATAAAAAACTAAAGTTTTATTTTAGGTACTTTATTGTTATATAAAGTGATGCAACAAAATTGCATTTATTACAAAATAATTAATATATGTATGTATGTGTGTGAAATGCTTTTTTTAATTTTCTTTTATATTATACATTTTTTTTAAATTAGACTCTTAAACTTAAAACAAAAGCATCGTTAATTAAAAACAAAACGAACAATATTTTGATTTTTACATCAAGATGTTTTTTTATATAAAGTTAAAAAAAAGACGAACTAAGAGATTTTGAACTTAAAACTAAAATTTTGAAGAATTATTCTATTCTTCTTGTATTTTATTATATGTATTAGGCGAGTTGTGATCATTACTTATAAAAATAGTTTTTGATAAATAGAGAGAGAGCTACAAAAGGAGTATACAATTTTAGCTTGAATATGGTAATTATCTTAATCACAGAACTACTATTTATGCAAAAAATTAATTAAAATAAAAAAATTATTTAGCAGCTGTCATCGTTGTTATGTGATATTCCCAAAAAAACGGAAATCAAATCACTTAGCTCGATTATATCTAGATGGATCAATTTCCTTGGAGAACTCAGTCATAACTTCTTTATAGATTACTGGATCTAAATTGCGGCCCAACATGTAAATCAGCCACCAATCACCAATATCCAATTTTTGTGATAACGAACGGCAAGTTTCCAAACTAATCATACGATTTCGGGCATGCAACAAGCGAGGACGGAATTTGGGCATAAAGAGCATAAGACCACTGTTAAGGAAATCTCAATTAGTTGACAAAAATTCTGGTTGGTATATTTAATAACTTACCGGAATATTAACAATCCAAAGAGAAGAGCCAATAAAATCATATACCAAAACCATATGAATACATAAGTCTTCTCATTTACAATATTCAGGGGAAGAATACACAAAGAATCATGTTTCTGCAATGAACCCGAAGCACCATATTTATGGAATATACATTTGGTAACACGTGGGAATACATAAACCATTGGATCTATTCTTTGCTCTTGTGGCACATCCGATAATTGCATAATTCTGGTGCCATATGACATAAACTCACCATCAAAGAATCGATTCATTAAATACATTTGTATGATAATATTGAAAAAGCATAAAGCCTCACAAAGCCAATATCGAATGGCATAAATCTTATGACGTTTAATATGTTTCGTCAAATAGTCGAGTAGCGCATCACGTTTAGCCTCTTTTTCTTCTCGTGTACAAACTGTAATGTTCAGACCCATAACAATCATACGCATAAGACCACCTTCAAATGAATCCCATAAAAATTTGGGTGTATAACATGCAATAGCCTGTAAGAGAGAGAAAGAGAGGGATGGAAAATAATAAAATATTTTTGATTATATTTATTTTCTATTTTTAAAATATTAATAATTATAAATAAATTATAATCTATACATTATTATTATTACATATAATAAAATAGTAACTCATTTCCGTCTGTCTGTCTGTGTGCTTCTCATTTGTGTTTGCATCACGTAAAAACTACATTTGGATTTTAAAAAAATTTTGTGTGGAGGTACCTTAGTATCCTGATTCCAATTTAGGATATTTTTTTCCGAAAAAATATCTAATTTCCAGGAGAAAGTGGAGAAAAAGCAGTGAAAAACGTATTTTCCTGTATAAAGGTACTAAAATTTTCGGTTTAAAACTGCGATATTTTCAACACTGTTATATTTTCAACACACCTTTTAGAGAGCTTTAAAATAATTTTTAGAATTTTTTATAAATTTTAGAATTTTCTCCAGAGATGGATACCTTTATATAAAGTAAATACATAAACCATAACTGAAGGAATATAAAAGTAAGTCTTTCAATTGGAGTGGAACACTTTTAAAGCATAATAGAGCAAAATATATCTAGTAAGGACGCCCACAAAGTGGCGGGCACAGCTAGTAACTAATAAGAACAAGAAATAGTTTTAGCATTTAAGGCTTTCGACTATAAATAATAAATCAGTCAAGTGCGAGTTAGTCTCACACACGTAGGGTTCCGTACTATCTCTAGTACGCCTTTAAAAACTCAAGTTGTTAATTTTTTCATGTCTTATGGGACACCCTTTTCTTTTTAAGATCAAAGTCATATTCGCGAAAATTGCCTCGCTATTGGAACACCCTTTAAATTTTAGGAATTGTTGTTATAACGGCCATGGTAATACACTTTTTATAAAAATATCAGGCCTACCTATTGCGGTTCAAAAAATAAGGTAATATACGTCAAAAACATGTCACTGATGGATCACCCTTTAATTTTTATTATTTGTTATAGTTTCCATAATAATAAACCTCTTGTAAAAACTTCAAGAGTCTACTTATTATTGTTATTGTAACTTAGGCCATATACACGCAAAGCACGTCACTTTCGGAACACCCTTTAATTTTAAGGTTTAATTTAATAGAAAGCGAACATAGAGTTAATTACTGTCTTAAATTTTAAGTGGTTGCCTCCTTTAGCTCAAGTAATAAAGACATAACGGCAAATAACACCTCGCTTTCGGAACACCCGATAAGTTTTAGTATTTATTGCTATAGTGGCCACAGTTATACACCTTCTGTGAAAATTTCAAGAGTCTACCTATTATGGTTCAAAACTCAGGTGTTATACATGCATATCACGCCACTATCGGAACACCCTTTAATTTTTAGGGGTATTTTTTTTAGACTTGTTTATAAAGCGAACTAAGTTTTAATTACTGTTTGTAAATTTTTAGTGTATGCCTCCTACAGTTCAAGAAATAGACACACATTCGTGAATGACACCTCCCTATCGGAACACCCTATAAGTTTTAATATTTATTGCTATAGCGGACACAGTTATACCACTTCTGCGAAAATTTCAAGTCTACCTATTATGGTTCAAAACTTAGGCCTTATACATGCAAATCACATCACTATCCGAACACCCTTTAATTTTTAGGTTTATTTTTTTATACTTATTTATATAGCGAACTAAGTTTTAATTACTGTTTTTATATCTTGAGTCTATGCCTCCTACAGTTCACGAAATAGGCACATATTCGTAAATAACACCTCTCTATCGGAACACCCTATAAATTTTAGTATTTGTTGCTATAGCGGCAACAGCTATACATCATCTGAGAAAATTTCAAGAGTCTACCTATTACGGTTCCAGAGATAAAAGGCGCTGACAGACGGACAGACATTGTAGCGAAAACAATAGGGTTACGTTTTTACACTTTGTGTACGGAACCCTAGTAAACAAAAACAAGCATGGTTGTGCTATGGTCACAAGAACCACTTTATAATCTTTGTAGCAATATATGGTTGCGATGCACACATTTTTTTTACATTACTTTTGTCACCATAAACTGATTTTTGGTAGAAATTCCGTCATTAAGTGGGTACTACACCCAAAAAATCAAATTGTATAGTGTAAAGCCAACTATGCTTTACACTATACAATTTTTGCTAAACTTCAAACCATAACCAAAGTGTTTTAACAATTGTAAAATAATATATTATTTTTAACCATAATTTATTAATAATATAATAATAACATGTTAAGTTTATTTATATATAACTAAATAACGTTTATTTTAGTTCAGAGGGTTTGACTGATTTTTGTTTAAAAAAATAAATATAATAAAAAATGTAGAAACAAATTTTTTTTTTCGCAAAATTAGATACATTTTTAATTAATTGTTATATATAATATTATTGTATTTAACAATTGTTATATACAATATATCGTAAAGTGAGAATTATGATTTCTGTTGAGGATTAAAAACCAAGCATTATCTTATTATTCGTGACTTATTCACTGCTATAATTTTTTAAATCGATTCATCTGTGTTATTTTAATTAAAATAACTTTTTAATCATTATACGAAAACACCTAACAAATTTAAATAACACTTTGGTCATTAATTTTTTAGTCTTTTATAATGTACAAAAAATAGTCTTCATAATAAATATTCAAAAATTTCAATTTCTTTAATTGTGGCTTCTACTCAGTACGTGATAAGAGAATCATAATGAAGTTTTATTGGGGTATTTAATTTTATATTTTATTTTGACTTTGATTCAGAGCTTAGGTTTCCTTTTATTTTTACACAATCATCATTAATTTAAATCACGTTTAAAAGTCAACGTTTCTTGACATTTAGTTATATTGGTGAGTACAACAATATTTTTAATAAAATGCAAAATACAAATGCAAACAAACAATAAAAATGAAAATAAATTAAAATTAACCTAAAAAATACTTTTTAATATTTTATTAGGACCATCCTAGTAGAGCATGAGCACTTTTTTTAGTCCTTAAAACAAAAACAATATAACAGAAAACTTAACATGAATATTAGCAGAGAAGTATACAAGGTCAAGTTTAATTACAACCTTTCCAGTGCTACGGCTTGTAAATTTGTAGAGCCATAATGTTTTTGTAATGCTTCAATTAGTCAAAGATTTAAGAATTGATATTAAAATTGTTCCACTTTTGATTATTACAAACTTTACCCACTGTCTACATTAGACATAAAATGATAAACATTAACACTAACATCATGTTAGTATTAGTGTAGACAGCCCATGGTAATTTTTTTTCCACCACTTAGCATGGTTGTTAAAACTGTTGTTACCCCCGTCTATGTTAGACATAAAGTGATAAACATTAAGACTAACATCATGTTAGTATTAAGTGTAGACAGCCCATGTTAATGTTTTTTCCATCATTTTTTTTTTTTTTTGACATAAACAAGTATTCGCCACGTATAACAAGGTGAACAAATAAATACCGTTGCTCTGCCGGTGTTATGTTTATGTCTTGCTCAAATCGATGACTGGTGGAGACGGAGTGTTGGGATTTTATTAGGTTTGCAAACGATTTATTTTGGACATCATTCGGTATCTCATGAACCACTGAAGATATCTTAATGAAATTTCACAGAGACAGAGTCGAGTTGCGAAGAAGAAAATTGGCTTAAAATTTTGTTTTAATTTTGGCCGACCTTAAGTTAGTATTTTTGTCATTGTGTTCTTATTAATGATCATACTATTTTAAGACATTGGATATATTCTTGATAAAATTTAGAATAAATTAGTTTCAAGTTTTGTTTTGATAGAGCTTTTCATGAATTGGTAAAATGTAAAATATACCGTTTTTTCAGGATTTTCCTCAAAAAGATGGTATTCGTTTTATTTCTTATGTTATTTAAACTTACTTCGGGACTATTAAATTTTTTCAGGTTAAAAATTGTACCGGTATTCCCTTCAGCCCTATCCAAATATAGCCAATTTTGAAAAAATTTATAAATTATTTTTAAATTTCTCGGAGCACCGATTAAAAAAACGTAAACGGATTTTTAAATCGAATCCAAAAAGGATTCGACAGCCCCGTAATTAATAAAGACAGGTAGCCACTCTTGTAAAAATCAATTTTTCGTACATTATTTCCCCGATCTGGGAATTTATATGTTAAAATAATAGCTCAACGCAAAAACACCTCTGCTTTGTAAAATTTCATTAGGTTATCTTCAGTGGTGCTTGACATACCGAATTATGCCCAAAATAAATTGTTTTCAAACTACTGTGCGCTTTTAGAAAAACAATTTAAAAAAGCACCTTCAAAATAGATCTTGGTATGTAGTTATTTTTTTTTGTTATTTGATTTATTTGTATGGTTTCCTTGAAATCATTATCATCAGTTTGAACTTCTTTAAAGCTACATTTCTGACTAACAACGGTAAATTATTTTATGTTTGCCATTTAAGTACAATTACGTTTACAAAGGTACTATTTGATGGTCAAATCAGTACAAGTTTTGAGTCCTTTCTAACGCCACCGTAGTCTAATTCTAAAGTTTTGCTAGTATAGCGTTCACTAACTTTTAAATATTTGGTAGAGTAATTATGCAAATTTCTGTTTTATTCTCTCGTTGCTAGTTTCTGCTAGAAAAGACCTATTTTTGGAGACATGAATATGGAATGCTAGACTTTCCTACGAAATCTTACCTCCTGATAAGAATTCTACTTTGGTCTAAATTTCACCTAATTAATTCATACCTTAAATCAATTTGAACAGAAAATTCAAAACCCTTTGTGCTCTAAATCCCTCATATAATATAGTGTTTTGCATAAAACATAGTTTTTAAATTTATTCTCTGTTTATAAATTATATGATTACATTTTCGGCACACAGACTTCAAACTATATTTTCAATTTGTGGTCTTTGTGGCACCTGTAGTTATTTTGTTTATAACTTTTCTTATACCAGGTTTATTTTAATTATTTTCATGAAAAAATGTTGTTTTAACTTACCTGGAAAAAGAGTACAAAGCAAACCCACTGATAGTAGGTGTAGTATTTTTTAGCATCTTCATCGTCGAAATCATTTGCAATACCAGGATGTGCCACTTCACGTCCAACCTAAAAGGTGTACAAAAATTTTTGTAGTAAACAAAATGCTTGAGAATGAAAACAGGAAATTGTTAAATTTAGAATTAATTGAATTTTAATGGTGGAATAATATTCGATAAATTTTAAGAGGCAGTCTTCATTAGCCATCAGCATGTCTTAACAAAAGTTAAACTTCATATAAAAAACCGGTATTAAAAATAATGTTTGTTTTATATGAGCTTTGAATTTTTGAGACATGTTGATGAAATGGTTGCAAAATCATTTTTACTGTAAAACCCTATTTTGTAAATAAATATATAGTATAATTTTTAAAAATTCTGGGGGACAACAGCAAGTCTGGAGGGGGCATTGCACCTGTATGGAATGGAAAATTGTTAAGAATATTTTTGAATTTTGATACATTTTAAATATTAATTATTGCCTTAAATAATTACAAGTAGTTGTAATTGACTATAGTCCCTGACTAATTGAGAATATGCAATTGAGAATTGCAATTACACATTGCCTGTAATTATAATTGTGATTGAAATGTAATTGAATCTCCCATATTATTTAATAAGCATTGCGGCCTCTGTTGAAATTGTTTACGATTGAAACTTTAGAAAAAGGGAAATATGTATCGAGAGAAAAAATATTGAGGTTATGGGTGATTCTTTTCCTTTCGTTTGCCTTTTTAACAGTGTTGCCATTTTAGCATTTTTGCAGTTAAATTTAGCATAATTTTTTTTTGTAATTTAGCAGCAACTTTTTCATTTAGCAGTTACCATAATTTTTAAGCATTTTTGGCATTATTTAAAAAGCCTATCACAATTTTTTGTCGGTTATAAGGACAAATCACGATATGTATTTTCCAATAATGACATACTGCATTATCCTTAAATCGAAAGTTTACACCTTTTAAGTTTATTAATAGTTATTTTATACCACAGGCCCATTAATCGCAAAATAAATGAATTTTAAAAAAGTAATTTGAAAAACCAATCGATTAATCGACTACTTTTTTAATTTTTAGTTGATAAATTATATTTGGTTACTAAAGCACTTCATGAGCACAAAAAATGCAGCGCATAAGACACTCATTTTGATATTTCATTGTACTCATATCTGTTACATGAACACGAGTAACGATGAGCGAATAATAATAAACCCCCAAGACCAGCGAGCTAAATGCGATGAGCTTGCAGTTTCCATAAACAAGTCGATTAAGTATAAGTATATGTTGAACATAATAACAATGAAATTGTGCGAGTTCAAACATTTTTATGCTTTGAGTAAAACACGAACACAGTTCGAGTGTACAAACAGAAACGCAGAATTTTCTAACAACATTACTTATGTTCAATTTAAGGACTATATTTCTTAAGAAATACAAAAAACCATTAGTGCAAGCAAAAAGCACTAAGTATCATCCAAAAGTTATACACAACTAATAACAAAACACCCTGAGTTTTTCGAACATTAGACGTGTAAACACGACGTTTAATAATATAGAAAGTGCGTTTTCCTTGGTCAGTTCATAGTGTGGTAAGAGTAGGCATTGGATCAGTAAGCTAGTTTGTGTTCGAGTATGATCACTAGATTATTATCTTATGAGCTCACGCATAAGATGAGCTGTCTCATGCAATTGTTTATTAGTTAATATCGAACAGCTTCACTAACAATTTATTGTCCATTTATTGTCTTTTAAACACTTATGTTTTATTCATAAGGGATAAATTCATTAAAAATATAAATTTAAATTTTAGCATTATATTTTAGCATTTTGGAATCTTTTTAAGCATTATTTTGAACCATATTTAGCTGCAAAATATTTATAGAGCTGGTCACACTGCTTCTTAATCATTATATACATGATTCGTATAAATTATTTGTTTTTGCCTATTGAAATGAAGATGCATTATTTCATGTATTAATTTCATTTTTATTATATTTATTTAAGTTTTAATACAAGGCTTATGCAATTAAGTGCATAATTTATTTCTTTATTTAAAATTACTACTATTAAAACTAAACAATTTTACTTATGATTTGAGCAACTTACAAAATGATTTAAAAATTCATAACAGAACTTCAAATTTATTTTCTTGTGTAAATATCGCTTTCATTCGGTTTTAATTTTGATTTGCATTAAGAGGAATATTTGCAAGTTAAAACTAGTTTCCTATTAAAGTAATGAGATTATATCTATGTAATACGAACAGCTACATACATTATAATAAAAGAAACCACAATGAATTAAGAGTTATTTGAATGTCGATAAATAATAATTAGAAGTTATTTTGAGATTTAAACATTCCTACCCACTCTTTAATCAAAAATTAAATAACTCAGTCGTTTTCGAATCGTAGACTCACGTGGTAGAGATAGCGCCCATTTCTTAAGAGCTGCTAAAATAACTGAACTTACTACTAGTAATGCTCCGATCAACGAATAGAATGTTGGAGGCTCACCAAAGAATATTATTTGCCAAATAAAAGCAAATACAATATCGGCACAGCGAGCTATTGCCACAGGGCCAGCTTGTTCTATTTGCAAGGAAAGTGTTAGAAGAATCTGTCCAAGAAAACTAAAAATACCTAAAACTACTACCAGCCATCTATCGCGTCCACAAGCAGGCCAACAAATTGCTCCAATTGTGCCGCACACCACTACTGTGTAAATTAAAGCAAATGCTCCAAAATTAGTCATAATGACTGAAAAATGCAAACCCTTTAAAGCTCTTAATAGTATATAGACGTTGGCACCAAATAATGTAGACGAAATAGCTGCAACAGGACCCCAAATATCATAATTCCTTCCTGAATATTTCTCCGCCTCCAGAGAAGGTGCCGCATCGCCAAATACGAAAGGTGGACGAGTTATTAATACTACGCCAATTAAAGTCAAAACTATTGTAACGACGTTAAACAAACTGCATTGTTCTTTAAGGAAAACTCTGGCAAATATGGCTACAAATACTGGCGTGGAAAATATTATAACACTGGCATCGGCTAAAGGCATATGACGAAATGCATAGAAATTTAGCATTAGTCCTGTGGTGCCCATAAAACATCTTAGCAATAATATCACTCTTTTGCCTTCTGGAAATACAGGCTGCTTCTTATATATAACTATAGGAATTGCGGGCAATAATACACCAATAAACCTGAAAATGAAACAATGTGTGTAAACAATGTATGGATGTTTTTAAGTAGAGCAAACAAATTCTCACCTAAAAGATGCCAATTCCATAGGATTGATATCAACTAATCCTTTTACTATCACAGAACATATTGAGAAGAATAATGATGACAAAGTGGCCAATATAATACCCAGATATGGACAATTTAACTTAGATTTTATGCGAGTCAGCCAACGTTTGGAGGTTTCATTATTGCGAAAACCATCAACAAACTGATACAATTCAAAATTTTCAGGCATTTTCTTTTAGCACACACAAGATAACAAACAGCCTTATTGTTAATAAATTTTACTCATTTTTTCCTCGTACAATTAATCTGAAATTCGTATATATGTTAAGAAAGAAACTAAGGTGTAATGAAATGTTCGAATTGATTTTTACCCTTATTTTTAGAAATTCTCCTTTTTACTATTTGCAAAATAATAAAATTTCCAATAATATTCATAATTTCGTTTCGTTTCTAATCTATATAACTTTTACTTTTTTCTCGCTATTCCGATCCAATTTAGAAATAATTAATAAGACGGATAAATAATTCTTTCGTTATGTTTAACTAATATTTTTCTCTTTTATGCTTTAGTATCCTTTTCCGCCAGTATGACCAGATGAATGTTATCAATCGTAATTATTTAACGAAGCAGACAGAGGTGTATTTGCTTACATTTGTGTAAGTTTATACAATATGGCACCATCTTCCGTTTCAGGTCTTTACACATCCATACATATTTAGTTCATAATTCGCTTTGCACATTTTAACTTTCCTATTCATAACAACTGAAAAGAATAAGCAAAACAATCTAAATTCTAAGCTTAGGCATAATGGGATGTACATACGAGTATGTATGTACAGAAATATGTGTTTGTTTTTGCTGTCTTTAAGGGAGAGAGAAACCGTTTCATTACAAATGTAAAGAGCCAATTTATACAAGGAAAGTTTTCATGCGCAAGTCTTGAAATTAAAGAGCGGAAGGAAGAATGAAAGGGGATGTAGACTTACATGCAGAACTTGCTATTGGTTTTGTCAAAGATAAATTTATTTATCAGGTAGTGTTAAATAAACAGCTGCTATTTATTTGCATGTTTTGTAGATTTAAATATCAAAAGTTGTCTAGGTTTTACGAATGCTCTAGGATTTGTTTACAAGTTGAAAAGTAAGGAAACAACTCTACAAGTTTGTGCCGAGTTACATTAAGCAATTTTTGTCGCTGCATTTCTTCATTAGTAGGCGAGATATGCATGCACTCTTGAAATTCGTTTAACCTCTCCCTCGTAGATTTAATTTCGTAGTTTAAAATGTAAACAAATATATGTACATCCATACAAATTGCTGCAATAAAAATTGCATGATATAAACACAAATGCAATATTAAAGAAGAAACGAGAAAGATTGCATTGACAAAATTTGCATAATGTAATTCGGCACTTACAAACCCTTATCACATTCCTTTTATTTTAGAAATCCTTTTGTTTACCATAACGAACTTTCATGCTTAATACCAGTGGCCCCCACGCAAACCCCTGAGTGTCTGTGAGCACACACACAAACTCAATAACAAAGCCTCTCACAAAGCGAAGAAAACATTTAAGAATTAATTTAATTTAATCAATAGCATGTCAGCTTTCAACATGGTAGGTTTGCATCGCTTTGTTATATGAAAATGGTACACGCTTTATATTTAACAATTTTAGTCGTCAAAATATTTATTTATTCAATTACACATAATTTTCTTTATATTTAATATGTCACACATAATTAAGTTATAAAATTAGAAATTTTAGTGATTTTTACTTTACCATACGTAGTATAAGGTAAAGTATAGTAATCATGTAAAAAATCGAGGTCCAGATTTTGACGGATTTATACATTTAGAGGTCTCCTGAATCCATTTTGATTATTTTCGCGATGATGTCTGTGGGTGGGTGTGTATTTTTGTGGAGTTTGTACAGGTCATACCGTTTGAGATAGTATGTGCCTTTGGTATGTAGAGATGAAGAGCTATATAGTTTATGGACATAATCGGGAGGGGGCAAGGGGTAGTTTTCTTACCCCCAATGAAATTTAGTATGTGCCTTTGGTATGTGGAGATGAAGAGCTGTATAGTTTTTGGGCATAATCGGGAGGGGGCAAGGGGTAGTTTTCTTACCCTCAAATTTTGTGAACGCTCTACAGGGCATACCGTATGACATATTAAAACGATATTTAGTATGTAGCTTTGGTTTATGAAGATGAAGAGCTGTATACATTTCGGGCCTAATTAGGAACTGGCAAGGGGTAGTTTACTTACTCTCAAATATTGTAAATGCTCTACAGGTCATACCGTATGACATATCAAAATGAAATACAGCACGTGCCTTTGGTTTATGGAGATGAAGAGCTGTATAAATTTTGGCCATAATCGGGAAGGGGCAAGGGGTAGTTTGGCTAACACCACAAATCGAAAATATTTTTTTTTCGATTCGAATATACTTTGAACTTTTATTCTTTATGTAATATGTCCATAAAAATATCTGTTTCCATTTGCTATGGTAAAATTGAGTCTAGGCCACTCCAGTTTTATTTTTTTAGTACAAAATAGCAATACATTCTCATTTTAATCACTTTCTCTGCTTGGCGGCTCTTGCTTTAAACTCATAAACAAAATCGACTACACAGCTACAAGACTACAAACGACGCTGGCTACAATTGTCGTCGTGTGGACAGCTACTTAATTATATATTAATTATACCTTGATTTTCAGGCCTGTTCTGAAAATAACGTTTTATCAAAGTGATTTATATATACATATATATTTATTCCTCTAACTCCCACTGGAGCATAGGGCGTTAAAATACATTAATGTTTGCTGAAGCATGACTGCAACGTGGGATTGGACACATAGATAGCATTCCTATCACTAATATAAGAAAGGAGGGCCAGCAACCCGCCTTTTTGAAATACAATTTGCTAACGAACCACAGTGATTTGAAATCACATTAAAGGTATTCTATACACAAAAATTTTTGAAATTACGTGATTTTTATTTGAATAGAGAAGTGACTGTGATTTCAAATCACTTGCTTATTTTTGCGCTTTCTTTATTGTTACTTTTAAAACAAAATGCCTGAAAAAATAGTTAGAAATGGTCTTTTTTAATTTTTGTAAATAAAATTACATCTATATATGTATACAAAGCACAAAATGTGTTTGTTTGTATGTATGTATGCTTTTTTGTCGGAAAGCTATAGCTGCCTATAGCAGTTAATTGATCTTTTTTGAAATATTTAGTTTGTTACTAAATTTACGGTTGGTAAAATAGGGTACTTATTTTTTCATATTTGAATTTCATATTATTGTGTTGCTTGGTAACAGTAATAGATAGCATCTCGAAATTTTGCATTAGTAACCTCTGTATTAATATTCTTAGCTTAGAGAAAGATTGACTGGATTGGAATAGTGGGCATTGTACCTCCCATACAAAGTGCAAAATTATGTTTCTGGCGAACTACAATAGATAGGACATTGAAACTTTGCACGAGTAACCCCTGTGCTAATGCGCATAGTCTGCCAAAATAAAAAATGAAGGGCTTGGTAAATCATATACAAAGTGAATTTTTATCATGAACATGAAGAACTACTATAGGTAGAGTCTTGAAACTTTGCACAAGTAGCCCTCATACTAATGTGCATAGTCTAGCAAAATACAGACTGGATAGTGCGAGTGGTACCTCCTATAAAAAGTAAAAAATGATTATCACAGATTGGATGGAAACAGTGAGCGTCGTATCTTGCATAAAAACTAAATACTTTTAACGTGAGAACAACGTGCGTTTTCGAGTTAAAGTGTTGGCTAAGTGTTAAAATACCAATTTTTTACACTGTTTTCACTTTAAACCCTCTGGAGTCAACAATGTTAACATAAGCTCTTCAGGTTGGTTTTATTTTAAGTATTAAAAAAATTCAATAAAAATAATAAAAACCAGTGATCTTCTTTTGATTAAAAATTTGTAAAATCACATAATAAAATGATTTAGAGAACAGAGTAAAATGGCATTTCTGCTTTCAAAAAGGGTCGTGATTTAAAATCACATGATTTTCAGAGCAGGTCGGATTGTTGTAGAAATATATATGTATGTACATATTTTACTTTTATAAAATAAAAATAAAAATAAAATAACTTTTTCAAAAAATACGTTTGTCATGTCAAAGCAAATATATTTATTTGCTTAGAACCTGTTGATAATAAATTTATAATTTATTATTTTGTAATATGCCCTTCTGTTAAATAAAATAGCTCTTATTGTCGGTTACAAAAATAAAAAATTAGTCTAAGTTGGCTGAAACTACAAGGGTGGTCAGCCATGTCGTTATCATGTATTTTTAGTTTTGATAGGTTGTAGTCGGTAGCCTGCTAACGCGTTTGTGTATAATGCTTTAAGCAACAATAAAAAGCCATGTTCTTTTCTTGTATTTTTTTAACTGAAAAATAAATCTACTAGATAAATTTAATTTTTATTCAAATTCATACACGTCTTATAAAAAAAACTAATTTTATTTAAATCAATACAATTTTTTAAACATTTTTTTATAAAAATATATTTTGTTGAATATTGAAGTAAAAGTTCTGTAAAGTTTTAAAAACAAATCATTAAAACAGCAGTAGAACCACCTCCTTACATCCCCTTCAATCCTTTTTTATTGGGTTTTGCATAAATATTGTGCTTGTACTGTTATTATTAAGACTGTTCTGAACATCACATGATTTCAAATCACGAACCGTTTTGAAATCACACCTTTAATTTTACCCTGTTCTGTAAATCACATAATTTTTTATTTTATTTTTATGTGATGTTAACATTATTAAACTACAATAACAATGAATAAAATCCTTTTATTATAAAATTTAATTCGACAAAACAAAAAGCTTTTCTTTCATTGACACCACTACAGCCGAGTGAGTTTGAAACGTAGCTGGCATATAGACCATAAGATATATTTTTTGCGAATTATTTAAAATTATAAACTTTAAGCAAAAATGTTAAGAGCAACAACAAAAAAATAAAATATAAATTCATATGGCAAAGAATGAACATAAATGCTCCTGCAAAAAAAAACAAAATATTTATGCGCAGACAACTTTATGACGCCCTCATTCCCATATTCCCCGACTAAGGTTTCTTAAGATTTTGCTGCCTAAATGTGATGGTTAAATGGAGGCGTTATTTGGTTTTAATTAAATAGAAATTAAATGATGTACGAATACAAAAGTAGAGGCAAAGAGGGACACACTTCTCAATTTTTTTTATGAGAGGATACATTTTAAATGCTTTAAGATTCCCTTTTCTTATAATATTATTTATTTAAAAACATGATTTTTTCCACTCGTTTCCTTTTGTTGCAAAACAATTCATCTGTTTTTTGGATGGAACCTTAAGAAAATAAATGAAATTAAGACAACCTTTCAAAGAATTGGTAACTGGATATAGGATGTTTTTATTTTAATGTTTATGTAGGCATCGGTTAGTTATTTTAATTGTCATTGAAAAAAACAAGAAATTTTGGTTTTAAAAAAGAAGCTTTAGTTACAGCCATGAGCATATAAATAGTACGTTTAGCTCAGCTTCAAAAAATCGAATTTAATTTCCAAAACTAAATCAAAAGGTGGCTTTTTTTGTGGTCTACTTACAAACGGCTTGATATCCGTAAGTTGAAAGCAGTGCCTCATAAGTAAATGACATAGCATCATATTGGTTCGAGTTATAAAGTAAAAGTTTGGAATCTAAGTTCAAGGAAGAGGCTTCGAATATTACATCATAATTTTTTTCTATGCTTACTATCTCGATTTTTTCATCATTTATGAAAGAGTCTTGAATTTGTAATTTATAAGACATTAGACCCTTGTGGCAATTATCACCATTGAAAGGTGAAGCTTAAATATATTGCAATTCTAACTGCTAACACAATTCTATGTGGCATCAAGCGTCCCAAGTAGTTAAACATTAAGAAATTTTCTAAGAGAATAACATTTTTTTTTAAGAGAATAACAAGAGAATAAGAATTTTTTCAATGCCACCTTCCACAATTTGATAATTCTGTGACTTTTTGGATAAAAAATATTCTTATAGCAAAAAAACCGTTTCTTTTCTCAATATAGTCTCCCTCCCTTAAAATAATAAAACTTCTCAATAAAACCTCGCAATAAGCATTTTCGATCATCATTTTTAATGATGAACTCTTTGCTCGACCCAAATCTCCTTTCACTCATCTGTAGAGTATGCAGGTTAGGCTAGCAGGTCGTATCCCAATTCAGAGATTTTTTTTAAGTGACTACCCTCGTAAGCACCTGTGCATTGCTTTGATCGATTATATCTAAGGTGAACCTCTTTTGAGGACCTAAACGTTTGACGTCAGTTACGCTGCAACCAACACAACGGTACACCACTTTTTAACCTTTAAAATTGATTGGGCAGAGTCCCCATAATTTAATTGAATCCGATGATTTCCAAAAATTCACGGAATTATAACACTGCCCTCGTAACAATGACATTCGTGAGCCATGAGAACAATATAAGCTTAAAAAAAGACAAATTATTAAATTATGTATTAAATGTTTTTGATAACACTTGACCCTTTTTAACACGCCGTCTCCACTAGTCATCGATTTGAGTAAAACATAAACATAACGGTGTTAATTTCTTCACGTTATTATAGATGGCGAATAAGTGTTTATGTTATTTTTCTGTTTTTGAATTATTTTGTTTGAATGCATGGTTAACAACATTGTCATCTTATAAAACAGCTTGTATAATAAATGTTTTAACAACCATGTTACGACCTGGAAAAAACATTAACATGGACAATCTACACTTAACACGCCGTCTTGACGAGCCATTGTATTGTTTTTTTTTGCACATGAACAAAACGTCCGAAGAATAGGGAACAATAATTACTTTCTTCTGTGTGGAGAAAACGTACGCTGTGCATGTTACGACGAAAGACATTTTTCTGCTTATCGTCAATGTTGACTGAATGCTTATATCCAAGGCGAATTCATACCAGGTGGAGTCGATAGCCCAGCTGATAGTTTTTTGCTCTGGTTTTTTTTAGCTAATGTCTTGTCAAAAAACACATGGTTTCATATCTGCTAATCTAATGTCAAAGTTGATGTTTTGTTGTAGTTCTTGTCCTACTGCTCACATCTGGTATGAATTCGCCTTGCTTATATCACAGCAATAATAGGATTTGATTAACAGATGGCGTTCTTTATAAGTCAAACTTTAATACTAAAAACAACATTTTATGGCAGACATTGTTGTGCGAACAAATGTTCGAGCAATGCTGTTAAAAAAAAGAACATGACATCGACAACGACGGCCTTCACGAGATGTTTTGATGTGCGCACATGAATTTGTTTAATGGTTGACCAAATAATTGGCCTTAAGGGCTTTCTTTGTATTGAAATAAAAAAATAAATAAAATAAATCCATGGCACGTCATGAAGTATTGTAACACTAACATGATGTTAGTATTAATGTTTAGGATTTTATGTCTAATGTAGACGGGGGAAATTGTGTTATTATTATATTTCTTGTTCTATTATCGCCAAAATTTATTAATTCACTTCTGACAAATCAGATTAAAAAATTTAAATAAATAAAAAAATAACTAGACAGTTGAATATGCTCTGAGATTTTAAATTTCTAACAACAGTTCTAACTATTTGACCATGTCTGTAGATATTTGTAGAAAGCAATCTGAGATGCTTACAAGTAACTCGGTTCATATTTAATTTTTGGAATATATTTTTTTCTATACTCCTGGTTATAGAAAACAATACATACCAGTAACTTATAAAGCACTGTTCCTATTTTTTATACTCACACTAAAATAAAATTTGTGTTCCTTTGTAAAAGATTGAATTATGCTAAAGGAATATAATACATTCTAAAATTTTTAAATGCCCCGCATAACTCAAACTTGCCTTATGTTTCAGGCAACAGTATTGAGGTTGTCACAAAGTAGACAAGAGTCTACTAAAACTGATTGCCGTTACACATTGCTTCAAAGGTTGCCTCTTTCCTTTTCGTTTTTAATTGATTTTTTTTATACTGTTTGGTGCAAAAAATTATTTTTAATTTTCGTTAGAAATTAAGTTTGTTGTCTTTAATTTATAATTTACATAAATTTAGAAAATACACAGATTTAAAATATCTCAAGTTTAACATGATATATTTTGATGAGGTATTATATTTAACTGCTCAATATGAACTACCAACATTTTACTATTTTATATGATCTTCCGCAAATGGGGCAACAAAAGAAAACGAATATTTGCAACTTTTATTTAAAGCGATTACACGCTATAAAGTATTTTATAGTTTTTAGTTTCTAGTCTGTTGGATGAGCTTCTTATCGATAGCCAATCAAACAGGGATCGAAGCTTAAAGTGCTACAAATTTCACGCTGCTATAGCAACCAAACGGCTAATGACAGTTTTGACAACCGAAAGTATCTTAAAATAAAAATTTTATAAACTGAATATATTTTTTATGAATATGGCACTAAGTCTTAAATAAAACTAAGAATTTATCGTATTTGCAATTGCAGTTTTTGGCAACAATACAAGTTTGATCCTTTTTTAAATTTTTGTTACTAAACAATTATTTATTTAATAAACTCACCTGTCTTCGAAAGGCATCCGGCATTGTAAACGTGCTATGGATCCAACAAAATGTATTCACTACATGTGGTGGTATGCCGTTGACAATACAACTAATCGGGTTGCCCACATATTGTGTGGCCGTTATAATTAAGCTGCAAGTCAACAGTAGGACTGTGGTAAATGAATTGTGCAAACGAAATATTGTACTATCCGTTTGTATATCCTGCCATTTTAAATAGCTCTTTAAGCCGACCAGTAACTTATACATTGTGGAGCAATTTTAGTAGCAGGCAGTGTGAAAGATTTTTTTTTTTTTTTTAAACAACTTCAGACAGAGAATGCGAAAAAACAATGAAAGAAATCAATTGTAGTTTTGTAAAATAACTAAGAATGTTGTTAATTGTAGAAGATTCATATCAGCTGAAATGGAAAGTAGAGAAATTGTTAAGTAAGTGTAAAAATATTGTAAATTATTTTGTAAAAAATGACTGCTTACTCTAATTATAAAATTACAAGGTACTGAACTAATAAATGTCTAATTTTATAAAATAAAACAGTCTTTAATAACACTGTATAGCAATTTTAAACTCTTTCCAAAAAAACGCGTTTTAAGTTTTCCAGCTCTGGCCTGTTCTTGCAGTATATCGGTATATAAAACTATGTTTTCGTAACATGCAAGATGTAGGGTATGTTTAGCATTTTTGTAAAAACTGTTATGCAAATACTTTTGTAGAACATATTAACCCTTAATGGGCTTAACGGCATTGCCCATTAAGGGTTAAAGAGCAATCTTGAATTTGATTTGTGTTTGTGTTAAGTTTTGTGTTCTGTGTTTATGGCCAACATTCTTGTAGAACATTTTTTCTCCGCTCGTTCCCTTTTTCGGAGTCTTTTTTACGATTTGTTAGAATAAAGCCACAAAATGCCATTATGCTTAGGACTTAAAGGGTTAATATGTTTTACAAAAATATTTGCTATAACATTTTCTACAAAGTTGCTGAACATATCCTATACCACAGATGTAAAGAAAAAATAATCTTATATAAATTCAAGATTAACCCTTAATGGGCAATCTTGAATCTGATAGGTTTTTGGTGTTTGTGTTAAGTTTTGGGTTTTGGAGAATTCTGACATATTCAGTAAAACTTAAAGACAAACACTTTTGTAGAACATTTTATATCAGCCCTTCCATTTTTCAGGGTGTTTTTACGATTTGTTAAAATAAAGCCACAAAATGCCGCTATGCAAGGGAGTTAGAGATTTAATATGTTCTAGATGATTTATATTTGCTGCAAGAACAGGTCAGAGCTGGGAAACTTTATTCGCCTCTAAAATAGAATTCCGATGTGATCTTTCAAAACGCCACAAGCATATATTTTTTATCTGCACTACGAAATTCAACTGTCGGAACCCCGTAATTTTTTTTCCTGTTGATCTGTGTAAGTAAGTTGCTTGTATTTTTTTATCACTATTGTATTACGCTTCTTATTAAAAAATCAATTTTCAATTTGCGTTTGTTGCTCCGACTTTATTTGATTTATTTTATTGTTAGGAAATATTCAAATAATTTATTTAAAAATATCACTTCTCTTGACACCATCTGGTAGGAAATTAAATTCATTTTGTAGAACACTTTAAAAATAAATTGTGACCAATTTTTAGTTCTCAAAAACAGAGACCACAATTTCTTTGCAGACAATTTCAAGTTCAAGACAAAAAATTATTTCAAAATATTTCAATAAAAATAAAACTTCTCATGCATCTGCCATTTATACTTGTCTTTTTTTGTTTTCTTTGATCTTAACTGTCTTATTTTTCCTAACTCCAACCAAATTAATAAAAACAGGAAAAGTATTTATAGAGAATTTTATATTCTAGGTTCATTGTACTATCTCCATTTATATC
Source organism: Phasia obesa (assembly GCA_949628195.1). Taxonomy (NCBI): domain Eukaryota; kingdom Metazoa; phylum Arthropoda; class Insecta; order Diptera; family Tachinidae; genus Phasia; species Phasia obesa. The sequence continues at coordinate 104,842,051 of OX451218.1, read as the reverse complement.
TTTTTACATGTAAAGTTTCTTTTATTTTAATTTTGTGTTAATTTATGATTTTGTAACACTGCTACAAACGAACATATACAGTAGCAAGCAAAAAAAATAAATAAATTTAGAAAAAAAATATGACCAATAATATTTGTTTGCTATTAAATTAAATTTAAAACTTTATTTTTTTTTTTTGGATAAGAACAAAAAATCGAAGGCGTTTCCCCAGACTTTATCAGTCTGGGGAAAAGCCTTCGAACGAACTACCAAACAGTCTACGGTTGCATAGCCACTATTTTTAAACTTATTCCCACTCATTAGTTTACACGGAGTTTTCTTTTAAACTGTCCTATAATAAGCTTTTATACGTTTTTAATGTCCCTGAATTCAGCAAATTTGTACGTCCAACCCAAAACATACATATAATTACAACTAAAACATGCACATAATTACCACAAAGATAGCTACGTATTAAGCGACTTAAGTGCTTCAGATCATGATCTTGTTTGGGTAGGGCATGTGATTGTGATCTTGTTAGGGACCATTTTTTTCGAAGACAAACATATCGTAAGCGCCAAGAAGTCGTTTTTCAGAAAAGGAAAAAAAACTTAATAACTTCTTTAATATGGGTTTCAAAATAATTTTTTTGAAGGGTATAGAAACTTTTTTTCTTAATTTGTTACTTAAAATTAATTGTAGCCAAATCTATCGCTTGCGTGGTTTTGGCGCAAACAGCAAATTCCAAATTTCTGTGTGTAGATAAACATTTATTTTTGTATTTATCAACAAAAAAAAAACTTTTAACTTTACTAAAAATGCTCCAATTGGCCTGTAACTTTCATGACTTTTTTAATCTTAAATGCAAAAAACTTCCGGATTACAATATGCAACTTTTGTCGCTGCAATTCTTCATTAGTAGGCGAGAGGGGAGAGAGGAATTAAAAAGAGTACACAATACACAAATTGCACGATATAAACACAAATGCAATATTAAAGAAGAAAGGAGAAATATAGCAGCGACTAAAGTTGCATACTGTAATCCGGGACTTAGTGGTTGAGACTTTAACTTTTCCAACTTGAAATATAAAAACCATAAAATTTTGCATGCAAATGTCATTTGTATGGCACTTACGAGGTTTTGAAAATGGATTTTTTTTTTCATACAAACTTGTTAAGATACTCTAACACGGCCAATTTAGGCAGAGTTGGGATTGTTGCCGACGGCTGCAATGTCAGCTTTGCGTATGAAGAGCTATTCAATTTGGCATAGATTTGGGCTGATCATCGGGTATAAGAGTATTCTGAACCTAGTTATTAAGGAGGTCAGGGAAGCTCAAATGCCGATGGAACGCATTAGTAGAAGAAAAATAATCGAAAGACTGCATCGGATACTCATTACGGACGGCGTGTATGGAGAACGACATCAGCATCTTTACTGATGGTTCTCTTATAGCCGGTAGAACAGGAGCAGAGCAGGTGTATACTGAGCTGATCGGAACCTATCCTATGCATTTGGGGGAGTACGTTTCGGTTTCCTGGGTTGCTGCATTTTCTTTTAAGTGACAAAAGATCTTAACGAATTGTTCTTATCATTTCTGAAAGTCAATGCTTTTTTTTGTTTATTGGCGATACTTACAACGTCCACTGGAATTTTTCGAGTGTCGGTTTTGACGTGCAGAACTATTCGTTAATCACTTTTTTATTTCCTCTTCACACTTTTTCTCAAATGAAATCATGAAAAGATGCATTGCATCAAATAGTGGAATTTAAAAAGCAGCCCATTTTCACGTATGAATTTTCCACCCTTAAGGGCTTTATAATTCCTTATTAGGCAATCGCTTCTCATATAAAGTTAGTATTGTACAATTTGTTTTTAAATTATTTACTTTGCAATTTGTGTACTCTTTTTGCATGTCGATCTGTATCTTCGTAAGGGAAATCGTAAGCACGTATATTGGCTCCTAGAGTTTAATGCGGATATCGGTTTAGACTTAGGATATGAGTAATTATTGTTAGTTCAAATACTTATATATTGGAGATACAATAAATAAAATATAAAAAAATAGCGAATGCGGGAGTGATAAACAGACCTGATCGCCATTGAGATATAAACGCGATGTTGAGTGAGTTGTTTTTAACCCACTGCTGCTTTTAGATAAAAAATAAACAGTTACAGTCTTGAACCCTTGTCTTTATTTTAACCGCTACTGTTTGTAGTACTACTTCAATATACAAATGCATTCGTTATGCACTGATATAAATTGAATTGAAATTTGCAGTTTTCAAATATTTTACATTCTCATGTCTTCATATAAGTTCTTGTCTGTTGCAAAATTTTAAGCAAAAAATATAGAAAAAAACTAATTTATCTTTATTGGCATTAATTGAGCTCATGTGGTGGTAAGATAGTTTTATTTATTAAAATTGCTAGAATATTTTATATATATTTGTGTCTTATTCTTATTTAAATTTGGGACGAAATTCTAGTGATCATTAAGATCATTAAACTTAATTTAAGATTTTTTTATAGTCAAATTTTGTATATACATATATATACGAGTATGTATATATGAGCCCTTGATTTTGAAAGTAGTACAAGTCAAAATTTTTAAAAATCTAGTTTATCAGCGAATAAAAGTAATATCGTCTTCCGATGAACCAGTTCATACTTTAAAAGAGAAATCGGAACACTTACAAATCGAGGAAAGCAACATAGAATCAAGAAAGAGTAATAGAAATCAACGTAATTATACACAAAATATAAGAAAAATGAAGAGAAATAGTGAAGAAGAATATAAAACAAAAGAGTCTAAGCGTGTGAGTGGTAAAGTATTCGAAAATAAAGATTACTATTACTGTTCCAAACACCTATGGATAAGCTGTGTCTTGGATAAAAATATAAGATGTTTTATTTAAAACGTCTTTGGATGACAATTCCGAATTCAAAGTGTTAGACCTTTCACCTAAAAGAGAGAGGCTAAGAATATTCGAAAATATTGATTTGCTTCAATTATACACAACCATTAGGCCAGGCCAATTACCGAAGAAAAACATAAAGATATGATGGAAAATTGCTGGGATATAGGGTATCCCAACAATTTTTCAGAAAGATTTTATTTCCCTAAATACTAAAAAATAAATTACTTAGTTACAATGTAATGAGTTTGAATAAATTGTTAATTTCTAGTAAAAAGTTTTCCTTGATGGATTAAGTCATTTATAAAGTCATGCAGTTAATTTTGAAAATGGTATAAGTCATTTCAATCTTTCAAAACCACATTTCCTTTTAAAAATGTTTATAAATTTCACAATCATAATAAATACTTATTTGTTGGCATTATTTAATTGTCAAAATATTTTATTCGATAATACAAAAATATTTGTTGATCCTTTAAAATGTTTAATATCTTGAAACAAGAAATATTTGACTTATACCACTTTCACAATCAAGGGCTTATATATGTATATTTGAAAATTATGTTCAAAATTGGTAGTTAGTTTTTTTGCCATTTGCTTTTTGATAATAATCTCATTTGAAATGCTGGTCAACACTTTTTGTTGTTGTTGATCTACCTAAATTTCGGAATACACGGAATGTAGTTTCAGGTAACTTTTTAGTATAATAGTTGGTGCCAGGATAATACTAAAAGGGATTATCTTGAAATTCAATTGATTATAAGATTAACGACTTACTTTATGTATGAATATAAAGTCATCAAATTGCAAGTTCTTAGAAATCAAATCAGTTGTGCTTCACATAAGAAAAAACTGTTCACCGAAATCGCCTGTGAATTGGGTTGTTTTGGGATGCCTGGTTTAGGTTTTTGTACCGATTTTATTTTTAAGTACGCTAGATATGTATTTGTGTATTCAATCTTATAAGTTAAATAATTGCAATTTCTGCAACGATTGACAAATTAATAAACAACTCTTCTCATCTGCAATGGCGGCTACATCAGTCTATAGCAACGGCTCATTTTCTCTCTGATCGTATATTTCTAAACTTCTACACAGATGGCTCCAAAAATTCAAACTTTTACATTAAGGAACTGGGTTTAGTTAGCAAGTTGAATTATCGGCGGTGAAAAGGTTGGTGAACTAGCTGTGATACTTCAGCATGTACAATTAAAATGTTCGAACATTAAACGATATATATCTTGGCTAGATGATACTTAAAGTTTCCATAACCTGTTATTAACTCAGTTATCTAGCTTACGGTACTTCTATTATATATGAGCACCTTCTATTATATCTTGGCCTTCCTGCAAGGGGATCTTATAGCCCCTTACGAGCCTGGCTACACGTAATGGGCTCCCTCCAACTTTTCAGGTTTAATGAGCACACTCATTGTAGGACCTTCTCTCGCCTTAGGCCATTTCCCAGTGCTACTGTGGGGTCTGGTCCACAGAAATTCAATGCATTTTAACAAAACTTGGAAAGTTGGCTCGGCTTATTATGGCATGAATATGAATGGTATTCTGTGAAAAAAAGATAGTTCAACGCCATCTACTTAAGAATAAAAACACAGACCGAACCAAAACCTGTTTTTGTCGACCCAATAATTTTTTTTATTTAGAATATAAAACAATTATTTTAAAATGAAAAAAATTCTTTTTATTTTTTATTGTAAAGCTCTTGCATATTCTGAATTAAATTAAAAATGATTAACACAAGTGAATATGTCTTCATTCAAAGCTAATGAATGACATATTGAATAAAAAATATTTTAATAATGAATTGATTTAGTAACAAATAATTGAGTTTAAAAAAACATGTTGAACAAGTATTTCACGCTGACAATGAGAATACCGTTTTCACAATGTTCAAGTTAAAAAAATGTTGTTTAAATTAATAATTATTATGGCAGGCTCGAGTTCGTTTTATTAAGAACTGAAATTCATTGTATAGAAAAACAATTTATTTTTAGAAAAATAAAAAGTGTATTGTAGCAGGTATAACAATATGGTCCATATATTGCAGTAACGCTTTAGATCAAAAAATTTTTCAAATATAATCAAAATCATAAGGTCATTTATTAGACCTTTCGAAATTCTATTATTGTATAATATCAGGGAACTATTTAAAGGTCATTTGACAGCATACCATGTTCTGTAAATATCTAAAATGGAATAAATAATTATTATTTCTCAATGATCTCGATAATATTATGTACTAAACCAGGACCATCTATTAACCCATTTATAAGGCTGTACAAGAAATTAATTGATGAAATGCTGCATTCTATTTCCAGGTTTTTTATTGCAATTATTTCACATTTATCTGCATAAAAAGGTTTGAGTTGCAAAATTTTAAAAATAATTATTTTTTTTAATTTGTTTAGCACGATGAGTCACCCTTCCTAAATTTTCCTGGAAATTTTTACAATAATTTATTTCGGAAATCGATTTGAAAATCTGCATGTCATCAAAATACAAAAAAATAAAATCTTAATAATTGATACAAACTCTACTGCATATTACGAACTTTTAATCGCTAAATATAAAGTAAATAATTCAGCATGACGTCAAATAATGTTTCAGTTATAAACATTTAATTTTCGATGAAGAGCTAAAAATTGGATATAAAATATTTTGAACTCAAAGAAAAAACTTTACTTGATTGGATTTGTACCGCCAGTTAATGAAATACTAATGCCATACCTTTCGGTGAAGACCGTCGTCACTGGCGTACTATTTTAAATGCGGCTTGATAATGATGTCTTCGCATCGAAAGCGCTTGCCAAACGTACCTAACCAACAGCCAGTGATGACGGTTTTCACCGAAAGGTATGACAATAGCAAATATTTACTTTATAACACTTAAAGCGGGTTTCACAAATTACCAAAGTAGGATGTTATCGAAAATCCGATTTCGACAGAGTCTTAAGTAGTGAAGTTGGCTACGAACAAATGTGACGTGATGACATTTTATTTTACATTCAAAAGCTCGAATGAAGGTTTTAAAAAAAAATTATTTTTTCGTAAAAAAAAAATAAAACTATTTTAGGAGTTTTTTTTAAATAAAACTCATTTTATGTAAATTGATAACCAATACAATCACCTTGGATTTCATTTGGATAAATCGTCATTAAAATAATGTAGGATTTCAAAAATCATTTTTTTATGTTTAACGATTTCAAAGTTATTTTACTCATTTGAGATTAAATGCCAGAGTACCTCGGAAGCCAAAATATCATTGCTCTATTTCAACACTGTCACAGAGAACAGGGTGGTCCAAAGTAGACTTTCTCTGTATTTTGCTAAAATTAAAAAAATGTTTTAAAAATTTTTTTTTTTTAAATGCCTATAACTTTTTTGTTCTAAAAGACTTTGTTACAAAATAAATTTTGTATAATTATATAACTCATAAGCTATTAGTTCACAAAAAAATAAGTCTTTGTGTCTTTCAGAAATTTCTAAACTTTATTTTTAAAAAAAGTCCATATTGCTTTAAAATCTCCGACTTAATAGAGCATAACTCCTTGAGGTAGAACCAGGTAAAAAAAAACCTTTCACCAATTTGTAGTCCGAACCCTACCCTACACACCTATATCCCAATATATATGTCGGGTTGCGACCATGGGTACTAGAACAATTTTTCTGTTCCAAGATCCAATATTTTCTGCACAAATTAATGAATACACAAGTTTTACCAAACCAATTATTTTCTGCACAGACTTTCACGTTGCTTTTATCAGTATTTCTTCCTTTTTAAGACAAATCTAAGGACCACAACTTTTTATCAAGTCATCTTCTTGAGTGTTTCTTATTACTTTCTAAAATTTTTTTTAATTGTAGCAAAATACAAAGAAAGTCCATTTTGTACCACCCTGCTGTCTGTGATAATGTTAAAATAGAGCAGTAATACTTTGCCTCTCGAGGTACTCTGCTATTTACTTTTAAATGAGAAATATAGCTTTGAAATCGGTAACCATTAAAAACAATTGATTTTTGGCCGCCTTTTCAAAATATGTGCCATTATAATCCCTAACCCGAAACTAGACAACGTTGAGCTTAGCGCGCTGATTAAGGTTTGTCTTTAACTTAAAACGTAAGATTTATTGTTTTGAAGTCTAGATTTTTGCCACATTTCTTTCCTCTGTGCAGAATTTTTTCGTCTGTCAGCGACATTTTAATTTCTTTCAGCTGAATATTTGTTATTTTTTGTTTTCTCTTCAAAATAGTTCAAAAATATTTATATTGTTCTTAGGGTTCCGTACACAAAGTGTAAAAACGAAACCCTATTGTTTTCGCTACAATGTCTGTCCGTCTGTCCGTCTGTCAGCTCCTTTTATCTCTGGAACCGTAATAGGTAGACTCTTGAAATTTTCACAGATGATGTATAGTTGTTGCCGCAATAGCAACAAATACTAAAACTTATAGGGTGTTCCAATAGAGAGGTGTTATTTACGAAAATGTGTTTATTTCTTGAACTGTAGGTGGGATACACTTGAAATTTAAAAACAGTTATTAAAACTTAGTTCACTATATAAACAAGTATAAATAAATAAAACTAAAAATTAAAGGGTGTTCCGATAGTGGTGTGAAATACGTGTATAAGGCATAAGTTTTGAACCATAATAGGTAGACTCTTGAAATTTTCACAGATGGTGTATAGCGATGGCCGCTATAACAACAAAAATTAAAACTTATAGGGTGTTCCGACAGAGAGGTGATATTCACGAATATGTGTTTATTTCGTGAACTGTAGGAGGCATACACTAAAAATTTACAAACTATAATAAAAACGTAGTTCGCCTTATATACAAGTCTAAAACCTAAAAGTTAAAGGGTGTTCCGATAGGTGTGTTATTTTGATTTATAAGGCCTAAGTTTTGAATCATAATAGGTAGAATCTTGAAATTTTTACAGAAAGTATATAACTGTGACCGCTATACTAGCAAATACTAAAACTTATAGGGTGTTCCGATAGAGAGGTGTTATTCACGAATATGTGCTTATTTCTTGAACTGTAGGAGGAATTCACTAAAAATATGCAAGCACTAAATTAAAATTAGTTCGCTATATAAACAAGTCTGAAAAAAATAAACCTAAAAATTAAAGGGTGTTCCGATAGTGGAGTGATTTGCATGTATAAGGCCTAAATTTTGAACCATAATAGGTAGACTCTTGAAAATTTTACCAAAGGTGTATAGCGATGGCCGCTATAGCAAAAAATATTAAAACTTATAGGGTGTTCCGATAGAGATGTGTTATTTACGAATATGTGTTTATTTCTTATAAACAGTAATTAAAACTTAGTTCGCTTAATAAACAAGTCTAAAAAAATAAACCTAAAAATTAAAGGGTGTTTCGATAGTGGTGTGCTTTGTATGTGTAAGGCCTAAGTTTTGAACCATAATAGGTAGAGTCTTGAAAATTTTACCAAAAGTGTATTACTGCGGTCACAATAGCAAAAATACTAAAACGTAGGGTGTTCCAAAAGTGACGTGTTATTTGCGTTTATGTCTTTTTTTTGAGCTGTAAGAGGAAACCACTTACAATTTGCAGACTGTAATTAAAACTATGTTTGTTTTATAAACAACTATACAAAATTAAACTTAAATGTTAAAGGGTGTTCCAATAGTGACGTGATTTGCATGTATATATCCTAAGTTTTTAATGAATAGGTGGAATCTCGAAATTTTTACAGGAGGTGTATAACTATGTCCACTGTAATAAATAATAAAAATTAAATGGTTTTCCGCCAGTGACGTGATTTACATGTATAAAGCCTTATTTCTTGAACCGTAACAGGTAGACTCTTGAAATTTTGTACAGAAGATGTGTTGCCACGGCCGACATGACAATTAGTAAAAATTAAAGGGTGTTCCGACAGTGACATGTTTTTCACTTATAGTAACTTATTTTTGAATCGCAATAAGTAGAATCTTAATATATTTATAGAAGGGAAGTTGTCATGGCCACTATAATGAATAATAAAATTAAAGGGTGTTCCGACAGTGACAAGATTTTATAAACCGAAATAGATACCCTCTTGAAATGTTTACAGTAGATGTGTTACTTCGGCCGCTATAACAAATACTTAAAATTGAAGTGTGTCCATTAGTAACGTGTTTTTCACGAATATTGCCTTACTTTTTTAACCGCAATAGGTAGGTTCCTGATATTTTAATAGAAAGTGTATTACCATGGCCACCATAAAATCAATTACATATTAAAATTTAAAGGGTGTTCTAATTATGATACAGTTTTCGCGAATATTACTTTAATTTTAAAATTTAAGGGTGTCCCATAAGACATAAAGAAATAAACAACTGGAATTTTTAAATTATACTGAACATAGTACGGAACCCTACGTGTGTGAGTGTAACTCGCACTTGACTAATTTATTTTAAATAAATATGCTAAATATTTTAAGAGCACTTACGCTCAATTTTTATGCTCAAGCACATGCTCTCTCCAGCAATTGCAAAATAAAACTATTTACGGCCCAGTGTGTTTCACGATGCTATTTGCATGAGTGTTGCTCATCTTGAAAAATATTGAAAAATGCATGTACTTTGCAAACGACCCCTATTCTTTGTACATAAGTTTTTATAAAGCAAATAAAATAAAAATATGCAAAAGTTGTGCATTTTTAATTTTATTTGTTTTGAAAAATATGCACAAATAATTGTCAATTTGTAATTGTTATAACAATTGAGCTTTTGAACTTTTATATTTAGTTACGAATAAATAAAAATATATTTTTCTCAGGCGGCATTTATTCACAATAAAAAAATGCTCTGAAATTAAATCAAAACTTCTTCTGATATTCATTCATCATTCACAGATAATTGAAGTAAATTGAAAATAAATTGTTTAATTAAAAACAGATTTAGTTGAATACAAAAACAAAAACAATAATTAAGATTAAAACAATATTTAGGTCGTTTTAAAGTATGACTATCAAACGAAGCATTTAAAATATTTGTCTGTACAAATCGGATTGAAAATCTTGTATTTTGCCTTGACATTATTTTCGCACAATTATTTGTTGCTATTGTTTTATGTTCGATTTCCGTAAACATGTTGAATTTTTTGTGGGCTTGTAAAACATACAAAAAATTGTGTTTAGTTGTGGTTGTGTAAAAAATATAAATATTTTAAACAAATTTTACAACTTATTGTGAATAACGATGTACATAGATAAGCGCTAATACAAGCGCAAATTTCTTTTACCTGTTGCTTTTTATTTTATTACGAACACAAAATTCCCTCAAAAATGCATTTAATATTAGAATAAAACTTTCCTTTAATACATACAAATATACACACATAAATACATACAAAAAGCGTTCTATCAAGATATTTAGATGTTCAGAGGTAATAAAAAAAATAATTCAAAATTTTTTATAATTTCAGTAGTGTAAATATATTGAATCTAATTGAAAAATTATAGTATGCTGCCTACCGTCTAGTGGTTGTAATCATACAACACCATCGCTATTGTGTCTGTGTTATTATCGTATTAAAACCCCACACCTTTACTTCACAGTAATTCATACTCTCGTATGTATGATGATGTTGTTATTTTTTATAGAATGACTGACTGACATTAATCTGCACAAGGTTTTTCATCACGTTTTTTATTTATTTAGAGATAAAAATGGCAAAAATTTAATTAGAGAATGTTTCTTTGTTGTTTTCTGTTTTTGCTATTATGACTTTTCATTCAATTTGATGGATAACTCATTATGAAGTTTATTAATGAAGAATTCTTTTAATTTTTATGTATTCAAAAACTATTAAATAACGCGTGTCCTACCTTCAGCACTTAACTCTAATAACTTAGGCTCGCAATATTGCTTCAATACCGAAAGAAATTAGAAAAAATTAAGACATAGAAAATATATGCAAATATAAGCGCGAAAATATGCAAAATCTGCAACTACAAATCAATGATAATGGTTTAACATTTAATGATTACACGGCACAGTGGGGCAGAATTAAAATACTTTGGAAATGATTCAGCCATTTGTAAAGGGCTAGGCCGATTGATCCAAAATTTGACGCATAGCAAAAGCGTTTTTGAGCTTCAATTTTGAAGCTGGGCATCATTCACTTACCAGGGGTGGCGCTATATGGCCCCAAAGTTTGGAATCAAGGAACTTAAAATCTTAAAATTTTTTTTAAAGCTTATCATTTCTTAAATTTTTGCTCAATTTTCAAAAATTAAATTGGATCAATCGGCCAGCCCTATACCAATGGCTGAATTATATCCAAAATATTTTGATTCTGCCCCACAGTACAATATATGTTTTTCCAATTTCTGTCTGTCTGTGTATGCATCACGGAAAACATACTGGACATACATATTCTAATAAAAAATTTTCGCATAAAAATATCTCATTTCCAAGAGAAAATAGAGATAAAAGTGAAAGGTGAAACTTGGCAGTACCTTTTATTTTTCTAAATCAGAAATTTTAGACACTATATATTAGGTGGTTAAATTTTAAGGGCTGATGTTGAATGTGAACCACACCTAAACGTCAAGTTTTTTTCTGCATTTAATTTCACATTTCTCAATTACAGACTAATTCAATTTGAACCATGGAAAGATACACAATCGAGCAACAGTGGCAACAATGGCAACAGTGGATGATCAGTTTTCGAAGGAAATTATCGTTCATAAACGACGTCAAAACTAAAAAAAATCGACATCGTTTATTAGTGCTCTGCTGTCTTAAAATAATTTATATAGCACCATTCCTGATTATATGGAAATGAATTTAAAAATTTTCGGGAAATTTTTCACTTTTGCGGCTACCTAAGCGCTACCTAAACGGTGTTAAGAATCATTCCTAGGAAGTTCATATGTTCTAGAAAGTTGTTTATTAAGATCTTAGGTTAATTTTTGTAGTTGATTGTTTCCTTGAATTTTGAACGGTTTGCTACCTATGGACCTGAACAGGGGAAAAAAGGTAAAAAAATTGAATTTTTTAAAGTTTTTTGCGATTTTGACCTTGAAGATGAAGTTTTTTTGATTTTATATATTAACAATTTTTATTCTTTATGACAAGAGCTACAACTTTGCCTCAGAGAGTATATCAAAATTTCAAACGGTTTGCAAAATATGAGCTTGAGTAAATGATAATTTTTTTGCAAAAATTACATCGAGGCCCCACATCTTTGAGGGCCCATAAAAAAAAACCTGGGGAACTTTGGGCAAAACTGGGAGACAGGGGTCTTTTTTTTGGTCTTTTATCACGTAGTCCGTATATGGTTATTTTTTTCCGTGTTGCACTGTGTAATTGCAACAAATAAAATTTTGAAGAATTATTTTTGTGCTTTTAAAAATGGTGAATTTATGTAAAAAAATATTTGTGACTTGGTATGCATATGAGAAACTAAAGCATCGGTAAAACATCGATGTATCGTGTCTATTAGCGATGTTTTTTAACATCGATGTTTTTCATGGAAACATAGATTTTTTAAAACATCGATGTTTCTAAGAACGATGTTGCATCCCTACCCACAAATCGTGACTATTTGGTGCGGTTTATGGGCTGGCGGCATCATCGGCAGTCAGGCAGTTACTGTGAATGGTGTTTGCTATCGAGAGATGATAACGAACTTTTTATGGCCCGAATCGGAAGATATGGATGTGGACCATATGTGGTTTCAACAGGAGGGTGCCAATTGCCACACAGCTAACGAAACAATGGGACTTTTGCGCGAAAAATTCAATGGCCGTGTTATCTCACGTGGTGGCGATGTCAATTGGTCGCAAAGATCATATGATTTGACACCATTGGACTTCTTTCTTTGGGGTTATTGGAAAGATTGTGTTCGTCGATAAGCCAATAACAATTCAAGAGCTAAAAGATGATATAATTCGGCACATTAGAGGCATAGAACCTCAATTATGCTTTGGAACATCGGATGGAGGTATTATAAAAATAAAAAGAAATTACCATAATTCCCTAAATCATTTATGTTTTATTCAAAATCAATATCGGCCCTTTAAAATTTTACCAGTGAATTTTATATAATACCTATGTTGCAACATCCTGAGTATTTACCCAGAGATGGGTACCTCTATATAAAATTTTCAGATCTTACAAAAGTTTGGTGATAGTTTAACCCCTTTTGAATAATGTAACCCATCAAAAATAGTCTCTTACAAGAAGTTTTTAAAAAAAATGTTTGAAATTTTTTTCAGGAAACTGGGGGAACAAAATCGTAACAAACAAGAATATTTAAAGTTTGATTTAAAATATAGAATTTATATTTTTGTAAAACCTCTATAAAATATGGAATATCACAAAAATTTTAATTAATTACAAGCAAAAGGATTTTAATCAAAACTCCAAGTTGGTTGATATTCTCCAAAATTATCAATTCATTTATTTAAAAACCACCTGGTCGTTTGACCAACATATTGCACACGAACTTGTGTTTAACCCAACATCACGCACTTGGCAGCGTTAGCTGTAGAACGGAAGTTTAATATAAACGTTTTATTTTAGAGAACAAAACATTACTTTAAAACAGATGGTTGAGGTAACTAATAAAAAACAAAAGAAACAGCATGATATGTATATAAAAGAAAAATGAAATTCAAACTATAAAAAGAAAATAATTGTGCTGAAGCTACAATTAAATCGGTGAACAATAAAGTTATTTAATCACAAACAATGTCGGGGAAGCAGAACAAAAGGTAATAAATGAAAAAATAATAATAATTATTCTAACAAAGTAACAATGATAATAATAGAGTAGTAAGAAAAGTATATTGGTTAGGATTGGAAAAATCAGTTTAAATGAAAGATTACTAAGAAACAACAAGTACATTAGCTCATGTAAGCCAATATAAAGAAATTAAAATTAGTACAAAAAGTATTAATTAAACTGGGTTTTATAATTATTTTATATTTGTTTAAAATTAAACTAAATTATTAACAAATTGATTGGATTTGTTCCGCCAGTATATAAAAATAAAGCGCTCGCCAAACGTACCAAAACAACAGCCAGTGACGACGGTCTTCA